>JAHLJS010000153.1:0-44161 GCA_038502445.1 Eremochloa ophiuroides | reverse complement strand
GGCGAGCGCAGTTGGCGGCACCGGCTGGGCATTGGTGAATCCCTGGCCGGTGAATCCTTCATCTTCAACCTTTGTCATCTTCTTCCTCTGGACAGTGCACTAGTCAGCTCGATAGGAAGAGAAGGGAGGAAGAGCTGACGCGTGGGCCAAATTGTCATCGGCACAGAGGGATGACTAGAGCCTAAGGGTAATTTTGGACATTTTAATGAAATTGTCCTTGCGTGGATCTAAATCTGAATCTTTACCAAATAGTCCATTATAGTGGATCTTAGATCCATGTTAAATCGGATTCACAGTGAATCACAGATTCAAATTCGCTTTCTTGCATCGGTGAATCCAATTCAAACAAGCCCTGAATCCATTCTTCAGATCCACCATTTTGATGAAACCGAATCTAGGTGAATCCAATCCGTTTGGCAATTTTTTTTTGTGAATCTAGGTACATGAATCCGAATTCGGTGAATCCGAATCCAATCAAACAGACCCAAAATGCGTCAAAAATTCGTCAGACGGTGTATAAAGAGGAACGGAGCAAAGAACGCCAACGCGTATCTTAGATCTAAACCAGATGGTCTGGTCCAATCTCCTGCTTAGGTCATAGCTCTTTGCGGGCACCGCCGGCCTCGCCCTTAGAAGATTTCGCGCACCAACGACAGCGACCATGTGCCCCGACAGCGACGGCGACGGTGACGGCGATGACCGCGTGTCCTTGCTCCCCGACTCCGTTCTGGCACGCGTCCTCTCCTCCTTCAACCTCAAGGGCAGCGTCCTCTCGAAGCGGTGGCGCACGCAGTGGCACGAGGCGGACGTCGTCAATCTGGACACGAGGGAGGAGTACCACCACATCGGCGCCCTGGCGGGAGTTCTTCCATGGCGCCCTGGCGGCCGTCGGCGCGGACGGCCGATGCCCGGTCAGGAGGCTCTCCCTCCGTGCCGACAGCTACTTCCAGAATGTGACTTCCTGGAAGACGTCATGTGCACCTCGCCCGGGATGGACGCCCTTCTTGCGGCACCGGCGATGCGGCGCCTGGAGGAGTTCCACATGCAGCTGATGACCGAGTTCTGCCAGACTTCCGAGGAGTACGTGCTGCCCCCAGGTCTCCTCCCCGGCACGTCTCTCCGTGTGCTCGACATCAGCGGCTGCACGCTCGGGTCGCTAGGCGGCGGCGGCGCCGGCTTCGCCTTCTGCAGCCTGGAGACGCTGAAGATGGTGTGCTGCGTCACTTCCTCGGAGACCCTCCTGTCCATGCTCCACGCCGCGCCGAACCTCTCTACCCTATGGCTCGAGCACGTCGACTTCCCGACAGGAGAAGAGCATGCTGGCCTCGATTGGTACACGGTGCTGTCGATGCGGCGGCGGATCCTCCTCGGCTGCCCGAACACGACGGTCTCCGTGACGCTGATGCACTGCCACTGCACGTGCACCGACGGCGTGGACCTCGACGCGCCGGGCGCCCGCACGCTGCGCTACGCCGGGTTTCTAGAGGATTTCCCGTTCAGCTCGGTGACGCCGTCCGGCCCACCGGCGAACCTGCAGCACATGGAGCTTTGCTTTTGCACGGCACGGTGCACCTGCATGCTTCCGTCCAGAACGGGGCTTGCTGAACCCCACGCCATCTTCTGGCAATCCATTGGCAGGTTCAACCGGTTACGATTCTTGCAGCTGGAGCTCGGAGACATCAATGACATCGCCGTCCAAGCTGGGCAGGAAGACGCGCAAAATTGAACCATTTCAACGAACTACGATGATCAAATCCGGGATGATCACCTCCATGCACGCACGTGTCAGTGTCACCGACTGGCCATGAAATAAAAAAAATTAACCGCCTCCCGTGTGACTGTAATGTTTGTCTTGGTGTAAGTACATTTCGTCGTTCAGTCATCATTACAAGTTTAGAACACGCGTGCGTGATCGCGCGCGTCCACGCGCCCCAAAAGTCGCCCGGCCGGATTCGTGCCCTCTGCGCGCCGGCCGCTGCCGCTGCCCAACGCCGAACGGCACACTTGACCGGTACAGCACACTCGATCGGCGCTAGCTGCATGCGCCGGCGGCGCCCACATCCACATCCAAGCCGGCGAGCCAAATCTTCGAAAACAAAAGTGAAGATTATTGGCATGCACGGCAAAAGGTTCTAGTCGATGTTGTGATCGACGAATGGACTAGCAGAAATGTTTGTACTCTAATTGCTTTGAGCGTCCTCTTGTCTTGAGAATAACAAATTTATTTATCTTGCAATGATCAATAATATTACTAAAACAGAGTCTTGCCGCTCAGTTTGATCAAATGGATCCAAACCATGGTGGCGTAATTCACTGGTCGGGCCTAATCATTTTTTATTTTGTTTCGTTTTATGTCTCCTGAATCTCCTGTAAACTCCGGTTTAATTCGTTTTAATATATATGCTACCTGCAGGGGCTTCAGCCCCTCCAGTTTCCTCAATAAGAATAATATTACTAAACCAGTCATCTCTAGAGCAACTCGATGCTCTCATGTGGTGAACCAAACTTCTCATGATGTGAACAAAGCATAATCTTATTTTGGTGAGGTTTGATTCCATAATAATGCCTTCCAGTAAGATTAATTTCTTCTTTGCTCAATTTCCTTTTGGACACAGTCATGCCTTCACAGTCTATAACGTCCGGTGGACATCTTGCAGCAATAAATTACACCCATCATGAGGATCATGTTTGAATTTCAGAGAATTTTACTTATTGATTACATTTGAATTCAATTTGAATTATATTTTAAATAAACATATGATGAAATTATATATGTAGAGAGTATATGTTATGCTCAGACTTTTGAAAGTTAGGAAAACAAATGGAAAATAAAGAAAAGAAAAGGTTAGGAATCATAAATAGGCGAAGATCAGAAAATCAGTGAGTGAACTGCCAAGACCTTTTTACCTCGAATACTAAAAGCAGTGGCAGGAGTTGCTGGGAATAGAACACAACATTTCAATTCACATGAAGACAATAAATAATTGTGTACAGTAGTATGTGAAAGGGTCGGGGATGCCCAAGAGGGGTTGGGGAGAATTGAGCTTCTAATAAATTTTTCGAAATACAATTCAACCTATCGCAATTTAGTCCAACTTCACCGCACAAGTGAACAGGTATGATTATACCCTAAAACAAGTTGTGCAATCTAGAGCCAAGTCCTATTCAAGCCATTCTACTCTATGAATTGAAAGCGCGGAATGTAAATATGAAAAGTAAAGGGAGAAAGAGTCTAAGCCAAGTTTTTCCCGAGATATCGGGTAGTCGGCACTCCCCACTCCAAACCGATGAATCAGCGAACAGGCTAGGTGCAAATGCCAATGGGGGTCGATGGTTTTGGGACACAACAACAAGAGGAGACCCCATCAACAGCCTTGCATCTCCCAACTCCATTCACACTCAAGACGGCGCACTCCGTCGGACACAACTGTTGATTGCAGTTGTTAGATATGGAGCATTGCTCTGCTCCTAACAGGGCACGACTAGCTTGGCTTGCTGGCATGGCCGAGGCAAGGAGAGCCATCAGCAGAGGAACAACCACAATAGCGAGAGTCTTCCTAGAACACGCCATGAACCTCTAGGTTAGGACAGGACTGGACATTGAACCGGTGAGGCTATCGGTTCACTGGTCCAACCGTTAAGAGCCGATTGAACCGCCGGTTCAATATTTTTGGACCGAATTAATTGAACCGCTCACAATTACTTTGAACCGGTGCAATATAATGATATATAACATATAGTTATTATGGGAAAATGATAATTTGCAACCGGTGATGAGTCTTATAAATTAACAAGTTGTATAATTTTTCGTATTATGGAGTTATTTTATATGATATGTTGAAAATGTGCATGCAGAGATATTATACGAAACACCAACAAATAGGTGCAAAAATAAATCCGAATAGTAGTTTTAATTTTTATTCTTAAAAAATTCTCAAGTGAATAGTGTATTCTATTGAGAAGAGCTTGAGATAAAAAAGATATATTATTTACCTAATTTAGACCAAGTTAAAAATTTTAAGATTAAGAAATGCACCATTGGTGTCAAGTGTCAACTGATGTGATTGCGGCCGAAGTTACCGGCCATAGCAAGCACCAAGCAACATACATTTTCTTTTAGGGAAAAGAAATCAAGGTGCACATGTGATACGTGAAAGCACCGGCCAGCGGCCCAGGCCCAGCGGCAGGCCGCAAGCAGCAACTAAGGGCCCAGTAGCAGCAGGTGTACAGGCAGGAGCACGCGCTCGCCATCCCCTGCAGAAATCAGACCGGGATTGTTCACCAGGAACTGGCCGGTTCACCAGTTTCACAAAAACCGGACGGTTTAGATGGTTTTTACCGGTACAATTACATAGCCGATCTTTAAAGTGAACCAAACCATTGTAGTCTCAGATTCGGTCTTTTACCGGTCGGACCGCCGGTGCGGTCCGACCTAATAACTATGGTAGGAAAACACATGCTAATGCTTGTTACCAATCATAAGGAACTGGTTGATATGGTGAAGACTAGGATATATGAGGAATCGTCAACTGTATCATTATAATGTGAAGTTCTGCAAGATCACGTTTTATATATGAAATTTATTTAAGGATACAAGGCATTACTTGTTTGCCATGCTACCATGGATGTAATACATTGTCCCACACTCTCTTACCGTACTATGTTGAGTGGAGATCGAAACCGATGAATCAGCGAACAGGCTAGTTGCGGATGCTGATGGTGGTCGATGGTTTTGGGACGCAACAACAGGAGGAGACCCCATCAACAACCTTGCATATCCCAACTCCATTCACACCCAAGACGGCGCACTCCGCCGCACACAACTGTTGATCGCAGTTGTTAGATATGGAGCATTGCTCTGCTCCTAACAGGCCACGACTGGCTTCGCTTGCTGGCATGGCCGAGGCAAGGAGAGCCATCAGCAGAGGAACAACCACAATAGCAAGAGTCTTCCTAGAGCACGCCATGAACCTCTAGGCTAGGCTTCCGTATGAAAAGGCTACTTGGTCCCATGATGTTGCTCGTATGCTTTGTCGTTGACCGCTCCTATGCTTGTGCTTCTTCGTTTATATAGTCATGAGCCACAAGCAAATTTAATTACCTTGAGCAATTAATTTCTGTCATTTTACCATAAAAATATCATATCTTGAATTTAGGAAACATCAGATCAAATTTAAAAAAATTCAAATTGATTTTTAAAAAGTTTGGCATAATTTCACCAGAAAAGCGCTCCAATTCAATATCCATCACAAATTTATATAATATAGACGGAAGAACACAATATACCATACAATTAAAGTCACGTAAATATGCAGGTTGACGGAGAGTGAGTTTGCGTATATATGCTAGTGCCGTCAAATGTATGAAAGAAAATTTAATAAATTAATTTTTTTAAGGTTTTAGTAACACTAAAGGATATTTATAGTCATTTTAGTGTGATTTGATGTCATTCTAAAGTGAAAGATGAATTTAACCAAAAATTTTGACCGATATAAAAAAATTCATTACTCAACGAAAAAGGCGATATTTCAGAAATTTTGGCGATATTTCGCCGAAATTGTAAACCTTGCCAGTATCCTCTAATAACTGTTGCTCACTCAATCGTTTTTATTTATGGAAATACTACTTAAATCATATATTTACAATTTCACATTTTTCTTGGTAAGTATGCATAAGCTGATTAGTATTGTCGTGTCTATTTTGATCTTTGCCAATCAATGTTTTAATGATATAGATTCACGGCATACTAATATATCATTCATATACACTTAATGACTGATAACACACCATATCAATTTTGGTTCTCTCAATTGTTATATTGGTTGTAACGAGCAACACGTTAACATGATTTAAGGCTCAGTTTGGATCCAACAAGTCAGTAGTTATTTGCTGCTAAAAAGTTATTCATGGTGGATGCAAATAGATCTAGCTATTAGGTCACCTAATTGTTAGACAAGCATCACGCTAACAACTCTCTTGTTACCTAGGCACAACAAACTAATAGCAGCTAATTGACAGTAACCTGACTAAAATCCCATCCCACCAGATCAATGAGGTTATTAAGAAGACTTTACCTCAGAGGAGGTTGTAGCAGGAATAAGATGAATTTGGATGCCTTGGATGTTCTTGACAGTCTGCAGCCAATGCACCCTGAGGCATACTTGATCTAGATTATCAGCAGTTGATTTATTATGAAAGAAAATACTACTTCTTGAAAGAAAAATAAGCGCTAATTTTGGTTAATGTTTATTTATTATAAGAGAAAAATACTGTTTCGTGACAGAAAATAAGCGCTGATTGGTCAAACGAACAGGGCTTAGTCAGAAAGATCAGTTGATCTGTTGCCCGCGCTACCTTCAGCTCTGTTGCGCCGTCCTCGGCCACCTGCCAAGCGCTGCTTCCCGCGCTATCTAATCCATGGTCTGCTAGATCGGTTTCAATGTCTTACCCTGAGGAACCGTTGGTGCCCTTCAATTTCCTAAGCTCCATGCCTACTCCCTTGCGCTAGAGCCGTCTCCAACAAGCATGACAGTGCCAGATCCACAACGCTCGCAACCACTCGAGATGTTGCACCTAGACTGGGCCTTGTTGGCCGCAGATGCCCCTGGTGATATTGCCCCACCGTCTCATTCCGCGGCATGCAGTGATCTGCTTTGGCGACCATGAGGGGAATGTTGGTGAGCACAGAGGCTTAGCGGTGGCGGGAGGCGGGGGCGTGCCGAGGCCCTGAGCCACCTTGCGGCTGGGGTTGCTTTTTAATGTTTGAGAAGTGCTCCAGTGCACCCATTGCAGGAATTTGCACGATTCATAAAGCATTTGCATTGTTAATTATCCATTTATTAATTTCTTTTCATTTAGTCCGTGTGGATGGCAAGATCATCCCATTTTCACGTGCCAAGGGTACCTATATATGGCCATAGCGTGACATGCAGGTGCTATCCACCTCGTCGCGACGGCACCTCGAGGACACTGAGGCGGCTGTGCTCGATGATGAGGAATCCTCCATGGATATGGACTGAACCAAGGCCAGGCATACGAAGGAAACCAGATGAAGTTAACTAATTCCTCGTTTACTTTGAGATTAGTGTAAATTTCTTTTTTCTTTTTGAAATTGTCGGTATTTTATTAATCCGACCCAGCAGCATCGCTGGTAATCAAATCCTCTAAACGGATAGGAACCCCTTCCCAAGTGTTATAACAACCACTTGGGAGTTTACAACCTAGAGCAGTTATGGACTAAGCTACTCTATTGCAGTCACGTTTACACACAGAGATGACACAATTGCCTAGATCGCCGCTAATAATATGCTTAATTTCCGTCACTAGACTACCGCTTGACGCCAATCTGTAGTCATCGCTCTAGATTGCTTCCTTCGCCAGAGATGCATCCACCTCCAGCGTAACTCTGGTGATGCCCAACTTGACCACCTCCAGCAGCCCAGCCATGCATCCCTTCAATTCAGCCTGGAAAGCGTCTAGGAGATGGCCCTCCCTGCCTGCAGCTGAGCTTTTCTAGAAAGAGCGCACCAGAGCAGTTGTCTAATGCTTTTAGTGGAAGAAAAACAAACTTGCAGAAACCATCACTCGCCAGTCCTGAACCGATAAAGAAACAGGAAAAAAACAGCTTACTGAAATCAGCGAATATCTGGCCGAGATGATGGCCTGATTAGATGTAACTGCTGGCAAGGGCCATGCGCTGCCACCTCCACCAGACATATCAGAAATAGCCGGCCATGGGGTCCTCATAGAAGTTCTCATCCCTTTGATGAGCAGGGTGAGAGGTGCTACAAATTTTATACTGGATAGGTAGTGGCTTTCTCCTAGAAGTAGGTATGTATTCCGATCCTTTTGGTTCTTTAGACTTTTTGGTAGCAAAAACACTTGGGAAAAGACTAAACAAACACACACATAGAGTTTCTGCATTTGGGAATGTTTTGTTATGAAATTCTTTAACCAAACTCTACCACTCCATCTCAATGATGAGACATTCAATTTCACTTGGAAAGGGAAGTTGGCATGAATAGATTAACTTGAATAATTCCATGACATCTCACCACTCGAAATACTGGTGTAATACAAGAGAAATCAAGATATAGCACATAAAGAAGAAATGAAGTGTCCAATATAGCACATAAACGCAGGTATGTAAACCATCTAGTAGGTTCTTGAAATAAAACTGGAAAGGGATAGGCACATTGGCCCAGCTATTAGCTAGGCAATCTGGATGCCAAAACTACAAGGACAAACAGCATGTTCCTTGGAGTGGGAGTGAACAGACAAATAGTACGATCCCTGATAGTATGGTGGTTCCCTTAACCAAGGCGGCTTTTCTTTTATTGCATATGTTTACCACTTTAATGGGATAGTTGTTTCTTCATCTTTCTTTTGTTACTCTGGCCTCAAAACCTGCACAAACATGAGAAGCAAGATAAGTTAAGAGGGCATCGACATCGATAGTGTAACATGGGAAGAATCTATACAAGAAAAGAATTCAGTGCAAATTTACTCCTGGAAGTGAACCATGATAAGCTAATTACTGAAATGTTTTGTTGGAATCAAATACAGTTGATACCTACGATAACTGCTCAATATGTCTCAACAAAATACAAATGCTGGCTTAGAGGATTACATTCTTGAAGTTTAACATCATTTTAATAGAATATCAAAATATTGCCATTATTTTGTAATAGATGGCGGCACTCCATATATACTACTTCATTCTCATCTTGTCCACAAAACTATAAAATTGCACATCTAGGTCCCTAAACTATTTAAGTACCCCTCTTTTGATCCAGAGCAGTTATATCACAACAGATTAGCTAATGTGGTGCTTTAGCGTGGAACCACATGTGGGTCCATAGCTCATAAGTACAAGGTTGATGTCCAAACTATTACGTGATGCACCCTTGTCGGTCTATTAAGTACTCTATCTGATCCCAAAATAGGCCCAATATATAGGCCCAATATACTACGTGCATTGTCGTTTTGCTTGCCAGAGAGGCTTGCAGCGAAGCTCATTCTTGACCTTCTTATCATATACATGTTGTGCTGTCTTGGCAATCCACGTATTGGCGCCGCTTGTCATGCTAGCAGTAGCACAATGCGACTGGGTTTTGGATAGTCCTGTCATGCGCGTATGTCCTTATAAAAAGGCCACCCACATGACCACTCTAAGTGGCAATGTACAATTTATTCTGGGCAAGCAGCTGTATGGATAACCTCCCAAAGAACATACTATAGTTGAGAACCCTTCATAGCCCATTCTAGTAGCGTGCAAGGACACAATTTGCTCTTGATGAATGCTTGGACACTCTCTATGGCCAAACTAAACAAATATTTTAGTTTGTTGCACCACTGGGTATCCTGTTTGGACAATGCTACGTAGACACAGATGCTTGCTTTGGTTGAGTGTGTCGTCCCTCTAGAAATGGATGCATAGATGCTTTCGAAAGAGATTGTATAGTACTTCAATGAATTATGGACCTAAGTTTACAATTTCATAATCAAGAGATGTGTGAGTCAGTAATAGTCTAGGGACCAACCATGAAATTATGAGCTGTGCATCCGGCCATCCGGATATTGCTTCTGTTCACAAACATCATACCAGCTAATTTCCTTTGATGTGATAGCTTTGGACCAGGATTGAGGCACTTATTTAGTTTTGGGAAGTAGATTGGTACTTCCTCCATCTAGAGAAGAATGCAACTAATTCAAAAGTAGTTCATGTTTGACCAAATTTCTAGTAAATAATATTCATATTTTTGACTTTAAATTAATTTATTATGAAAATATATTTTGTAACTCTTCATATTTCACAAAAACTCGATTTCTTTTAATTACATTTGGACTTCGTCATTGTTTTATTTCATTATTTGTAGAATATATGCATGGCAACAGTAAAACATGAAGGGTTTTTCTATGTTCATGTTTGTGTTAAAGTATGCATCTAGTTCTTTTATTTAAAGTATTCTACCTTGTTTCACCACAAGCGCATAAAATTTACCAAGACAATCTTGTTTGCCACCATGGTCCCAGTATAGAACATAAAAAGGTAGATTGTTATCTCCCATCGGTCTATAAATAAAGGGGCAGACCCCCTCCCGGAGTACCAATTCATTCATCCTGCTTCATTTGTCAAGAGTAGACCGAAGTTAGGGTTTCCAAAGATTAGAAATAGGGCTCTAGTTCTTCAAGTTCATAGTTTTGGCGTCTAGCAAGGTTCAAGTAGAGTTGGGCGCTACGCTCGGGGTTCCAGATCTTTTCGTCTGGACATTGGTAATCTTATCTTGTATCTCATTATGACTTATCCAGTTCTTATTTTATTCTAGTTGCATATTCGATATAGTTGTGATTGGTGATGATTATTGTCATTTGATTGTAAAGCGCCTAATTTAGTACTCGAGTGAGTTTGGGGGTATACATTATGTAGACGTGGTGTCTAGATATATTATGTACCTACGGAGGCACCCTGACGTGCCAGGTCGTGTGATAGTCCGCGTAGGTGACAGCTGCGTTGGTTCCTCTATAGTCCACCCCGTCCGTAGGACGAGCAGAGCGCGGTCATGAAGGAGGTGACCCTTGTATCTTAATATCCTCATTAGATGATGCTCCTTATGATGTATTCTGAGTTGATTATGCTATAAATGAAAATGTGTAATGTGGCGTAGGCTGTACACTTTGTATTTAGTAATTACATAACTTTCCTTTACTTTAGCCAAATCTCGAGATTGTCTTACTACATTAATGAGTCTCTATATTCTATCTCTGGAATACCATTTACCTCATTTACTCAGTTATCATTTACCATTTATCATTGACTTATTTATCGCTAAAGCACTAAAGTTATGGGTTATTATAGGTCTGCACATTTATCTTTCCAATCATTATAGGAGATTATCCTAATGAGTAGAATGCATCTTTATCCTTTTGGCATAAAACAAATCAACGATACTCGGAATACTTACCGGGTGAAGTGCTACAATGGGAGAATTATCTGTGTGCTTGCGGATATATTCTATAGTATTATTTTAAGGAGGCAAGTGAAGATTATTTTACCTTTGGTTTTTGACATCATGTTAGGGATGACAACTTAACGTGAAGTGATGTTAAAAATACCAACAAGCATTTCTGGTGCCGTTGCCGGGGATGGCAATTGTATTTATTAGGATAATTTATTGAGTTTGTTGATTTTATTCGCCAGGATATTTATTCTAGAATTTCATATAGGAGAGTTCTTTATAGATAATATTATAGAAAAACATATTTATAGATAACCATAACCTTTTGCTTTAGCAGACTTACCCGTGTTTTGTTTATGTTTAAATATCTTATATAGGGTAAGTACAGGATTAGTTGTAGTACATTAATTCTTATCAATCAGGAACAACCACATGAAGAAGGGTCTTACATTATTTTATGAAGCCATGGCTGAGAAGACTCTACGTGAATTCTCTGCCCCAAGCACTGAGAATATTTGCGTTGGGCCAACTTTTAACATTGGAGATCACAACTACGAGATCAAGCCAAGCCTCATCAAAATGGTGCAAGCTATCACATTTAGTGGAAAGAAAGATGAAGATGCAAGTGTCCATCTGTAGAATTTCCTAGAGATTGGCAACACCATCAACATCAAAGGCATTCCTCAAGACGTCATGCTACTTCGTTTGTTTCCGTTCTCATTGGAGGGAAAAGCGAAGCAGTGGTTTTATCAGAATAAAGATCGAGTCAAGACACGGGTAGAACGTTCAAAAGCTTTCCTAGAAAAGTTTTTCCCAGTAGGCAAAACCAATGCTCTACGAGGAAAGATTTCAGAATTTTGTTAGCAGAAAGGTGAATCTATTCCAGAAACCTGGGAACGTTTTCAAGATTACATATCAGATTGTCCCTATCATGGAATGGAAAAGTGGTTGCTCATGCAAACATTTTATCACGGACTAACTCAAAGGTCATGTGAGCAGCTAGATGCCACTGTTGAAGGATCATTTATGTCACTCACCCCTGGAAGAGCTGAAGATATTATGGCAAAGATAGCAGAAAATCAGAATTGGACAAACAACACTCAAACATGCCATAAGAGTGAAGAAGTTCCAGAGGAATTGTGTGCACTGTCAACCAAGATGGATGTACTGTTGAACTGGTTAGAGCAAAGAGCCAATCATAAAAGAGAACGTCAAGCTATTCAAGATGCATTCAATTCACAGAATCAATATGAAGGATCTTTAGGAATTGAGTTTGCAAATTCCCCAGAAGATATTAATACAATCATCAAGACTACTTCTCAGAAGTAAGGATGGAACCAACCTCGGTCAACCAACCAAGGTAAGTACCAGGGCAATTATAATTCTTCAAATCAGAGACAACCACCCTTGAGAGAATTAATATTAGAACAAGCTAGAATTAATGAAAGTATTTATAAGAAGCTTACTTTTAATGATAAAGTTTTAGAAGGAATTAATTCTAAGTTGGATAATTTCTCTTCTTCTATTGAAAATCAGATATTATTTAATAAAAATATAGAATTACAAATTGCACAATTATCTTCTACTTTGTTTACCACTAACCATGAACAAATAAAAGGAATATCTACTAGAGGAGGTAAGTCTACACGTGATCCACTTTACCCAAAAGGGGCACGTAGACCATCACATTTAGTGCAGGTAGAAGAAGAGATTGAAAAGGACAACAGAGAAGAAGAAGTTATACCACCTTCACCACCAGTTGAACTACAAGATCAAGAATTAACTCAAGATTTTCATGAGACAACCCTCCTACCGTTTTCACGCAGAAGAAGAAGAGGTAAAATGGATGATCAATTTGGTAAGTTTGTAGAGGTAATTCAGAAGTTTATATGTCAATATTCTGTTGTTAGATGCCATGCAGATACCTACATATGCGAAGTATCTTCGAACCATCCTCAACAACAAAGGACCACTACCTTCTACTTAAGTTGTCAAGCTAACAGAGGAGTGTAGTGAGGCAATTCTGAGTTCTTCTTCTACTAGGAAGAAGGATTCAGGGTGTCCCACTATTGATTGTTCAATTAGAGACTAGATGTTCGAGAATGCTTTATGTGATCTTAGAGCAAGTGTCACCGTCATGCCCAAGACCGTCTCGACAAACTCAACTATTCTACGCTCACACTAACCACAATGTGTTTGCAATTAGCTGTCCAATCGGTGCGCTATCCCGCAGGAATCGCAGAAAATATTCCGGTAAAAATCTGCAACTTTTCATTCCTATAGATTTTGTAGTACTTGACATGCAGGTAGAGACGAAGATACCCCTCATCCTCGGGCGACCATTGCTAAACACTGCAAATGCAACCATCAACGTTGGAGCTGGAGAGATCACATTCACCATCAATGTGCAAGAAGAGCGATTCGCATTCAAGCCAAGACTGGAGCAATGCCAAACGTTGAAGTGTCATGAAGAACAAGATGCAACAACATCTCCAACACCGGAGATGAATCATTAAGAATAATTCAACTGGAGAAGTCCGGATTGGCGGACTCAAAAACCCCGAACATTCACCGGGAGGTAACTCGGTAGTTATCGGTAATTTAATTCTTGCAATAAAATTTGTATATTTACTTTCTCATAAATTGCATTATTAAAAAGAAATAAAAATAAGCATAGCATGATTAAAGCTTAAGCCCCATGTGATTATTACTAACAGAGTGGCAAACCCCTGCCAGTGAAATTTACTGTGGTGGCAAAAAATTATAAAATGACCATCATTAGAATTCTAATTTTTCATAGATTCATAAAAGTAATTAAGTTTTTCATTCTTGTGTCATTATACGGTATAAATACAGGAAACATATGAAGCCCACCATCATCACATCAAGTCACCTCAAGCCTTATCACCAACCACTACCTTTCACTACCATCCAAACACCATTATTCACACATGCACTACCCACCATTCATCCATTTCACCAGAGAAAGCATACACACACATGCATTTGGAAGGGCATCTATACAATGTCAACACCAGCTAAAGTAGAGGGCCAAAGCACACTAGGTGGGGCCGGCCAGCCCCACGCCCATGCCGGCCGGCGCCGCTCCTCCTCTTCTCTGCCTCCCACTTCTCTCACTCACTCACTTGCACTCCAGAGAGCACCTAGCTACTCTGTTTTGCTGCTCGAAGTTACAAACTCTCACAACCCTTTCATTTGATTCAAGTAGAGAAGAGGATTAGCAAGAAGACCTAGAAGAGAGATCACCGCTTTGATTCCTTCTCTTCACTTGTTCTTTCTTGTTCTTGTTTTGTTCTTGTGTTCTTGTTCGTTCTTGTCGTGTTCTTCGTGTTTTTCATTCTCCAGGCAAGATGAGCAATAGAATGAAAGGTGCCATTCAATCCCTTGGAAGAGCCTTCTCACGCCACACAACACGAAGTCAATCATCATCACAAGTGCCATCGTTCGTCGGCTCCGACATGAATATCGATCCTCCGTCACCCTTCACGTATGACAACACTTCATCCTCTTCCCAACTGGAAGAGAGGTATGAGCTCATAAGCATCACTCAAATTTCATTACTAACTAGACCGCAGAGGAAGATATTAAATGTGGTTAAAAACAAGGAATTTACGCATACTCTAATTTTTTATGCCACTTTGCTCCATGAAACCGGAATGGATTCCGAGTTTGAGCTTATTTTTAGAAATGCTGGATGGAAAGGTGCATGGCAAATTAATGAGCAGGGTAGCAAGTTACTCACTATAGAATTTATTAGCACCCTAGACTTTGATGATGATGAGGTTAATTTTAGAATGTTTAATAAACCTTTCACCCTCTCATGGAAAACTCTTAGTTTAGCACTAAGATTCAATAATCAGTGTGTTGTCAATATAACTGAACTTCCCCAAGACTTTGATAAAGATAATTTTTGGGAGAGCATTACTGCAAAGAAACCTGAAAGAAAACAAAAATATACTACTGAAGAAGTCCATCACCCCACACTGAGGTTTATGCTTAAGTGGCTAGCTTTTACATTCTTTCTTAGAGAGGAGTTAAATACTATTAAACAAGATGAGCTGCATTTGTTATATATAATGATTAAAAAGAGAAAGGCGACACCTGTAAAAATGATGTTGAATTATTGGAGAACTGTCCCTTCCATGAAAAAGTGCAGTATTTCTTTTACTTCCTGGATTACACGTTTAGCTGCAGGGCTAGATTTATTATCAAATGCTTCACTTGTTTATATTTCTGATGCCTGCAGAATTATTGGTTATGATTTTTCTTTGGTGCTCATATGCTCAAACGCCGAAATAATAAAATAGTTATGATTTATAAAAATTATGACAATGAGTACGAACTACCAAACAGGGAGTTAGGAATTTATTCTGTTCAGAATTTTATTTTTCTAGCTAGTAGAGCTAATGTTGGCAGGTGTCCGTCCGCGCGCATCAGCAGGGCGCCGAGAACTAATTTCACTGGAGCTGACCTAGCACCATCTGGGTTAGTTTATTTCTACTATGTTAATTTTGGTGAACAGAGATCGACGCACGAGCCACTCCAGCAGTGGACTGCACATGCAGGATGGGAGGAACAGCCCACATTCCAGCAAGGAGACTCTTCGTCAGCAGCAGCAGTAGCGGGTTGGGGAGCAACTGATTTCCATAGAGGACGAACATCTTTTTCTGCACGCGGGAACACGGACTTCACCACCAGTGGACCGTATCCATTCCACGCACCACCAGAAGATGGCTACTATCGGCCACCTGAGCAGCACTTTTTGACTACCGCTAATGATCTCTCAGCTTTATCTATACGTCTCACTAACATTGAATAGGGGCAGAATGCAATAAGTGACACACTGCACCAGCACGAGCAGTGGTAACAGCAGGTCGACGACAGGTTCTACCAGCATGAACAACGGCAGCACGGCACGAACCAACGACTTGATCAGATCTATCAAGAACAGCAGTAGACGTAGAGCGGATTGGAATATTTGATACATCAGATGGCATACCCGCCGCCACCTCCACCACATTACTGAGCATAGCAACATCCAGCTTGGGGGAGATCCCCGTTAGGTGAGTACCTCTCACCTTTATATATATTCTTTATTTCAGTATTTAATTCAGTCTTCAATTCTGTCAATTTTAATATTGCTAAAAAACAACAAAACAAGAAAACCAAATAAAGATTTATTTACTGCTTTCTTTAGTCATTGCATTAAATTCCTGTTTGTGTAAAAATGAAAATCTAAAAAAATAATAGATTGTATAATTAAGTTTGCTTTAAATTCCACATTCAATTTATCTTTAGAATAATTAGAACTTGAAACTAGAGAAAAATCAAAAAGATATTTAAATTGTTTAAATATAATTTCTTGCAATTGCTTAGTGTTTAAATTTAAATTCTCCTACGAATTGCATGAAGTTTATCTACCATGAAAATTTATTGTGAAACTTGATATCAGTGGGTAGCATAAGCTTTTCTAAGTAATCGACGGATATGATATAAGAAAGTTTGAGTTACTATTTATTTCATTCTGAGTGACACTTAAGCTTCAGACATTTCAAAAATCAAAATCAAAATAAATATAATAATAATTTGTCCTGCCAATATGATTTAAGTAGACTATTCTGTTATGCATTCATGATTGAATTCACATGCACAAAATTTTTTTCGCTCTATGCACAAGTCTCTCTTAGAAGTCGAACAGAGAGTGTGGGTTATAAAATTAAAAGATGCCATACCAAAGAAGTACGAGCCAGAAAGATGTCATAGCAAAGGGTATGTGCCAAAAAAAGGAAGAGAGAAAAACAATTGGTACAAAGACACCCGCCTGAGAGAAAAAATGGGTACAAAAAATATCCGCTGGGGAGATAGCCACACTCTTCAAGAAGACAGAAAAGAGAGGATAATGCATAGGAGTTCAAAAATGAAATTTGATCACATTCACACATTCAATCATGATGTATAGCTTAATAGTCCTCTGCAATCTTATTAGTAGGCTCTCATTATTTCATAAATAAAAATTATATACTTATTCAAAACAAATGGAGCAATGGTTGAAACAAAGGATGAAAGACTTAGTGCTTGCTTGATTATTCTGTCTCTCAATTATCTAAGACTTAGTTTAAAAGCCCCACGATTGAAAAGAATAGAAATAAGTTTGAAAGGTGGATTAATGAATTTCAATCCGGAGAAGAATTTCTGTTTAAATATTTAAGTATTTGTTGGGAGTTATACATTTTTATGGAATCCCGAATAAATTATTTCAAGTCAACTTTGCTATGGGACTAGCATTAGCTTGGGGTGTTGTTGATGGTCGTTAAGTACCAATTTTATACCGTCAACTAATGCCTAGGGAAGGACAATAATAGAAGCATAGGGGTTATTACTGACAAATTCCACAAGTTTTGGTAAATTGTGTATTTTTCAGGGATTATTCCAGAAAGGCTTAAAAGAAGGATTAAAGTGCTTAATTACCACGAAACTTAACCGCCAAGGAAACATCATCATTCGAACAGAAGCTTCTGGAACACACCCGAAGCGACCGGGGCCCAAAACACACCAGGGTGGGGCCGGCAGGCACCCCCCTTAGGGTCTCGGCCCCGCCTTCTGGAGTCTTCATCCCCCGCCTCTCAGGAGTCATCTCGGCCCTTTGTTTAAGTCAGTTTGATCCCACGGCGCACGTTCATCCCATCGGGCTATAAATAAAAGGGCAGACCCCGCTTCCAGAGCACAAATTCATTCCTCCTGCTTCATTTGTCAAGAGTAGACAGAACTTAGGGTTTCTAGAGATTAGAAATAGGGCTCTACTTCTTCAAGTTCATAGTTTAGGCGTCTAGTAAGGTTCAAGTAGAGTTAGACGCTACACTCAGGATTCCAGATCTGTTCGTCTGGAGATCGGTAATCTTATCTTGTATCTCATTATGACTTTGCTCTATTTTAATATATTGCTACTTATTCAGTTCTTATTTTATTCTAGTTGCATATTCGATATAGTTGTGATTGGTGATGATTATTGTCATTTGATTGTAAAGCGCCTAATTTAGTACTCGAGTGAGTTTGGGGGTATACATTATGTAGACGTGGTGTCTAGATATATTATGTACCTACGGAGGCACCCCGACGTGCCAGGTCGTGTGATAGTCCGCGTAGGTGACAGCTACGTTGGTTCCTCTGTAGTCCACCCCGTACGTAGGACGAGCAGAGCGCGGTCATGAAGGAGGTGACCCTTGTATCTTAATATCCTCATTAGATGATGCTCCTTATGATGTTTTCTGAGTTGATTATGCTATAAATGAAAATGTGTAATGTGGCGTAGGCTGTACACTTTGTATTTAGTAATTACATAACTTTCCTTTACTTTAGCCAAATCTCGAGATTGTCTTACTACATTAATGAGTCTCTATATTCTATCTCTGGAATACCTTTACCTCATTTACTCAGTTATCATTTACCATTTATCATTGACTTATTTATGCTAAAGCACTAGAGTTATGGGTTATCATAGGTCTGCACATTTATCTTTCCAACCATTATAGTAGATTATCCTAATGAGTAGAATCCTTACCTTTTGGCATAAAACAAATCAACGATACTCACAATACTTACCGGGTGAAGTGCTACAATGGGAGAATTATCTGTGCGCTTGCGGATATATTCTATAGTATTATTTTTAGGAGGCAAGTGAAGATTATTTTACCTTTAGTTTTTGGCATCATGTTAGGGATGACAACTTAACGTGAAGTGATGTTAAAAATACCAACAGTTAGAAGTAGAAGGACGCGAGTTCTACTCGAGTTCCGATCTGTCTGGAGCTAGAAGGCTTCCCGAAGCCATTGTAAGCTCTCTCTTGTATCTTAAACCTCTCTTGAGTGTTTGAGATAAAGTTGATCGACATTATTCTATTATTGATTATGTTCTCAATTATGCTATTCATTGCTTATCTAGATTGTATACTTTGCATAGTTAAGATGCGTTGATATTCATACATAGGTTTGTATAACGCTCATTCATTGACGTCATGGGTGGGTGATGAACAGCATATAAGCATGGTGCTTAGATGTAGTTTGTCTGCAAATGCACCCTATATTCTGGGTTTTGTGGTAGATCGTGGATGTGACACTCCCATTGAGTCCTTTATAGTCCACACTCCGAATGTAGGGAGAGTAGGAAGTTATTATTATTATAGAAGGCTGGCTAGGATCTTGATCTTCCTTAGTAACATTCTCTTAAGTATGAATATGAAGTGTCTTTGCCATGATTGCTAGTATAATTGCACCAATCTAATATGTCTTTGATAGTATAGTTAGAATGACATAGGATATCCTTATGCTTCAACCTAATCCATACTAATGCCTAGATAGGAAGTGCTCTAAGTGATCATTATTATGTTGATTGATTAGTTGATTGATAATTATGCTTATCATATATATCATTATTATTCTGACATAACCCCTATTCTGAGTAAATAGGTCATTCATGGTATTCTCCATATTTGCATATGCATATGACATCTATCTATCTACCTGCATCCCATTTATTGCCAACCCTTCCCAGTGGTAAAATATAAATGATAGCCCGGAATACTCTGAGGTAAAATGCTACAATGGTGTATATTTTATCTGTGCGCTTGCGAATACAATATAATATATTTCAGTCACTTGCAATAAGGAGAGATCTTTTAGAATCATACTAGGGATGACAACCTAGTTACTTCTAAGAGATGGATGAAGAGTTCAACTGATCTGTAGACTAATCAGGTGGCACGTTAATCTTACCTCCCATCATTTTGTTAAGAAATGTCAACAGGGTGCCGAAGACCATTGTGTCTGAGAGACGTACACAGTTTATCTCCAACTTTTCAAAATCTTTCCCTGAGGCCATGGGCACCAAGCTTCTGAAGTGCTGCTTATCATCCTCACACTGGGGGTCAAACTAGAAGAGTCAATCAGATTCTTGAGGATATGTTAAGAGCCTGTGTTCTCAATTATTCGGCTAAGTGGGATGAATGCTTATCTTTGATAGAGTTCTCTTACAACAATAGTTATCAAGAAAGCATCAAGATGGCACCATTTGAAGCAGTATATGGTCGTAGATGTTCAACCCCGTTGAACTGGTCTAAACCTGGGGAACGATGGTACTTTGGTGTTGACATGGTCAAAGAAGCCGAAGAAAAAGTTCGAACTATTCGGGCTAATATGAAGGCGGCACAATCTCGCCAAAAGAGTTATGCCGACAAAATACGTCGACCTTTAGCATTCAAGGTGGGAGAACATATGTATCTCAAAGTCTCACCTATGAAAGGAGTCAGTCGTTTCGGGGTTAAGGGAAAGTTATCCCCGCGCTACATCGGTCCATTCCAAATCATACAGAAGTGTAGACCCGTAGCATATCGGCTGAAGTTACCTGAGCAGTTATAAGAGGTTCACAATGTGTTTCACGTATCACAGTTGAAGAAGTGTCTTTGAGTGCCGGATCAAGTCATCGACCTTAAAGGGGTAGAACTGCAGTCTAATATGACATATGCTGAATATCCAATAAGAGTTTTGGATCAAAAGGATCGAGTCACTCAGAGGACAACCACGAAGTGGTATAAGGTTCAGTGGAACCAACACTCTATAGAAACAGCTACTTGGGAGTCTGAAGAATTTCTGTGTGAGAACTTCCCTGAATTCTATGCTTCCCTGTAGCCTGATCTATCTCTTTTCCATTTGTAAAATGTAAACTTCCCTACCTGTTCTACAGCAATGAAAGAAGTGTGTTTGCATGACACATTTTCTTTTCCATTACTCAACCCAGGGTTTGTAGCGTTACTAAATCTCGGGACGAGATTTCTTTGAGGGGGAAGGGCTGTAAAACTTCGATGTTATGGTACACTAAAATTTGGACATGTCATCATGATGTTGACACAAAAAGTGGTTCCTCGCGCTCAACACACCAGCGAAGACGGAATGACCCTCGAAAGCAGACGGAGCTTTCGCAGATCTAGCTAGCTTCAGGCCTAGTCCGAGAGCATTGCATATCATGTATGATTCTTGTCAATTTGACCTGCATCAACTAAGAACAAGTTTAAATTTATTGATGACTTGTGCTTAGGGCTATAGAGTGAATTTACTCGCAATTTAATTTTAAAAACCCCAAATCGGGCTAAACGCCTAGTTTCAAAACTATGAAGAATTGGGCCTTGGTCCCAAAAGCAAAGTTGTATCTCTTATTTAGTGGAGCAACTTTCAGATATAAAGTTTTCAAGTTGCTATTTGGAAATTCAAATTAAACTTGAATTTTTACCTTCAAATTTGAATTTAAAACTCCAATTCAAAAATTACTTAGAATCTGAAGTTAAGCCTTAAATAAAAGTTGTAAAGCTCACTAAACTGAGCAACTTTCATGTTTAGAGATTTTGAACTTGTTCAATAAATAATTAGGATTTAAATTGAATTTGAAAAGGGCTATTTACCCACTTTTAAATAATTTCAAAAATATTTTAAATTTGAAAATATCATAAATATGAAAGTTGTGCAGAATTGAATTTTGCACGGTTTATATTTTAACCATTTTCTGGGTTTCTACAGAAAAAGAAAGTACTTTTGCAAAAACAAAAATCAGGATAATGCAATGCTACAGTACTGAGAGCAGGGTGCAGCGCCACGCAGCCTGTCTTCCTGGTTGTCACTAGCCGCCGCCCTCGTCGTAGATGCGCGCGGGGACATGCAGGGGGGCAGCGTGGTGAGCTCGGGTGTTGGCGTGGCAGCAGTTTAGAGCTCGTCCTCGGCTATATAAACTCGAGCGGACCTCATTCTTGCTCTTTTCCTCTTCCTGCCCGTCGGAGTGGAGCTTGGCTCACCGGCCAAATTCGTCGTCGTCGCTCGTCCTCATGAAAAATTGATAGCGCAAATAGCTTCTCCACCATATTGCGAATCCGTAGAGCCTGATAGTGTCCCTTTTAGTCATCGGAGTCGCCGCGCGCCGTTCATCTTCCCCAGAGCCGATCGGAGCGCCGCCGCTCTCGTCTCAACGTGGCTAGGTCGTTCGGGTGAGCTTTACATCGTGTGAGATAGTGTTCCGAACTCTTCCCGATGTCGTGGTACTCATGAGCTTGGCGGTTTCTTGTTTGGTGCTCGGAACACTTCGGAACAGGGCTCGTGCCGCCGGAGCTCGCTACTGGAACCGCTACCAACGTCGACGAGGCATCTCCAGCCGTTATCCACCCCAACTAACGTGAGCAGCACGTCTTGGTGAGCTCCTTGGTGCTTTAGGGTTAGCCATTTGGGTCCTGGAACACATGAGGCCGCCGGAACGGTTGGCGCCGCCACTGCCGAGCTGACCGGGCCGCCATGGCCGCAGCCCGTCTTGCTCTGATCGCTCCACTATCCAATATGTCGCATATACGGGTCCACGGGGTCATAGGACATGTGGGTGGGTGCTCGTTCTTGCTCGAAGCGGCCGCCGGCGACCCGCCGTGGTCGGAGCTGCCGCCGCGTGCGCTCTGCAGGTACCTAGGAACAGGAGGTAGGAGGAGGAGTCCGAGCTGGGCTCTGCTGGGCCTAACTGGGCCAGTCCAGCAACCCTGGCTGGATCTGCAGTAAAGGATTTCTCAATTTCGGATAAATAAATAGTGTCATGTTTTGTGAATTTTGTTGGAATTAATTTACATTTCCAAAAATTATGAAATAAATTGTGTAGCTTCCCTGTATAGTTTAGTATTTATGAAAAATACGAAACTTGGAATTTGAGCACTTTCTGTATCTGATAAAAATATGCCTTTTAATTAGGAAATAGCACTTCTATGAATTTTTTTTACTCAAAATAGTTGTCTAAAAATCATGAAATTTATTGTGTCACTATTTTGAGCTGTGAGCTACCTTCACAGAAATCGGTAGCTCATTTGGATAAAGTTTAGTTGTTTTGTAATTTATCGTTAATTAAATAAATGATATAAAGTGCTAATTAATTTAGGATTTATATGTGATTTTTGGATTGTGTGAAGTCCTGGGATCACTAACCTGAGTTGGTCCAAGGCGTTGGATTAATGTTGACTTCCATAGTAATTAAGTTATAATAGTTAATTAGTTGAATTATTAATAGGTTAGTTTAGCTGACCACTGTTAAAATGGTCAATAAAATAAATATATACCATCACACTGTTTTATAAGATCTTGATTCCAACTTTACCGTGAGGGAAAGTTGTACTCGAGGTTATTAAATCATTACTTATTTCATATCTTGTACATGACATCCTGCACACATTGAGCATGCATCATTATTATTGCGCGTAATTACTCAAGGTGAAGAGGTAAACACCGAGCAAGTCACGGTTGATGAGACTCCGGGTTTCATTGGGGGATTTGATATCTGTGGTACCACTCCTTATCCGTCTCTCCCTGCACACCAAGGCAAGCCCTGGTGCATTAACCCTTCCTTATGTTTTATAAAGTTTATAACCTTGAATTAAATTGCTGCATTAGGTTGATAGGAGTTGAATGATAAACCCATTGCTGCATGACCATCCTTGATTATCACCCTTGATACTCGATTTAAATGCAAATGATTGAAAAATGCTTATCCATTCTTAAATAGTTGTTTTATACAAACTATTTTTGTGTGTTGTTGTACTATACTATGAAAGTAAATATGAAACTGTGACAGGTCAGTAGACTTGCATTGAGAAAGGAGTCTCAATGTAGTGTCTCTGACTGTCTCTAATGATCAATGGAACCAAGTAGGGACTGTTCATTGTAGGCCTGCTAAGGTCAAGACTTGCAACTATCCGCATACTACGGGATGCTCTGGCTCCGGCAAATCTAGTTCTTGAACCGACAACCGCTCCTAGGAGTGGAGAGATGGTGAGAGTAGCGTGCACCCTTGTTGCTAAGGGCTGGATTGGAGGAGTGCTGTGCTCTCTGGTGCCGTAGGACCAGTTCAGGTTTGGAGGAGCTATGGTAGATGGGGTTCGCATATGTAAGCTTAAGTGCTACATATGCAGTGTGGATAGGGATCCCTAGCTGGGTTTTCAATCGATTCGAATCGTCGTTGCTCCTCGGATAATGGAGACTTGATCCACTGATCATACACCGAAAAGTGGTTCAGAACTAGGTGTTAAAATGAGAAGGAATGGAAATGGTCTGGCATGAAGAATCACTTAGATGTGGATGTAAGTAAAACTTGTGAAGTAGCAAACAAGATAGGAAACTTTTTGGCAAAACACTTTGATTCTTGCTAAAACCTCTCCTTAATTCTCCTCAGCCAGCATTCCTGAGTCTCCTCCCCAATTTTTAGTCGGGTAAGCGGGTAAGTCTTGCGGAATACCTCTTGTACTCAGGGTTTATTTACCCATGTTGCAGGTGAGCAGCCACCCAAGGTCTGCTTTAGACCTTGTTGCATGACAGTGTTCCAGGAAGATGTTGAGGAGGAAAGTGATAGCGAGTGAAGAACTAATCCCTTGGACAGGGATATTTATGTAATATATATGTTGTATAAGCTACTTCCCTACTGCCACTACTTATAATTTGGTTTGTAATAATCGCACCTAAGTTTAAGTAAGAACAACTGGTTTGTAATCCCATGTAATATTATTAAGTCTTCCGCTCTTGTACTCTGAGTTGTAAATTTTATATGAAATGTTGTACCCTGCAATGTCTTCGCAATTAAGATCCTTTTCGGAGAAAATGGGTTTCCATGTAAACCCGACAGACCTTGTTAGGTTATGTGGGTCACATGTACGGCTATCGAAGGTCTTTGGGACGGCGACAGGTGCATGTGGGCCATATAGCTTAGGAGGTTCGTTACATGTTGCACTCTCTACCGCCGAAGCCGAATACATTAGTGTAGGAAGTTGTTGTGCACAAATCCTATGGATAAAGAAAACCTTGAAAGACTATGGCTTAAAATTCAACAAGGTTCCATTGCTATGTGACAATGAAAGTGCGGTGAAGATCACAACCAATCCGGTGCAATATTCAAGAACCAAGTACATAGATGTGAGGCACCATTTCATAAGAGATCACAAAGCAAAGGGAGATATTGCAATCACAAGTGTGGGTACCGATAATCAACTAGCTGACATTGTCACCAGGCCACTTGATGAAGCAAGATTTTGTAAGCTAAGGAATGAATTGAACATACTTGACTACTCCAACATGTGTCTATGCACTTCAAGAAAATCTTTTGACATGTCTCTTCTCCAAGCAAGGCAAAGATACCATTGTTTGACATATGCATACATACTTTGCTACGACTTGCTAGAACATAAAGACATGCTTTTGTTCTCTCTAGGTCATTCATTGAAAGCAAAATGTTTTGAAGTCTATATGGCATCACTATTGCTTCTTTGGTTGTTTGATCTAGTGATGGCATATAACTTGTTCATGGGGATGCAAACCAAGTGTTGAATCTAGTTAAATGAGCAACTAAGTGCTTAACTCAACATAGGCAAGATAACCCCTAGTGACATGAAGAAGCTTGTCTTTGGTTCAAACCGAGTTAAGTAACTTATGTAAGTTTGCTAGATTGAACCAAATTTGACTAATAAATCTCTCACTCTATTGATTTGACCCTTTTGTGGTACTTGATGTTAAGGGGGAGAAAAACAAAGATAAAGAACAAGGGGAGAGAACTTAAGCTTCACAATGAACCATCATTAAGACCGATGATGGGAGATCAATAGGCCAAAGTAAAGGGATCAAAACATGAATCAAAACCTTTACTTAAGATAAGCTCACCTTGAGGGGGAGCAAACTCATGAACTTGGTTGAATGCATTTGGAATGTGCACTTATATATGTTTTTTGCATTTGCACATGTCTTTACTTTCAATTGCCATGTTCTTGAGTGGTGCATGCTAGAAATAGGATTGATTGATGATTTGATAACTAGTATGCTTAGGTGGTAGCTAGATGATCTTGCACCTTTCCATTTGGTATTTGAGCATTGCTTATAATGTTGATCTCACGGTATACTCAAGCTATGTGGTCATCTAGTTATCAAAGTGCTAAAGATGGAGATTCCACAATTTCGATGATTATTTCAATTGGTATCATGCTTCAAAGGTTTATCCTAACCATCCTAGCACAACTTGGTGAAAATTTACTCTCTTTTATGCATATGTGCAAGCTTCTAAATCCAAACTCATGCACATATTTAAGGGGAGCTAAATAGCCACCAAATCGAATTTGTGTTGTTTATCCATTCCAAAAACATGGTAATCTTGTTTGGACAAGCTCACAAGTTCATAAACAAACTTAACTCACAGATATTGATATTGAAGACCTGGACCTCTACGAAGAAGTTGCTAACCAAGAGGTCTAGAAGTTGCGCGTCTCTTCGGGAATCTTAGGATAGAGGGCTTCAACTACGCTCGAGCTTGCCTGTGGAAATCCTTGCTACCACTTAGTATTTAACCGTTAGCTACCACCCCACTAAATAAAAGCCGCTTCACGGCTAACCTTCGTTAGACTTGTAAACCCCTTTAAGGCCTTGCCTATGGGCCCGCCCTTTGTAAGACTCTTTTATTTGATATCAATAAAGCTCGGACCTTTTTATAATTGTTCCTGTGCCATATCTGTTATTATGCAAGTACTTGTGCATGATCCTGGCGCAAGTACTTAAGCGTAAATGGACTCTTAGAATGAGGGGCTGACATCCGTCAACTTGGGATGGAGGGAGTAGCTTATCCTACCTTTCTCCTCATTTTCTTTCCCAACTATGTATAAAGTAGTTGGAGAAGATATTTTGCCAAACAATATTTCCAAAACAGCTTAACTTAAGAAAAAGTTCCTCATGAAGCCATATTTCAAAGAAAAAACTATTTCACTTATGAAGCTAAGTTTGGCCCAATGGGGCCTTACTTGGTGTATTGTCAACAGGTAGAGCTCAAGTTACACTCGCGAAGGCATGATCATTACTCCTGCTCCCTCGGTCCTTAAATTAAAAAAATACGTTTCTCAAAAGTTGAACTTAAGTCCCAGTTTAGCATAGCTCAGCTTTACTATTGAAATTGTTTTTTTAAATAGCTTCATAACAACCTTTTAGATAAAGCTGAGATGTTTTTGCAAATGTTGTATGACAAAAAAAACTTCACCAACAACTTCGTGTATGATTGTGAGAGAGAAATAGGGGAGAAAGAGCTCAGATAAGCTTCAGCTTCGTGGCAACTCATCATTTTCATGAGAGAATGAGAAAAACAACTTCGCCATGACACCGTTTTGAAAAGGGTGTTTAGCAAAAAAAAAAATTCTCACAACAGCTCATGAAGTTGTTGTAAGGTGTACCAAACAGGCACTAAATTTGACTAATTATATAGAACAATAGAATTAATACTTGTAACTCCAAATAAGTTTATTATAAAATTATGTTCCACGATTTATAAGAATATGATTATCACACATCATTATTATGTTGTCCGTGCTAACACTATGGTGGCGCTAGAAAATAATCATAAAATTAAAATAAATCAAGAACAAAAAAAATCAATGGATGAAAGAAACACAAATTCACAAAGAAATGATGTTGACATTATGGTAGTATGGCTAAATAAGTCTTCTATCTTGATGTTCTAGCTGTCATAATACTTTACAAATACAAACCTAATCCATCGAAACTCTGAAGTTACTGTTATTTGAACTGAAGGACCATTCCAAGAGCTGAAGCTGCAAGCTGCACATCAATTAGAGACAGGAAGAATTAATAGGAGATTGCATTGAAGCTCAAGGCAAAAGACGAAAACACACAAATCTTCACGGAACCAATGTTAACCGTTGAAAGGTCCAAAGAGGCTAGAGGGGGTGAATAGCCTAATTAAAACTTCTACAAACAACACTTGATCAAGTAGTTAGTAACACAAATGGCGAAGCGTGTTTTGCACTAGTCTACTCAAAATGCAAGCCTTCCTAACCGTTCTAGATTAAGTCTCTAGGTTCACACACAATCTAGCCTAGGTTGAAACTACTTTACTCCTAGGTGGACAAGCTAAAGCACTACAACTACACAAGGTAAGAACACAAAGTAAAGGAGAAGGTGTAGTGTAGTTATACCTCCGAGTAGAGTAGATAGCCAATCACCGGTAAGAATACCGATACACACGAAGGTGATGGTCACAATGAAGTCCAAAGCCAACACACGGGAGACAAAGAATTTATCCCGAGGTTCACGTGCTTGCCGGCATGCTAGTCCCTGTTGTGTCGACTACTGCTTGGTGGTTCGGTTGCTAACTAACAACCAATGTCAAACTCAACAAATGAGCGCCACTAGAACCTACCACGAGCAAGGTAACTCAATGACACGAGCAATCCACTAGGCTACCATGTGGCTCTCCGCCGAGGAAGGTGCAAACCCCTCACAAATCCATCGGGAATGGCCGGAGACAATCTCCAACTCCACCAACTCCTTCGCTGCTCCAAGACCGTCTAGGTGACGGCAATCACCAAGAGAATAGAAGAAATCTGCAGCAACAATGATCAACAAGCGGCCAAAGATGATCTAGAATGAACAATGCACTTGGATCACTCCCAAACTCACTATGGATGAGAATCAAACACAAGAGTGAGTGGGAGAGGCTTGGGAGAGCTCAAGAGATGTTTAGCAAAGAGTGACATGCGCAAGAGAGCTTCCCAAAACCGTTAGAATGGCTATTTATATGTGAGGGTGAAGAACTAGCCGTTTTATAGTTTCTGCGTGCACACCGGACGCTGATTAAGTTGACACCGGATGCGTCTGGTGGTTGTTTGGTGTACCGCCCGTTGACACGTATACTAGCCGTTTGAATTACCTCGCTGCGCTGCCAACACACTGGACGTGGAGCTGTCACATCTGACGCTCCGACACCAGTGTCCGGTGGTTGTCTGGTGTCCGTGCAGAGAGCATCTAGAGAGCTCAAAACGACACTGGACGCGTCCGCCGTTAGGTCACCGAACGCTGCCAGCGTCCGATGCTTTCACTCAATCAAAAAGCACGTTTCCTCACCGGACGCTCCTAAAACATCATCGGACGCACTGGAGTTACTGTTCTAGTGTCCAGTGTCTAATCAGAGAGGTTTCAGAGAGGCTCTGACTGCACCGGACGCGTCCGGTGCCTACCCACTGGACAAAGCCCACGTTCGGTGCACTTATGAGAGCTGTTTTCAGCCACTCTTCAACTAACTTGCTTCTAGGTACTAACAACTAAGTGTATGAGCACTTAGGCATGAGTGTTGGCTTGATTTTAAGTCAATTCGCAAGATTTTAGATTACTGCTCTAAATCTAAATACATATGCTCAACTAAATCAACTAGAGACACTTGATGACCGGAATTATAGACGAAATTCTTCCCCCTTAATAGTACGGTCGTCTAACCTAAATGTGATCACACTCTTTATAGTGTCTTGATCACCAAACCGGAAAGAGCCCTATGAGTTTCACCTTTCCCTTGAGCTCCATTCCTTGCACTAAGTGTAGAAGCATTCGATCTTCATGTTGATGGGTTTACACCAATGACTTGGATGCCGTCGTAGCTCCCTACTTGATCTTCTAACCACACTTGTAATCACAAAGCTTAAGTATATGATTAGATACTAGGTGTCATCAATTAGTCAGAACCAAACATAGAGCTTTCAACCGCCTAGAATTTATCAAAGCCCGAACAACTGTCCCAGTACCCATGTGGCAGGCTATCGTAGGTAAAACATCGAGAGTCCTCAACCCTTCCGGATACACTAATTTTTTCTCATTTTTATTTGGGGCGGTTGACCTGAGTCGTCTGCCTTGGAAAATCAATTTTTAGAGACGATTGAGTTAAGAGAACTGCCTCTATAGATGGATTTTTAGAGGCAGTTTCACATATTTTTATAATTGTTGGCATAATAGTAGTTTTAGAAGCCATTGTGAAGATCACTTTTGGCCATCTCTAAAAATCTTTTCTGTACTAGTGTACATGTATAGCCACGATCGCAGTCATGATCATTCATATGGATTGTTTCGTTTGGCTAGTATTCTCTTTTGTTGCTTCTCTTCCCAGGAGATAGGTCTGACTTGATGCCTTATAGTGTGCCAGTCTTCATAAATGGATTTTTAGAGGCGGGTATTGTAAAATGACCGCCTCTATAAATGTATTTTCCGAGGCGGACATTTTCTAACCGCCTTGGTTAATAAAACGACCGCCTCCTTTAATCGCATGAATTAACCGAGGAGGTTGGATTTTGCAAAGACCTTGGTTAATGTTTAAGTATTGTCTTGTAAAATCATTTTTGAAGCAGTGAAGGACCCGTTTTGTGAAATTAGATTGTTTAAGGACCCGTTTCATGAAATTAGATTGCTTAAGGACCCTTTTCGTGAAATTAGATTGCCTTCTTCATCGACATTGTCATTGCTATCAGAATCAGTATCTGAAGTGTCAGCAGCACGCGTAACGTGATAACAGGCCATGGGATCATCACAATAGCACTTATCCTGAAATGATTCAATCTGGACCGTTGCGCCCCCCACCCCCAACTCTGGCATTCTCTCCAAGGAGTCCTCAATTCCCCGTTCTTCAGGAACAAATTAAAGAAACTAGACTTGGAACCGAAATCTGAATGGGGTTGGTATCGTTAACAGACTCGCAAGAAGTGATGATGAGGTGTTTTAGTGACCGTGACGTCCCACATGAGCAAAGCAGAATTCATTAATCTGCAGATGTTCTAATGCAGGGCAGCCATCTAGGTTGAGGCAACGCCTGTAATGTAACAGAACCGACCAATTTATATGAGCACAAGTACAGCGGCAGCTGTTTTCCCAGCTATCAAGCCACACTTGAGCCAATATAAACCTGGTAGTCCGTGAAATCTCGAAGGATTTCAAACTTTTACACAGTACATACCCCAAGGATCGCATAAACTCAGCAGTACACATACACATGATACATAGATTCGCACATATTTCAAATACATCAGAGTACAAGATAAACTTTTACATAAAAGTTCACTAGCGGAAACGAAATAGATTTACACATACTTAAGTTCATAATACAGTGCCAAGTGCCGACCAGTCACAGCAACAAAGGTAAGATAGATAACATGACCATGCCCAAGGTCTAGTCCTCCTCTTCCGAAGGATAGAATTAATTCTTTTAGTCAACCAATGCATTCCTCCTGCAACATTGGGAATAAAACCCTGAGTACTCAATTGTACTCAGCTAGACTTACCCGACAGGAAGTAAATAAAAAGACTCTCAAGGATATGCAAGGCTTATTTGGTGGAGCTCAGGAGATAGCATCATTTTTGCAGAAAAAGCATTACTACAATAGTTCCTCAACTTATAAGTTTTAGATGTGATTCAGCTTCGATTTCAGTTAAGCTATTAAGCTAAGGTTTGCTGCTATACTAAACAATCACTTGATATTATAACAATCAATAAAACCATATGATTTCTGATATCCACAGATATCAACCTCATCTCACCAATAATCACGTTCAAGTTGTTAACATCTACCTCACCAGAAGATCAGTTCAGTTTCTCACTAACCAGGAGAGATGGCGATTCGAATCGATTGTACCAGCTGGCAAATATGCCAATCACAAACCCTGTCAGCCGAGCCACTGGCTTCTTGGGCCACCGTTAAATCTTTCTGAGACATAATATGTATCGTGGGCTTGGAGGGGTCCATATTCTCAGAGACAAACCCACTTCCAGGATGCATCAGGTCCCTGACCTGCCCTTGGTAAGATGGTGTCTCCGCACATCCTTCCTACCTCCAGAATATGTCTGCCTTATCACGCCCAATTCCCGGCTCAGAAAGAAATACTCGGCTTCGCGGTCAGAACGACTTATCTGGCCAGCTATGTGACGACGTCTTTCAATCTCAACTGATGTCTGGTGGCCTCAGTCCTAGTCGGCCGCAAGCAGCACCGAAGTCAACATGACCCATGTCATGCAGCTCCCCGCTACCTAGCCTTGATTCTCTCATTATTTCATTGTGGCATGGTGACACATATAGCCAACCATGTGGATCTCATCAGTCACCACCTACACTCGCGGATGACAGGAAAATCACCCGACTTCTACCGGTCTAAGCAGGGCTAAGCATAAGATCGGTCACCTGTCTAGTAATAGTATCAGGTTCACATATATAGTAGACAAGGTAGATATGCAGCAACGGTTTCAAACCAACTCCTATACTTAAATGCACAAACATACGATTTAATAAAGACCGGTGCATTTATAAAAAGAGATAGGTGGAGGCTTAGGGATGCTCCGGGGCTTACCTGGGGTTCAACACTAAGTCACTGTTTGTTAGATGACACTCGCTCGATGAGCATCTCCCATCCAAGCACTTGATTAGTCCTTCCATCTTCGTGGTTAGTCCACCACACCGTCTTGTGGTTATTTCCACCATCATGTCCTTCACTCCACGTGTTCATCTATCGTACCTAAATGAGATGCACAATGCACATGTATGAATAAAAGGAAGTAATACAAGGCATGGTAATCTACCACCACTGAACCATAAGCTAACAATCATACCAAGCAAAAGAAGGTCAAAGCCATCATAATCCCACACAAGCAGTTTATGGGCAGCAGGACAGTAAGCACAAGATTTAACCATAACTGAAGCTATATACATCCAACCAGGGTGATCTAAGCCTTTCTGAAAAGCTATTGAAATTGTCTACAACTTTGCTATTATCATGTTAAGATGATTCAATACACATAAAGGTCAAACAACACAAAGAAGACAGCTCTGTCCAGATTTGGACAGATTCTGTCCTCACGCTTCAAACAATCAAAACTACGGATCTAGACCATCAAAAGGGATCATCCTAGACAATTTAGAAAGCCAATGAAATTTACTAAAACTCTTCTATTATCACCAAGAGGTGATTCAAAGCATAACTCAGTCAAATAATGCAATCAATCAGATCTAGACAGAAAATTGGCAAAACCTGACAGCAGTCATCCAAAAGCCATAACTCCTAAACTATTAGGCCTATGACCATGAAACTTTAGGACAAGCTATACAATGAAGTTAGCTACAACTTTTGTATAGAACACATTCTCATGCAACATCATTTTCATGTGTAAAACATCACAATAACAGGGACTGCTCCTGCAGCCATTTTCAGTATATAAGCAAAACATGCTTTTTCCTTATTTATCACCTAAGCACACATAGGAATAAGCTATTTAGATAGATCCAAACATGATTACATGGTAATACAAGACTCATCTCAGACCAAAACATATTAAGAAATCACAAGAAACATATATGCATTCATATGTCTTTAATTATTCACTCATTATTACATAAAAACCTATTATTTAATTATTTAAGTTATATGGTAAACATCTCAAATGAGTCCCAAACTTTTATGAGAGCTAGGTGATTACAAATCATGACCAAGGTTCAAATCTTACATGCTCAGGTTCCATAGTTTAATTATTACAAAATAAACAAATCTATAATGCAACAATTCATTAGAGAGCAAGATAAATGTGAAACTCAATACTTTCTGCAACAACATGGCCATATTATGTTTTCTCAGGTTATCACAATGTCATACAAAGGTATTGGAACACCATTTTCCATTTTTACCACAATATATTATTTATAATGTATTTAAATCTACTTAATATGCACCAAAGAAGATAGATCAACAACTCAGTCATACATGCACCATAAATCATGAACTTTTAACCATACATCACACATCATACAGAGAGTCTACAATTAAATTTTCATGTCATTTGGAGCAATAAAACTCCAGTTACAAAAATAACAAGCAATTCAACCCTTTATTTCCTATTTAACAAGATTAATGTGAAACACCAATAAAATAGTAAACAACCTATATGTTTTATATTCTTAGAAGCTATTACATGTTATTAGAAGACTAACAAAATTAGAATCACACATGTTGGACTTCTATTTCTCAAATTATGGCCAAAAGCAAGTTAATCAATCCTAAAAACCACTTTTCCTAATTAATTTCTACAGCACATAAATGTAAATAACATAGCACATTTTATGGATCTAACATGCAGAGCACTTCATAATAAAGCTAACCAAACAAACTTCACAATTTTTGGAGCTTCCTAGAGCTAGATATGAATTTTACAAACTTCACATATTTCCTGCAAGAATGAGGTAGTATTGGATCTACGCGGGCCCCACTTGTCATAGAGAGAAAGAGAGGGTGAGGCTTTCTTCTTCCTTCAGCTGAACACGAACAGGAACAGGGAGGAGCTCGGGTCTTCTCTTCCTCCGGCAAAGAACAGCGCAGGGGAGGGAGATGACCGTCGGAGGAGAGGCTGGCTGGCCGGATGCTGCTGGCCTCGACCGGATCTGGCCAGCAGGCAGCGGCATCGGGCGGCGGACTGCAGCCAGCTCGGCCCCGCTGGACCAGCAGCGACTTGCAGGAAAACGGCCATGACGGCTTGGGGCGCCGAGGTTGGCCTGCTCGGTCGGAGGCCATGCTGACCGGTGGGAGATGACGGGGAGGAAGCCGGTGGCGTCTGCGCAGGTCCTGCTGGCGGCGGCTGTCAGCTGCTGCACGCCTGAGCTCGACCATGGCGAGCTCCAAACGTCCTGCAGTGGCGCTCGCTTGAACAGGAAGGAATGGAAACGGAAAGTGAGGGCAAGGGAGCGAACGGAATGGAGAGGTGAATGAGGAAGTGCATCGGCCTCTTTGGTGTCCCTTATCATCGAAGGGAGCAGCAGGGGCGCGAAGGGTGTTGGTGGCCGACATGGGAGGGGCAGGTTCAGAGCTCGGGCGCCACGTCGCCATTTCGCCGAACAGGTGGCGGGTGTGGTTCTGACGCGCTTCGGGAGCCGTTTTCGGCATATTTGGTCAAGATTCGGACCTGGGAGCAAGAGGCAAAGTTGTTCACCTCGGCTTGATCTACAAGAGTGGTTAAGGTTGCTCGGCCGAAAGATAAACGGATTGGCGGATAATTAGCTCTAAAGTTGATGTTGTCAACAAGCTAATTACAATCAAAGATCGAGTGGCAACTCTTGTCAAACGAAGTTGGATTGACCTCAAATTTGAATATGTTGTGCCTCAAAGGGTTTGTAACAACTTCTATTTTTGGTCCAACTCAAGTTGCTTAACGAAATTTTGAGAACACGGGAAGGCCATGAAATCAACACCATTTTCAGACTTTGAATTTAATCAAGTCCTGTAATCAGATTTTTCTTCTGTCTTGTGTCCACTTTTTGGGGCACTTAGAGATGGAATCATGACTTGGTCCAAAACTAACATTTGTTCTACTCCAAAATTTCTATAACTTTTATTAAAGGTCAAACTTCATACCTTGCTCACAAATAGTATTTCCACTTTGGTCAAAGTAAGATCATTAGAGAGCTCAATTTGGATATTTTAGGCCAATTGAGGTATTTTCTTGACATTTGCTCAACATGAAACCTTCATGACTTTTGTTGTAGAGTTCATGTAGAGTTGTTTGGTCAAGGTTGCAAGGTTTGGTTGGCTTTGTATGCTCATGTTCACGTAGTCCTGCAATCCAATCAAGCAGAGGGCTTGTCATCTCATGTGACTATCCGATTTAAATCTTCATGCAACTTCTCCAATGATCCAGGTAGATGGAGATGAATATGAAATAGTGATTAGGATCAATTGATTGAAATAACTTGATTAGGTACACACTCGCTGGTTAGCTCGTGACTAACACCTGGGGTATTACATGTAACCTCTAGCCTAGTCAAGTGCTCCTAGTCAAGTGCTGCGAGACGATGTTGCTCATCTGCATGTAGCCATCATAGCGCCCACAAATATCTATGTCGATCCGGAGCATCTGGATTTGACAATGCAAAACACGGCTGATCCACCTGTTGATGCTGGACATGTCTGAATTGTCGAGGCAGTTGGTCCATACGACCTGAGAGGGAGGACCCAATTATTATTATTGTCTCAGACTCTTTTTTTTTTTTTTGACAAGTGACCCAAACTCCTTGAGCATTAGGCAGAATGAGAAAAGCGAGAGCTGGCTCCAGCGACCCGTGTGGCCGAACAGCGGGCCCTGGTTACACGAGCCGTTAATGAGCGTATGCATGCGTGTGGTATCGATTGAAGAAGGAATGCAGGCCACTGAGCGCTGGATCGAGGGGGAAGGGCCCGTGTAACCATTCCAAATACTGGTGTAATACAAGAGATATATATATATATATATATATATATATATATATATATATATATATATATATATATATATATATATATATATATATATCATGATTCACTTAAAGAAGAAATGAAGTGTCCAATATAGCACATAAACGCAGATATGTAAACCATCTAGTAGGTTCTTGAAACAAAACAGGAAAGGGTTAGGCATATTGGGCCAGCTATTAGCTAAGCAATCTGGATGCCGAAATTACAAGGACAAACAGCATGCATGTTCGTTGGAGTGGGAGTGAACAGACAAACAGTACGACCCCTGATAGTATGGTGGTTCCCTTGACCAAGGCAGCTTTTCTTTTATAGCATATATTTACCAGATTAATGAGATAGTTGCTTCTTCATCTTTTTTTGGTTACTCTGGTCTCAAAACCTGCACAAACACGAGAAGCAAGATAAGCTAATTACTGAAATGTAACATGGGAAGGATCTATACAAGAAAAGAATTCAGTGAAACATAAGAATTTACTTCCTGAAAGTGAACCATGATAAGCTAATTACTGAAATGTACATCTAAGTACCCCAATTCAGTGAAACAATAGAATATCAAATTTTTGCCATTATTTTTTAATAGACAGCACTCCATACTCCGTCATTCTCATCTTGGCCATGAACTATAAAATTGCACATCTAAGTACCCCAATTTTGGTCCAAAGCAGCTATATCACGACAGATTAGCTGATGCGGTGCCTTAGCATGGAACCACATGTGGGTTCATAGCTCATAAGTACGAGGTTGATGCCTAAACTATTACGTGATGCACACTTGTGTCCCTGACCTATAATTTTGCAAAAGGTCCCAATCGATTTAAATAATCTCTCAGCCCAAAATGGCCCCAATATACTCTGTTCATTGTCGTTTAGCTCGCCAGAGAGGCTTGCAGCGAAAGCTCATTCTTGACCTTCTTATCATCTGCATGACGTGCTGTCTTGGCAATCCCACGTCTTGGCGCCGCTTGTCATGCTAGCAGTAGCACAATGTGACTGGGTTTCGGATACTGCTGTCATGTGTATGTCCTTATAAAAAAAAAAAACCACCCACATGAACACCCTTAGTGGCAACAATTCATTCTGTGAAGCTGCATGGATAGCCTCGCAAAGAAAATACTATAGTTGAGAAGCCTGCATAGCCCATTCTAGTAGCGTGCATGGACACAATTTGTTCTTGATGAATGCTTGGACACTTTCTATGGCCAAACTAAACAATTATATTTTAATTTGTTTGCACCACTGGGTATCTTGTTTGGACAATGCTACAACACTGATGTTTGCTTTGCTTGAGTCTGTAGTCCCTCTAGAAATGGATGCATAGATGCTTTCGAAAGAGATTGTATAGTACTTCAATGAATTATGGACCTAAATTTACAATTTCATAGTCAAGGGATGCGTGATTCAGTAATAGTGAGTGAAATTATGAGCTATACTACATCTTCATATTGCTTCTGTTCACAAACATCATACCAGCTAATTTCCTCTGATGTGATAGCTTTGAACAAGGATTGAGGAGCTTATTCAGTTTAGGGAATTAGATTTGTACTTCCTCCGTCCAGAGAAGAATATGCAACTAGTTCAAATGTAGTTCACGTTTGACAAATTTCTAGTAAATAATATTCATATTTATGACTTTAAATTAATTTATTACGAAAATATATTTCCTAACAACTAAAATAATGTGAATTAGGCTACTCTTCATATTCCGCAAAAACTCGGCTACCTTCATTTATACCAATCTGTTGGTTCAAATCTACATTTCTTTTAATTACATGGACTTTGTCATTGTTTTATTTCATTATTTGTAGAATGTAGAATATATGCATGGAAACATTAAAAAATGAAGGGTTTTTCTATATTCATGACTTCATGTTTGTGTTAAAGAATGCATCTAGTTCTTTTATTTACAGTATTCTACCATGTTTCACCACAAGCGCATAATATTTACCAAGATAATCTTGTGCTGCCACCATAGTCCTAATATAGAACATACACATGTAGAGTAAAAGCAGAGTAGATTGTTATCTTACATATGTTGAGCGTACCCAGAAAATTCAGGACATTAACGAATATTCCATTGACATCTTCACAACTGATCTCAACTATCTGAAGGTGTTGCGATATTTTGGTCGATTCCCCTTCTGCATGAGGGTAGTCCTTTTATTTCCACTTTATATTTGCCTTCCCGCACAGGTTCCTGAAATGAAGTCAACAAGTTTTCTCAATCATAGTTCATTACAACGCAATGCAACCGTGGTTCCCTTTTCAGGAATATTTTACCTTTTTGAAAGTAACTGTTAGCTTCTCTAAAAGTGGCGCATGTTCAAGCATACACTCTAGCACACTGCAATCAGCTGGCTCACGCCTATAAACCTGAGAGAGTACCAGGGTCTTCAACTTGGAAAAGGTTGGGCACCACCTCAAATCTCTTCTGAAAATATACTGGATACATAGATTGCACACGTACAGAAGAAAAAATATAATAAAAATCGTTTAGATTGTGGGAATACATGTGTGGAAATATATAATTGCTATCAGCTGGGACAATTTTCTTAACGGAAATATAGATAGTTTAACAGTATTTAATCGATAAGGACCAAAGGCATATATGTTTGAGTTTACCGTACCGTTGAGAGATCAGCTATCAGCACTAGATCTCTAGCTTGTGTTAAACCTTCAAGGACCACACTCTTTGTGGTATTTTGTCCAGCATAATCACCCGAACCTTCTTCATGGTCATCGCTGTCAGAATCAATATCTGAGGTGTCACCATCCCGTGTAACGTGATAACAAGCCACTGGATCATCACAGTCGCACTGATCCTGATACGAGTCAATCCGGACCGTTGCCCCCACCAAATCTGGCAATCTCTGCAGCCGGGGAGTCATGAAACTCTCTGAAAAAGGAGAGCCTGTGTTATCCAGCAACAAAGATACGAGACGTGGAACACAAATCTCTATCCGTTTCTCATCGTCATTAGCATCACAGGACGTGATGATGAGGCGCTTAAGTGACAGGGACATGATCTTCCTCAGACCCAACAACATGCACTCGTTGATCTCCAGATGTTCCAACGCAGTGCAGCCATCCAGGTTGAGGCAACGACACAAGAACCATACGCCTGTGACCTCTAGCCTGGTCAAGTGCCGCGAGACGAGGTTTGTCATCTCCAAGTAGCCATCATAGCGCCAACAAGTATCTATGTCGATCCGGAGCATCTGGACTCGGCATTTCAGGACTTGTCGAATCCATCTTCTGACGCAGGACATGACCTCACCGTCGACGCTGCCATGCTCGTCATCCTCGTCCTCCTCACTGTCGAACAGACTGAAAGTGATCTCGCTCGCGCCGAGAGACGCGCCCTGGAGGCGGACGCGAAGCAGGCGGTCCACGAATTTCCGGACCTCCTTCACGGAGCCGCCTGTGACGAGCAGGCGGCTGGTGAACTTCCAGACTGCGCGGTCGCGCCAAGTCCGCGAGAGTTGGCACGTTCGCACGGCAACCTGCGCCGGCAGGAACGACAGGATGTCCGCCTGGATCTCCGGAGGAAGCCTGCTGATGCGGTCAGCAGGGTCGATCACTGGCTCAGCCGGGCGTATCACTGGAGGAGGAGGTGCCGCGGCCAGGATTTTCTTCTGGCGTCTCGTCAGAGGCGCCATGGCCACCGAACAGAGCGTACCTTCGGCAGCAGCTGCGAGGGACAGAAACAACGATGAGTGGGACAGGAAGGCGTCAGCGTCACACATGAACGAGCGAACTGCAGGCAGGCAATCACTCACCAGATGGCGGATGGCCGTCTAGTGACACAACATAAAAAAAGAATCTTTGCATGAAATGAGGAGAGAGAAGTCAAACGCTTCATCCGGTGAAACGATTCAGAACTGTTTCCAACGTCTTGGGCCGTATTCGCAAAATCTATACGCGTGCCTATCAATGATAAGGACAAGTTGCATGTACAGGAACAAGAGAGGGCAAGAAAGGATATCGAAAGAGCCTTTGGTGTTTTGTGTCACCGATAATTTTCTATTTTAAAATGACTAGCTCGTCTATATGACCGAGATCAACTCCATGATATTGTCAAAGCTTGCATCATACTTCTGTTTGGTGGATATTTGTCAACTCAAAATCCTCCTTCCTGCATGTGTGCTAGTGTAGACGACAACCAAAACTACACAGATACATGCATGGAGACGTGAAACAAAGCTCAGACACACATGCATGGAGACGTGAAACAAAGCTCTGTGAGCTACCTCACACGGGTAATTAACTGGGAGCCTTTCGAGGTCCCAGGAACCATGAAGACCACATCGCCTAAGTCAGATTGCCGTCAGCCGGCTATGTAACACGCGCATTGGGAATTTGTATTTATTAAACTATTAATAAAATACATGTTCCCATCTTTTATTTTTTGTGTACTTAGTATACTGGCACGTCCGCATCTTTCTCACACGAGAAGCCGTAGACGATGGGTTTTCTGGTGTCCAAACAACTTTATAATATGATAGTAGAGGATGAGAAGAACGAAGAAGACATTGAAGAAAATCTAGATCCGAATATCGCTCGTAGTTCAACAACTGGGAAATCTCTCTTGGTCAGTATGTTCCGTTTGAGAGAGTTTTAGAAAAAAGATACTAATATTCAAAATCGATTGGCTCATTTTCGACTTAAGAAGGATTTGGTGGAAAATATTTGGAATAAGTTTGGTGGTCATGCACATATATCCGGAGTTTGAGAAATAATATATGTAATTATTTTATATATGTGTAACGTTCATATATATGCAAGCACGTTCATGATTATTGTAATTAATTAATATTAATATTATATATATGGCGCTCCATCCTGCTCCTTGTGTACAGTGATCCCAAACATGCAGAGTATACCAGAGTTTGGTCCAAGAAAAAAAGCTACAAAGTCATCTAGCACATTTGATCCTAGCAAAACACAAGTATTAAATGCTACAACAAGTCTATGAAACTGTGAAATGAAACTATCCCATTGAGAGAGGGTGTTGCATGTTCCATCTTCCAAAGTAAATTGTGTTAGAAAGAGTGACATGAAAAGGTTCATTGAGGATGGCCTAATGGCCATTAGAATGTAGTGTATTCTGAGGGGAAAAAACAAAAGGAGAAACCTAGTAATAAGTGTAAATTAGATTTTCTTTTCAAACTCAATTGGTTACCTTCCTTAATTACCTGTGGCGAATCTAGGATTTTGTCCAAGGGTATGCCGTCTAAAATTTTCATATGTAATTCAGTAAATCTATTTTAGCAATTCAATAATCATTACAAAATTGTCAACATGATTTGGTATATATGCACTAAATAATACAAAAGGGGCAAAATTCAAGAATTAAGTTTAAACCATCCACTAAATATAGTATAAATAGTTCAAAAGTTGTATTGATAATTGAAATAAGGCATAAAAGAGAACCGTGGACTTATAATGTTATTTTCGTGACTACTTTATTCGATGTTTTTGAAACGACATAAATGTGTTGATTATTTTATCTTTATCTATTTGGACCGTTTTCCCTTTGCTCTCAGGCGCCATCTCTCCGCTTCGCCCAAGCCCCCGTATGATGTCATCATCACTCGCTGCGCCCGAGGGAACTCCTTCATCCCTTGGGCTGTTTTTGTGTGCAGACACAACCACATCATGCGGGCCCACACGCACGTCCAACCCCATGGAGCGCACGTCTGTCGTACGGGTCAGATCATACGACCTGACATGGTGTCACACCACCTCTCTCCATCGCCCACGCTGCCACAGGAGCGGGGTTACCGGACACTATCATGCTTGACTCCCCTCTCTGTGCATGGTGACACAACCAGGACGTGACGTCTATCACTTCCAAACTCCTGTACCCATGCCCCAGTCCGAACATGGATAGCGGTTACTATGCTACCAACTCTCTCCAATGTGCAGGTCGTTCGCACGAGCACCCATACTTCAGGTAGCGCCATCTACGGAGGCTAGTATGCCCGAGGGGTAGCGCCCATACCCGTACAGTGCCAGCAGGACAGCTCCCCATCCCTTTGGTTGACGATGCTCATAGGGGCAAGTACGCCCGTGGGGTGAAGCCCACGCTTGGACAGTACCAGAAGACCGCCGCCCATTCCTACACAGTGTCGGGGGGGGGGGGGCATCAACCACACCGTGCACTGCACCTGAGGGACGGCGCCCATCATGATACAGTAACAGACACGTCTGAAGGACAGTGTCCACACCGCTACAGCATCGGGCCACTCCACCAGAAGACGACAGATGCGCGCCCAACCCCTTGGGAATTCTCCTCCAGGCACCCCTGACATGTACAGGCTGCATGTAACCCTGTGCCACCCCCTTTGACTATAAAAAGGAAGGGCTGGGCCCACTTCCAGGCAGGGAAAAACCAATCAAACAACCGGCACTCACCCCCATTCCCACGCGCAAGACAACAACAAAAACCACACACACACCCCCTCCACTCTCGTCATAGAGGCTTGAGAGCTCATCCCTCTCTCGCCCAGCTTATAACCTTTACTGCAAGCATCCCGGTGCAAGATAATACAAGTCACTATCTTCAAACTGCACGTAGGGCAGCCTGCTACGCGAACCAGTATAACCATTGTGTTCTTGTACATCTTTCGGCCCTAGGTACGCAAAAACAAATTTACTAGCCGGTGTTATCACCCCCAGTTCTTACCAGCGACAATATGAATCAAACTAATAATTCCTTAAAGTAAGCCATTAGTTTTGACCCTTTTAGCAAATATTATGATACGATGCATATCTAACACCATGCTATAGAGTAATTAGTAAATTAGCTTTTTATCCATATATAATTAAAAATATACATTTCTTGATTACAGTAAACAATTTATTTCAAACACATGCAACTTTTAATAACAATTGATATTTACCCACTAACCGTCATGCAAATTTAGTCCCATTTTGCTAAACAAAAGTTTAAAAAAAAACAAACCCTAGATCTAGACGTACATGAAACAAACATGAAACTTAACTAATAACCCACTAAAATCATGAACGATTGACTAATAGAAGGGTGAAATCATATTTCTCTAACTAATCCACTCTAATTCCTTCCAAATTTGGCTCTAATTTTATTAATAAATAGCTCAAGCACCATATATGAGAGAGAAAAGGAAAACTCCATTTACTCACTAACCAACCATTAAAACTTCAAACAAAAAGTTTGGAATAACATTTTCTTACATTCTACAATCAATCAACCAAAGGAAATGAGAGCAAAACCTCCCCCCCATAGTAAAGCAAATTTTGGGAAGTGCCCAAGGGCTCCTAGCCTTTTTTTTGTTGTTTGAAGTGTGTGGCTCGGGGAAAAAGAAGACCAACTGGACTATATATAAGTAGGGCATTTCTAAGGGCGACTGGTGATAGAGCCGCCCCTACAAATGGCCATAGCAGGGGTGGCTGGCCATAGCCTCCTCTACAAATGGCATAGTACGGGCGGCTGGTGATTGAGCCGCCCCTACAGATAGACACATTTGTAGGGACGGTTCTTAACACCAGCCACACCTACTGTGACTATTTGTTTAGGTGGATCTCCTCAAGGGGTGTTTCTCCTGGCCTGAGTTTGGTGAATCCAAACTATTTACCCACCACTACCACTAATTACATACGTACCACTTCGTATTTTTGTTTCTTTTCATTTTTTCTTCCATCTTCCCAATGTCGTGCCCAGTCGGCCCTAGCCACTTCTCTCCTGTCCGACCGGCGACCCGGCCACTCCAGCGAGCTAGTCCCGATGGCCACGCCCTCTTCTGTCGTGGATTAGGCCGCACCCTTCCCGCGGTAGCACCGTCCAGGTCAGCGTCCATGGATATGGTGAGCTCGAGCTCGACTCCCGCCGCGACCATGAAGCTCCCGCGGTGCCCTGGCCCTCCTCCGACGAAGCCGCGCAGAGCCTCCTCCGGCGACCTCTCCATGCAGGAGCGGTACACGCGGGCGAGCGGCGGCAGTGGCACGCACGTGCGAGGCGGTGATAGCGTGCAGGCAAGCAGCGAAGACAGTGCGCGGGCGAGCAGCGTCAACAGCACACGCG
>JAHLJS010000152.1:0-311432 GCA_038502445.1 Eremochloa ophiuroides | reverse complement strand
CTTAAACTAAAATGGACAAACAAGATCTTATGTGCATGACAGAAAAAAAGTTAGCAAATAATCTGTAGAATAGAGGCTGCTAGAGCATGTTCATGTTTTTCTTTTAAACATGTAAACATCTTAACATTTTCCACTTGAATTTGCAAATCTCTGTTATAGAGTTAAAATAAAGGAAGAAGCGCACCCCAGATACGAGCTGTCCCATCCTCTGATCCTGTTACAACCTGACCGAAAAATAAATCAGTTAGTAATATCACATATGGTACATATGTTAGGCAAGATGAACATCAAACAATGGAAAATCAACATAATCAAATAACCTGGCGGTTTGACTCACGAACTGCAATGCTGTGCAAATAATCAGCATGCCCCTTGAATGTGATTTTACATTTACCGGTCTCCTGAGAGAAGCAGCCATGATAAGCGTTAGTTTCAGATACCTTCTCAAGCACAGAGCATTGATGTTATCCAAGTTTGTAGGCCGATTGGATGGGTTCTGGCCAAACCTGCATGGGCCAAGCATCCATCCCAGGCGTCCGATTTTGGACGCATGGGGTCAAGATGCATTTGCCTATGCCTGGCAGGGTTGCATCCAAACAGGTCCGTAATACTAAAAACTAAAGTAGAACTGCTGTTTCTTCTATGTGTGTTCAATTTACCTTAAGAAAAACATACCACATCCCAGCAGTAAGCACGTGCATCACCCGCTGCTGCCAAAATGGATCCATCCTGTTTGGAAGGATGATGATAAAAGTCAATAAGATTTGTTGAACCAGGCAATATGCATGAGATACAAACATTTGGGATCGGCACACTTCCTGGAGGATATAAAAGCATGAAAAGTTTCAGTTGTTAACCTGTTTATAGATTGCAATGGCATTGTTTTCAGGTATTGGAGATCGAGCACCCCAAGGACCCCTACAAAATTGCCAGCAGCAACAATGGAAACACAGTAAATGAGAGGAACGGTGCAGCCGTTGGAAACTTGGAATAAATGGTGTAAACTGGAAGGTCTATGAGATGTGCAGTCTTATCATAGAATCTTACTCATGCTGAGGGTTGACCAAGTCAAGTGCTGGTTCTAGATGATCCCTGTGAAAAAAAAGGCAACAGAAAAATTGGTAAAAGCATAAAATAACTGAAATGTAGAAGATATACTAGGCCATTTTTGGTGTTTTCCACACAGATGCTTGTTTTGTTCTCCCTTTTCTCCTTAGGAAAAACAACAGATGCCTGTTTCTTTCCCCCTTTTCTCCTTAGGATAGGAAAAACAATAGATGCTGTTTCACTTTGTATCAATACAACCACATTGATTATCACACAGAGAAAAACTATAAAGATATGGATGCATTTTCATAGATAAAATGAGTAGCAACTATGAAATATTTCACATGAAGCATGCCCTGCACTGGCAAAATTCTAGATTTGTATTCATCTTCTGGAACATTCTGCTATGTAAGGTGAGATTATTATCAAACCTACACTCAACCTACACCTTTGTAAAAAATGTGCATATTTTTTGGTGCACCTGTGCTCTAGATGTATTGCAATGCCCAAGTGGCCCGGTAAAGCATATGTCCATTTATGAAAGAAACCACATAAAAAAGAATGGAAGTTCGAATGCAGTACCTTGCAGGGAGAGTGGGACAAGGCAGCTCTGCATCTCGTGCCACCTCCAGCCCCTGATGCGGCCATCGTCCCCGCAGCTGCCACAAAAAGTAAGGAACCAAAGAACCACATAACCATTAACCCATCACTGTCTTCAACCAAATGAAGTACATTGCCAAAAATTAGCTAAAATTATTTCTAGCGCATCCAAATAGAAGAGCTAATAGGTGGGCAAATTTTTTAGCCAGGCCTTCGACTAGCTGGCCAACCACAGCTAATTTGAGCTGATTTTTAGCCCCAACTAGTAACCATGTGTATCAAACAGGCCCTAAGTCACATTCGGTCAGTCACCTGAAGAGCAGCGGCTGCTGCGGATCGGGGGGGTAGAACCTGACGTCGTAGGCGGGTCCGCTGTGCGCTTGCACGATGCAGACGGGGTCGACCAGAGCAACGGCGGTCTCCACCTGCGAACTAACTCAGTCTACGCCTCCCTGGCCGTGCGTCCCCCAAAAATCAGTTCTCGCCAAAGGGTACGAACCTGGGAGGCAGCGGAGCCGGCGGAGATGCAGGATGAAAGGGAGAAGGACGCGAGGGAACCGTCGCTGGAGGCGGCCGCGAGTAGGACGTCGGGGTCCGGGTCGTCGCTGTGGTCGAAGAAGACGGCACGGAAGAGGGTGCGGGAAGAGAGGGTCGCGGGCACGGAGGATGCCGCGGCGGTACGATGCCTCGTCCCACCCGCGCGCGTCCACTGATACCGGATGAGACTGCGCCGCCGCCGCCGTCGCCATGGCCGCCTTGCTCTGCGCGCTGCGCTGTTGCTTCGGGAAGCGAAGGGAGTCAGGGTCAGAGGGACAATCCCGGCGGCCACCTTCAATATTTTCCTTGCAGATGTTAGCGCACGCTATCAGTCCTATTTAGAGCCCTGTCAACTATGTTCATTGTTCTAACAATTAATTCGCAAAAAAAAGTTGTCTAATTTTAGAACATTCATAAAAAGTATGTTTAGCTTGAAAAACATGAAATAATTTGCAGTTTTTTCTAATAACAAACTTGCAGCGATGATTCAAATTCAAAGCACTGTCAATTTTGCAGTTCCCTCAAACTATAAGCATTGGTATGCTAGACAAGCACAACCTAGTAATGGACTACCACAGTTCCACTAAAAAGTAGTAGATTCATGTTCTAGTTCAAGATAACTCTTGTTACAACTTTAGAGGATGGTGATTTATTTATTTATTTATTTATTTTGAAAAAGTCCACTCAGGTCCTCAACTTTCACGAAAGTCCACTTTTCATTCCTAAACTCCAAAACCAAACAAAACATATCCTCAACTTCTAAAAACATTCATATTACGTCTCTGATCCAGTTATGAGCGGTTTCGAATGCGGTTTTGTTTCTTCTTTTTATTTTGGTTGGATTTTGAAAAATTATAGTAAATCATAGAAAAATTATAAAATAAAAAAACTAATTTTGTTAAACTCTACATGAGTAGATCTACACAATGAACATATAATATGGTATGATTTAGTACAATGTTTTTGTTATAATTTTAGATCTATGTTTTTCTATACTTATTGTATATATGATCCAATGATATAAAATTTTTACTATAGCTCAAGTATAGAATAATTACCCGCCATATAAATTTCACCATAATGGACCATAAAAACTGCAGCTATGTATTATTCCAATTAATTGTAGAAAAATATAGATCTAATGATATAGCAAAAACTTTTTACTAAAACATATCATATTATATGTTCATTGTATAGATCTATTTATATGGAGTCCAACAAAATTTGATTTTATTTTATTTTTTCTATGGTTTACTATGATTTTTCAAATATTCATCCAAAATAATAAAAAAAGAACAAAATAGCTTTCGAAACCGCTCATAACCGGGTCAGCCGGTAAGGGACGTAATATAAACGGTATTAAAAGATGAGGGATATGTTTTGTCCGGTTTTAGAGTTTAGGGATGAAAAGCGGGCTTTCGTGAAAGTTGCGGAACCTAAAATGGACTTCTTTTTCGACACAGAGTTGGTGAAATGAGATAATGCCCTGTCAAGCACAACAATTTGAGCGTCACAATTCCACGTTGAGTATTTCTACACACCTCTGGTGTCTGGTCAAACAATGCAACAAACACCAATGGCACAACGGAAAACAGTGTAGCATACAAACAAATCAGATATTAGCTTTTACAGCTCCAGAGCGCGTATACAAAACACCACCGGGGTGGACATCTTTTTTGAAAGCATAATATGTCCATCTGGTAGCTCATGACCTCATGTTAAGGCTTTTGCAGCCAGTTAAGGCATCACAGCTCCAGGGGTCTCTCAGTCTTCACTTACTGTCAGATCCACTCTTCGGATGGATAGCTTCGACAATAGCTTCAATCTCTTCCTTGGCACGCTCAAACACATTCGGGCCTTTGACTTGGTCAACTGGTGTGTTCTCATTTATGTCAGCACTAGTTCCATGAGTTTCATTCGTGTGTGTTTTTATATTGTGCAGGCTCCCCTCATTGTCTTCCTTGTGCGATTCTGCATGTATTCAGATTTCAGAGATCCGCATCATACTGAGGACAAAGCTCTCAATAGAAGTGGTGTTAGTAATATTGATTCAAAATCACTACCAAGCATGAAAATAGCATTACAAACTTAGAATTAAAATGATCATTGACCCATGTTCCGGCTTTTCAATTAGCATCTAAAAAACAGTACTTAGTAAGTACTCCTCGTAAGAGTACTTCTATACTTGAAAGGATAAACACAAAAATCTATGGTTTAAGCAGCAGTAAATTTTAATTCTTGGGCAATGACAACCATTATGAACTTTATATGCTCAGAAGTCCTTTCTGCAATTGAATATGTCTGCATGCTAATGTTCTCGGTCATACTTTTTTCATCTTTCAGGGGGGATAATGTTGAACAAACCAATCGGTGAAAGAATTAAGACAAACGCAAAAGACATTCATTAATACAAACAAAGGGGCAGCACAAGCAACCTGAACTTTCACATTTGCAGTTGTTTTATGGTAAAATCAATGACTCTCATCATGAATAACATTATAGTTTGCAAATGATGTTGATGAATGACAAGGTCAATCTATAGCAGATTGGCCAAATGGATTTTTTGTGAATTACATCCAATGCCTTTGGTATGAAGGATGACAGATTCTATTGGTAAGTAGGTAAAGTTGTACTTAGCTTCAGTTGGTAATGATGAACAATATGCAGGGTAAAAGATATACTATATAAACCACTATAAGAAAAACTGCAAAGATGTGAGTTAATTCTAGGCACCATCACTATTCTTTCTTTCTTCTTATCTTCCAGTTTTCTGCTCTTTTTTCTTTTTCATATTTAATATACAGGGTAGTAAAGGTGAAGTAACATCATTCTAGATAATTTTACCATCCTTCTTCGCATGGGGACTGGAATGGTGCTCCATCTTAGTATGAACAGCTTCGGCAAGAGCCTCGATCTCTTCCTTTGCTCGCTCAAGCAGATTGGGACCCTTCACCTTTTCCACAGACGTTTTCTCAGTTATATCGCTACTTGTTCCGTGAGTCTCCTTTTCATGAACTTTGTCTTTGTTCATGGCACTACCCATTCACAGCAGAGTACTTCCTCCTCTGTGCTCCGCTGTGCCTGAAAATGAAAGGATTTCCACACATGAGGAAAAACAAGTCAAAATTGAGACAGAAAACGATTCATTGCAAGAGAAGAAAATGGCAATGGCCAGTAAATTGAGCGTTTTGTGAAACAGAAGCTACTCTCTCTGATTCAAAATACATGAAGTTTAGGACATCAACATGTTCTACAAGGTGACACTTACACCAGAATTTTCAATAAAAATATAAGATTTTAAATAAAGATAACTAAGTCATATAAGTACTTTTTCATGATGAATGTAGTACTATCTAGTAAACATACATTGTCAATGCACACAATTCTCATATGGTCTATATTGGTGTCAACGTTAAAAAAGATATGACCAGAAGGAATCCTAAAATGACAACTTATTTTGCATCAGAGTAGTTTGTCCTATTCAAAGCTATAATCAGTGACTAATATGCTCACAACAATAAAGACGGTTGTAATTTCTATTGAGAAATCGAGTACTGTTTTTACACAGCTATAGCGTCTGTGAATTTGACAGAAAAGCAAAGGTTCAAAGCCCACGGAGCGGTAGGTCGACATTCCTTCTTCTTTCCAAGCTTCTGGTGGTATCTATACCTTTCGAGACCAAGCCCTGGAGTATTTGGTAATTACCAGCCACCAGACCAGTAGCAATCATGATTTAATGAATGCCTCTCGTCCACACTACAGATTGCCTAGGAAAGAAACCAGTGCTCTGGTTGGATATTTCAGAATCGGCAATGGTGCTCACCTTAATATCTACTCCCTTCATCTCAAATTGTAAGTCAAATCTTGGAGAGTCAAAACAAGTTTGACCAAAATTATAAAGAGAAATACAAAGATTTATGACACCAAATAAGTAGACTACAAAAATATATTTGATGAAGAATTTAATGATACTTAATTGATTGACTCTCCAAAATTCTTAGAATGACTTAGAATTTGGGATGGAGGGAGTACTAGTTTTTCAGCTAGTCTCGAGAAAAATAGTTTTCCAGTGATTCTGGGAGCCCGTCATATATTACAGAATACAGATTATCACTTACCCAATTCGGTCAACAGAAACTTGATCGGTTACGGACGCAAGGAATACTATTCATCCATTCGGTAGCCAGAAGTTTTCCCCTTTCTCTATATCGTGATATTGAAGCATGAGTGCTGCAGCCTGCTAGGAAATAATCATTCCTACAATCTACACTGTGCCAAGATCAGGCGAACACGATGTCTCAAGTTGGTCCTCACGTCGATGCCAACTAACACAAAAATTCAGAGAGAGAGAGAAAGGGGCGGGGAATAGTTGGAGGGAGATTGGGAGGGGGCAACGTGCCTGTCGTCGCCGGCGGGGCTAGCCGGCGAAGTCAATCCTTTCGGGGGAGAGGGGGCAGAGAGATGCAGGATCGAGAGAGAGCGCATGTTCGGGCAAAGGAAAAAGGATGAAACGGTGGTGGGTATATTCCTCGGCCCAGCCCGGCCCAGTCGAGTCCTGAGCCCAGTGGTAATGAGTGGTTCACATTGTCCTAGCCTTTTACCGACATGCGGGACCGGATGGCATTCGGTCCACCTGTCAGTGGGCTGTGCGCCTTTCCGAGCACAGTGCAGAAAGCGTTGGAGCTTTCCGACGAGACGCGCACGGGCACCCCGGGCCCACCTGCCAGCCTCCTCCACACGCACCGCGACAAGCGGCCGCCGGTCGGAGACCTGCCTGCGACTGCCGCTGCCGCTACCGCCGCCGGCGACGACGATGCCCCGGGCCGCTACGGGCGCGATCGCCGCGGCGTTCCTGCGCGCGCAGGCCCCGCACATGGCGCCGCCGGCGTCGCGCATCGCGCGCGCGTTCCCCGGCCTCGCCACCGCCACCGCGACGCGCTCCGCTCCCTCCTCGTCCGCGTCCTCGCCGCGGCTTGCCCTCCACCCGCGCCTGCGCCTCGGATCCGGTGCGTCAAGCCGCGCCAAGTTGTACGAAAACTTACGGCCGGCGCGGCCGCGTATCAGCTACTCGACGTAATGCCTCCGCCTTGTTGGCTTGCTTGTTTCGCTTCCAGCGCGCTCCTTCTGCAGCGGCGTCGCCCGTGCGTCTCCCGGTGCCGGCGCGGTTTCTGGCTCCTCGACTTCGGAGGAGGACCAGCTGCTGCAGTCGGAGCTCATCTTCCTCGGCACGGGCACCAGCGAGGGCATCCCGCGCGTCAGTTGCCTCACCCACCCCACCAAGACCTGCCCCGTATGCCACTTGTCTCATTCACCATCTCTCTCTATTGCCCAACAAAATTGCATCATCCATACTGCCTTTTTGTTGCTCAATCTAGCTTGCTTTGTCCTGTCCTGCATGCAGGTTTGTACCAAGGCGGCTGAGCCAGGAAACCCGAACAGGAGGCGCAACACCTCTATCCTTCTGCGCCACGCCACCCCGTCTGGCACTACCAACATCGTTGTTGATGCCGGCAAGTATGTGCTATGATGAGCACTACAACTCAGCTTTGCTTCATTTCTTCACTGACCCGAGCAACTAGCTAATTGTTTGTTTATTCTCCTAGGTTTTTCTATCACTCGGCAATCCAGTGGTTCCCCACGTTTGGGTGCTGTCTTTGATCTTATCTGATACAATATTCTGTTTATTTGGTTGCAAAGTTGGTCATGCAAACTGCTTACTCCTATTTTTCAGTTTGAGGGCGATCGATGGTGTCATTATTACCCATTCTCATGCTGATGCCATTGGAGGTCTGTAACCTTTGCAACTTTTGAGTCCTGTTGTAACTGTTTAGCTTAAATCAATGGTGTTGGCATCAGCTGGGACAATAATCCATGTTCCTTTTTATCTTGTCTTTTTCGAAAAAGCAAAATAAAGGAAGATAATGTCTCTGGTGCAGGGCTTGATTGTCTTCGTGATTGGACGAACAATGTTCAGTCATCAATCCCGATTTATGTGGCAGAACGTGATTATGAGGTTGGATTTTTTTCCTTTTTGGTCTCTTTTGGTACTGTATGAAGACAAGACAAATTTTACGATTACATAGACAACTGCCTAGACTGTTGACTGGTCGTTTTGTAACAGTAGCAAATGAAAAGTGAAATTTCTGTTAAAAGATCATTGCATTATTTTCGTTTTTATCCTGATGACAAACTGGCTCACTTGCTTTCTTTCTCTCTCATTGGTTTTCTGTGACAGGTGATGAAGATGACCCACTATTATCTGATCGACACAAGTGTAGTTATACCTGGAGCGGCAGTTTCAGCATTGCAATTCAACATTATAAAAGAGGAACCATTTATGGTTCACAATCTTGAGGTTTGTTATAGGAAACTGTAGCTAGCAAATCTAAGGAAATAAGACCCCTCCCCCCCCCCCCCCCCCCCCCCCACCTCTGTTATTGTGTTTTATAATCTGAAAGTACCCTCCTCGACTCAGTGAATGATATATGGGTTTGGGATTCACAGTTGTAAACTTGTGCTTATTGCCTTATTTTGGTGAATTATCATGTGATATAGGCTCAATTAATTAATTGTGAATGTTTAAGTAATAGAACTTATTGGCACAAACAAACTGATTAGATGGTTCAAAAACTTGGGTACTTGTTCAATTTTATTATAAATAAAATATCTCTCTGTAAGGGAATTGTTTTAATGGGTTGTATTGAAGCATTTCTCTTTAGAAAATGAGCAGTTTGAGCTCCTATTTTCAGTGATTTGGGTTAGAATGGCCATACCTGCCAGCATGTGAATTTTAGTAGACCTGTCACGAAACTACATTTGTTCTTTAAAGTGACTGCCCACTCATTTGCTTTTCCTTCTATATCGGTGCATATACTAACTGTATTTGAATAATCATATAAAAGACGGAAGTGCTTCTTATTACTTTCTGAAGCTATGGCCTCTTCATCTCAGGTGATTCCTTTACCTGTTTGGCATGGTCAGGGTTACCGCTCTCTTGGTTTTCGTTTTGGTGATGTATGCTATATAAGGTAGACCAAGTTCAGTGCAAAGTTAATTTTACTACAATGAACTGTGTTGTTGTAAGGCCTCTTGTCTGAATTCCTATGTTTGATGCAGTGATGTCAGTGATATACCTGAAGAAACATACAAGCTTCTGGAAAACTGTGAACTTCTTATAATGGTATCATATATATTAATTATTTGCTTCTAACTCTTACATCTTAAAGTTATTGGATTTACGGAAAAGCACTAAACTTTTTCTTATTATCTTCTTGTGCGTCTTTCTCAACTATTAATGTCTGATTGCATCTAAGTTTGGTGGATAACTTTGTACAGGATGCTTTAAGACCTGATCGTTCTTCATCAACACACTTCGGACTACCAAGGGTTAGTCCTAAAGCTCTACGATAACATCTCCTAACTTGTTCACTGTAATCCTTTTGATGTATCCTTGAACTGTGCAGGCCCTTGAGGAAGTTAGGAAAATCAAACCAAAGAAAACACTCTTTACTGGTAGGAACTCACTGACCATTCGTACACATGCTTTTGTTTTAAAATTTGTTAACTCTTGCATTTCGTTTTCAATGGTTGTACAAGTACAAAGCCCACTCTTTCACGTACTGCTGAGTTTGCTAGAAAAAAAGCTTGCATGATTATTTTATAGAGTCGGCAACATGAAAAATGCGTTTGCCTTTGTTTGGGCGCATTGAACCAATGAACCATTGAACTACAATCCCTTCGTGACCATCCTTATGCCACAACAAGAATATAGAGATAGTCGTAACTTCATAGTTTAACTCTGAGATTATTGGAAACTTTCACCCACTATTTCCTAATAGGCCAATACTAATGAAAGATAAGACTAGATGTTCATCCATCATCATCACCATTGAGATCATACTGTTGTTAGCATTCAATGATTCCCTCATCATTGAAGCATTGGAAGCTCAAGTGATATCCTCTCTTGTTTATAGACATCGGTGCTTATAATTATTTGACCCGATTTCATTACAAGGCTAATGTCCCGCATTGTTTATACAGTTGGTCTGGTCTTTCCAATGATTAAGTTGTATTGAATGATATCTTCAGGAATGATGCATTTGATGGACCATGAGAAAGTAAACAGTGACCTTGCCAGGCTGATGGAAACAGAGGGTCTTGACATCCAGCTTAGCTATGACGGTCTCAGGATACCTGTAAGGCTCTAGAATTATTGTTATTATTATTGGAACAAATGCATTGTTTTATATGTTGGGTGCCATTGTTTTATATGTTGGGTGCTGCTAATTGATGATTCTGGAGTCTCTTTATTTCGAGCTGAGTAAAATGATGACCAGATGTAATCTGTTGATCTCTCGATGTATTGAGATTTTACTTTTTATTCTTCCCCCTCAGAGAGGAAACTTATGTAGCTGAGTTACACCAAACACTTTCTGACGTAATAAAGTCAGATTATTGAATTTTATGAATGGATTTTCTTCTCTTTTGTTGATATACAGCATTCTGCCATGGATTTTATTTCGTTTGGTGTGATATTGTTAAACAATCTCAATTTCTTAATGAGAGAGCGGTTCATGGGAGTTTGTTTCTCGAAATCCACTTAATAAACAAAAAAGTCAACCATTTGGTCTACAATATCATATTAGACAAATGATTACTGGGTACAGATGAAACACATAGCTTGTTTTTCTTCAGCGATTCATTCTGGATCCCACAAAAAATTAGTAATTACTTTCCTTGGCCACACATAATGAAAAGCTAATGTCCAGGAACCGACTACACTCCAGATGCTCGTCCCAGCCTTTCCCTTAGGATCTTCACTCCCATATATCTGAACAAAAAGGTATTTACAAAAAGTTATTCAGTCTCCACACTAAACCTTTGTAGTGAACAAGGAAGATTCATCTGTGTGAGGAACTGTACCTGCCCATCATCATGACTGTAGCTTGAGGGTTGGTCCCTGGTGATCTAGAAAATATTGAGCCATCGACCACCCGGAGACCTGAAACTCCAAGCACCCGATAATGCTGGTCAACCACCTTCCCTACATGGCACCCACCATGATAATGCCAGATGGTGATCACAGTGTCCTTGCAAAACTGCTCCAGGGATTCTGTGTCATTTGTGTGCTTGGGTATCAGGTTCACATTAGCCTGCACACTCATATTGAGCACCCTTTCCATTGATAACCCAGCACCATCAGCAGAGAGTTCAGAGAAACGGTTTGTCTTCAGTATCCTTTCAATGGTCTTGATACCATAGACACACCGATTGAGATCTTGTGGATGACTGAAGTAGTTGAAGGTAACTGCTGGATTGTTCCGGACATCAGTGTCTGTGAGGACCAGATGGCCTGTGGACAGCGGGCCATCAATCTTCTCAAGTATAAAACCACCGTGGAATACCTCTTTGGGTAGATTAAGTTTGTTATGGGCGTATTTCTGGGCTGCTTCCAGGGTTCTTTGCTTCGGAGGAATGGTAGACAGCTGTCCAATCTGTGTTTTGCAGGAATGCAGCATATTAGGCTAATGGGACCAAACAAGCAATGTTCACATATTCATGAAAGCTATGATGTCACTTGTGAGCTGTGATTGCATCACATGCGTTCAGCTTTTCTTTCTTTTTTTTTGGGGGGGTCGGGGGGTAGGGGTGGGGGGAAGCTATGCCATCAAGTTTTCTTTTTTTTTTTTTTGTGTGTGTGGTGGCGGTTGGGGAAGGGGGTTCAAAGCTGAAATATAAGAACGTAAAAAACACACACAACCTAACTTAAACATGCTTATTTTCTAAAACCTACTATGATATCCATAGGCATGTCCATTGGTACCAATGAATGGCTCTAGTTTCTCGACTCTTATCTTAATACTGAGTGCTATATGCACATCAGAACTTTTGCCTAGTTGATATACTTGATCTATCACAAAGAAGCAGGCTTTCTAATTGTGTATGGCATTGGCTTCAAGCTATCTGTTTTACTGTTCTACACTCTGCACACAAAGCATCAAAGTGCAAAATGAAGCTTGTAAAAAAGATAGATTTTTGTGCAATTTGGAACTGTAGGGAAGAGAGATGCCAAACCTCAGCAGACATGATTCCATGGTGGCAGTGGACACTCTCTGATGACTGACCAAACCCGCTGCTAGCCTCAATGAACACACCTTCTTCAGTTATTCCAACAGTTTCAATTAGAGACTGCCGAGGAGGGCTTCTTGTTGGTATGAATATGGAGTTCATGGGATTGTCAGCCATCCCTTTACCCACATATTTGTTATGGAGAACCACCGGAATGTTATGATTCTTGAGGTCATTCTTGGGTCCAATCCCACTGAGCAGCAGCAACTGGGGGGTACCGATCGCACCAGCAGATACAATTATTTCACTATCTTTGTTGCTGTTTAAAAATGCCTGGTGGTGTCTCCCATTCTCATCAGTGAATTGGACTCCGATGGCTCTTGCCTTCAGCCGTCCTGCATCAGAATGATGTTTCTGAAAATGGTACGTATTTACTGTAGCTTTCACTCTTTCTATTCTAGGTATATTTCATTAACTTGACTTCTTTGTAACATTACCAGTTTATGGAAGGGTGCTTACATGTATGTACATGGGTAATTATTACCTTGTCGTGAATCAAACACTATCTTGTGCACACTAGCATGGAGCAGCACCCTCAGGTTGTTAGGATCTCCAGCTGCTAGTAAGTCGGCAGCTGTGTGGCGGTACCCAGTCTCATCAAAGATTGTGCCGCCCACCTTTGTTCCGGAAACATGATCGTAGGTGTACCCATTGAAAGGCGCTACACCTGCTTGTAGCAGCCCATCCCGTAGCGCGGCCTGCCAAGGTGCGATCTTAGGCCACTGGACAATCTTCTCCTCTACCCAAGGGAAGGACTTGTTCACCAGATCTTCATCCCAGCCGACCTCCTGGATAAAGCTGTAGGTACAAGAACACAAGGTCGTAAGCAACAGGAATATTGGCATAACAGTATTGTTGTTTATTAAAAAATGCACCTTGTGATTATTGAATTTTCCAAATTTAAATTCATGAAAACTATAAAAAAAATCAATTGGTAGGTGGATCTTGATTCTAGTTATTTCTCAACATGTCCAGTCAACATAGTTAACATACTCATAATGTCAAAGCAGTTATGACCCCATGTGATATTGTTTGTTGCCTCTTTTGAATCTAGTTTGCTGCTGTATGATTGACAAGAAACACGAGGTGGTCTTTAATAAGGTTTCATTCTAACCACAGCATGTGTTACAGGCAGAGCTGAAGCCCTTCAATGCACACTAATCTAGTATCTGAATGTTTCTCTTGAAGTCATCAGGTTATCCACCTAACACGCTTTTGTATGCTATTTCTCAATAATAAGAACTATAGCTGATTTTAGAATTGTCATGTGATGGCACCTGAAAACTAGAACATGTCCAACCAGGGGACCAAGACAAGACATATAGTCTACACTCAAGGCTTGATTGCCTTTTTCGGTATGGTCGTTAGCTGCTTTAGCATGCATTTGGCTCACTTTCTTTCCTTGTGATTGAGCTATTGAAAAGTTGATGCAAGTGCCTGTAGGCTATAGCCGTAGGTCCGATTCACCAGAAATATGGATAATTGAATTGAATGCTACGGAGTATTGTGGAAAGTGATATGTTGATAGGCGTTTTTTGTTGTCGCTGAATTTTTTTGCACACTGCTAAAATGCAGAGTAATAGTAGCAGATAGTGCAGGATGCGAGCAGTAGGGCTCAGGGCCTCAGGCAGACCTTACCATTTATTTCACCCTGTCGCTACCACTGCTCTCTGTTTACCCTAGAACTGGTGCTACAGTTGCGAAAGTGACTGGTCAGATTGCTGCTTGCTGGATGGCTACATAGATTGAATGATGGCACTGCCACACTAACTTGATTTTGGTTCCAACCTGTGGATTTTGCTCCCTTGTGCAGTTGTGCCTCTTCTTTACCTCTTTTCATCTTGTGTGAATCTAATGCTGTCCATTGTGGGCACTGGTAGTTAAAAAAAAAAAGTGGATTCATTTTGGGGGCAAAAATCTCCTTGTTTGTCATGCACAGGGGGCAGCTCTCACACCCAGTATAGACCACCAGACCATAATGGTGCAGAACATATATCATATCATGCATCCCAGGCATCTATCGCATACCTTGAGCTGGCCCGGCTGTAGAAGCCGGCATTGATACAGGTTCCACCGCCCAACACCCTCGCTCGGGCATTGATGACGCCGTCGGTGGAGATGAAGGCCTGCGACGGCGAGTCCGGCGCCATATTCATCAGCCCGATATGGAAGTTCTCCATGTAGGAGACGTTGCGGTTGCCGTACGGGGAGCCCCCGCGCTCCAGCAGCAGCACCTTGTATCTGAGCGATAGCGTCGCTGCCAGCGGGCAGCCCGCGGTGCCGCCGCCGACGATGATGTAGTCGTACGTCGTCGGGCACCCCGCCGGGTAGCTGCTGGCCTTCTGCAGGGGCGGGAGATTCTTCAAGGTGAATGGCTCCTCCTTGCCTGCGACGAAGGACGAACAGTTAGTTGCACTCTTAGTTACCGTTACACCTCTGAGTCATCATTCTTTCATTCTTTCTACTGTAAGCTACTCCTAATCTCCTATACAGTTTATCGCGTTTTTGGGAGTTCGGCAGAAGAACAAACTTGCTTCTGATCTGATTGAGCTTACGTTCGCTCTTGACATCAGGCTCTGACATGGTGCCACCCTGGACCTGGATGGCATATCAGGTGCATGCATATCTTTCATATAGTATATTCCTAACCATTACTTTATTCAGTATATGATGATGCGAATGGTTCAATATTATTCTTTCTAATAACAAGCGGTGGTGTTGGTGTGCCAGTGCCACTTCAGCATTCTGAAGCGCTAGAGGCGAAGACCAACAAACAGGTAACGACAGGAAAAAAAACATGAAGTGCAATGCTAGAAGATGAATAGATGATGAATGTAAGAGAATGATTCCCGAGACCAAGAGCTGTGAAGGAAGCAAAAACCCAGAAGCTGGGAAACCAAGAGAATAATCTTTCATAAGCATTGCAGTATCGGAAGGTGAGACAGAGTAAGCGCGCGCACCTTGGGATAGCTCCAAGAGGCAGAGGAGGCACGCCAGGAGCAGCAGCTTGAACAAGAGCACCGCGCTGCTGCTCAACCCCATTGGACTGAACTGAACCTTGACAAGCACCCCGGCACAAGCAAGCAAGACGAGAGCTCTTCTCGTTCTCGAGCAGAGAACGGTGAGCCGCTCGATCTGTCCCCTCTCTCTCGAACCCTCTGCTCCCCACCTCTCAACCTGGCTACTGGCGTTGGAGCTGGTTTATGTAGCCGGCCGGCGTGCGGCGTTGGAGGGATTGCAGGCCACATCAGATGAGAGTGCAGAGTGGTGGTGGCTGAGCCCGAGTCCGCATTGAAGAGAGCTCACCAGCTGCAGTAAGGGCGATTGAATGCTTGCTGAAGGAGCACTGCCCTGGTACAACCGGGATTTATGGACTTCGGGGGTGTTTAGTTACTCTCCAAAATCTCAAAACTTCTATCACATTAATTTTACAGCACATGCATAGAACATTAAATATAGATGAAACTTTTGCATGTTTGCACAGTTTGCTTGTAAATCGTGAGACGAATCTTTTGAGTTTACTTGAACTATAATTAGACATTTATTAAAAAAATTTCTCATTGCTATAGTGCCAAAATCGTAAAAATTTTGGAATCTAAACACCCTCTTTATCAACCAACCAACCCTCACAAAGCTGCTGCGATGGTGGCGCCCCTCCCTCATTTACAAGAATGACAGGCTTCTCTCTCTCTCTCTGCGACTCTGCCATTTCTTTATTGGTTTCCCGTACCTGTGGTTTTGCCAATTGGTTGGGCCAATGAGTTTAATATTGTTTTACATTTTACCTTGCTTGCCTGCTCTGTTTTTCAAATGGATGTATACTACTGTTGTCTGGAGGTACTACTACCATTCCATGAGACCGTGAATGCCAGTAGCAGGAAATGTGTGGTGCTGAAACGATTGCAGAAAATGGTCCGCTGGAAAATCTGCTGGAAGTTTGCATACACAGAAAATGGCTCAAATCAAGATCATGTGGACGTGTGCAAGCTAGGCTTTCTAGAAGCTAAAGATTGAAAAAAGAAAATCATATGGTGCATTTTACTAGGTCCTGAGAATGCATGCTAGTATATATAGTAGGTCCTCAGAATGCATACTACTAGTAGCATATACTCTTTCCGTCCTAGAAAGGCCATTGTTTTTTTTAACTTTTAGACTTCTTACTTGATCGTTCAGCTTATTCAATTTTTTATTAAAATAAAAAATATTATTGAAGTATGTCTAATAATAAAATAAATAATATTTATATTTTTTTAATAAAACGAATGGTTAAATAGGAAGTCTAAAAGTAAAAAAACAATGGTCTTTTTAGGACAGAGAGTACTTATTTCTGGTAAACATTCCTGTTAATATGATGCACGCATAGTCTTTTAACATCATCCAAAAGGTTTGTTTGGCAGGGCTACAACTCCTAAGATAATTCTGCCCATAGAGTTGATGCACTTCATAACAAAGTTTAGCAAAACATTTTCTGAGAGTACTTTTGATTGAGAAATTAGCTCCTAACAAAAATGGCTCTAGCTTCTTGGTGGCTTTAGGTGGGCGAAAGCCATTTTTCTACCAAATTTGTTAGGGCTTCTTGATGATAGCGTAGGCAAAACCAACTAACAAATGCATTACTCCTGAATTCTTATAGGTATGGTGTATTAAGGTGATTTGGAGGTCTTGAAAGGTATACTTTGACTAATTTCTCTGTAAACATTATCAATCACTATAAATTAAACCAACCTCTAACATAAATACAACATTTGAAGATAAATCTGATGATGCATCTTGTTAACACTAAACATGTTTTTGTCATATACAAATTTACCATTCCCATAACAACGTACGGATACGCTACCTAGTTTCTAATAAGTCAGATTTTGAAATGGTGTGCGTACTTTGTTGGAATAGAATGTATATTGATGACAATGGCAAAGACAATAAGTGACATTCAATGTTTTATGCTTTCATTTGGTTAGGGAGTGGTCGAGACAAGTGGGCATCATCATGTATGTACTATTATTCATATTTGTGAGGCACTCAGCTGGGGTTGAGCTTTCCTTATCCATGCAGTTAAGCATCAACGTTATAAAAAAAAGGTTAAGCATCAACAGTTACTATCATCTTTCAGTAGTGTACTCCAGAAAGCATAATATTTATATAAACGTGTGTGTGAGCTCTGAAAACTGAAACGCGATTAACAGCTGATGTACTGTGCGGGCGTCTGTTTTGCAGCTACCAACTGATGCACGAGAAATGAGTGACACCCCTAAAGTATTACAGCTACCTTAACCGTGTTTGGTTGCTCTCTTTTCGTTGCCCGACAACCATGGGACCGGCCGGCCAGTAAGTTTCGAACAGTAATTTTAAAGTGCACTTATATCACGTTTTAGCAGTGCCAGCTATCTGTTTCCTGCAACATCGGTGAAACTTTTGAGTTATTTATTAACAGATGAGCGTGAAACCTAGTGTTCCATCCTTCACAAACAAAACGTACGTACGGTGCAGGCATCTTTTTGTCTGCATTGCAACTGTAGGATTTAATGGGCTGTTTAAGTGTGTGCAGATTTGGGGACGAAAGGGAGAGATCATCCTCCCCCTCCCTGCTCTTTTAAGTACGAGAAGGCCCATTAAGACCCGTGATTGTGAAGGGCTAGAAAGGTGCTCGCTGTGTTCTGTGATATATGACCTCTTTTTTGACACAAAATAAACTTACATTTTTCCCCTGTTATTTAACACTTCTTTCATATTACTTATTACACACAATCTTTGACTTTGTGCCGTCTGCACATCGCTCATGCTGTTGTCGTCCGTCGTCCCATCATCAGCCCACGCCACATGTGGCGTATATACAGCAAGCAGGCATCAAACTTGTCAATTTGTCATGCATGTTTTTGTTATTTCGTTTTTTAAAAGGAATTGTTGCCATAGCCGTTGCAGGTACTCGTATGTGACCCGTGTTGGGAGTCCAATGAGAGAGGTCTACTGATTTTTGCTGATACGGATTTGTTATGAGAGCAAAACATTGTTAAAAAAACATTTGATATTGGCTGATAATCTGGAGCGAACAGGCAGAGCTTACACGCACAAGGGCAGTCATGTGAAGCGACGCATCAGCGACCCTTGCTTATACTCGTGTACATTCATGCTCCGCCGGCAAATCAGGTCGGTGAAAGAAAAAGACTGCCGGCTGGTCTTTGAGCAATTCAAGTTCTCTAGGCAAATTTTAATTGAAAACAGGTGACTGCATGCAGAGCTAATTAATCTGAGAAGGAGCAAGCTGGTTTGGTGTGGTTGCCAGGTGTCTGGCTGCGGCTCTCTTGCATATCTCCTAGTCCTGCTCGCGCGCTGCCCCCGATCGATCCATCGAGAAACCCGTGCCCTGAGGAGAAATCTTTACCTGAATACCTGGCTGGAGTTGGGGTAAAGAGCGAGTAGTCTGTGTGTGGTGGAGGTAGCCATGGTGGATGGTACCAGAGTTTCCCCTCCAGCTGTCGAAGCAAAGGCTCTGTTGACTGAAGCTGAAAACCGCTGATGCTGATTTTTTTTAGAAAAAAATACTGTAAAAGAACTAAAAAAATAAGCGGTTTTAAGCTCAAACGAACAGGGCCAAAGGTCTTGGTCGCTGAAAATGAGCACCCACGACCCCACCCATATTTATATATATACAGTATGTATGGTGATCTCCTGCAGAAGCAGAACAGTGACCAGGGCTGCCGCGCAAATGCATCGATCGGCATGGCCAGCGGCGACGTGGGCTGCATGGCGACATGGGACGGATGGATCGCGCATTGCACTGGCACCGGCGTTTACGTTGTTTACTGGCGTGGGGTAATTCGCAACCCCCTCCCTGCCACGGAATTCAATTCCGATCCATGTATGGGGGCCGGGCCGGGGCCATGCATTTTTGCAGGTACGGGATGCACGCTAGATCGGGAACGCAACCTCCTCTGACGTCCCGGGAGCGGAGCGTCGGGCGAAACCTCCGGCCGGTGAGCTGACAGCTGATTTGCTGTTGCATGTCGATCCATCCGGAGCCGCAGATCGGATGGCCCTGCAGTCAGCGACTCAAGAGCGAGCTAGGACATTGCCAATATGCATGGTGGTGTGTATATATATATATATATATATGGCGCAGTGTTTTTTTGTCCCCACCGCGCGCATGATGAGGGTTGCATGTTAATTAGCACGTACTCCCTCTGTCCCATATGAGATGACGTTATGAAAAACGTACGGATCAAACTTTCTCAACTTTGACTAGATTTATAAAAAATATGTGCAATAGTTTTATTTCTAAATATATTTGTTAAAAAACTAGATTTAAAGATCTTTTTAATCATACTAGTCGTGTACGTTCGATATGAATACTTTTTAATATAAAATTAGTCAAAATTGCAAAAATCTGATTTTTTGAAAATCGAAAATGATATCTATTTTGAGACGGAGGGAGTAGGTACGGTAGGGCCCATATGAATGACAAACAGTCGTGGCCGGTCCGTACACGCGCAGATACGAACAGACGCGAGGTAAATGTGGTCTCGTGTGGCACGCCGCACGCAGACGCAGGAGGGGCCCTGAAGCTAGCTGTGTTTGCGTCACGGCGTGGCCACTGCCCACTGGCCCGTATAAATGAGCTAGCGGCAGGGGGCAAGGGAAAGGGAAGGCCGCATCACATGGGGTCTGTTTGGTTGGCCAGACACAGCCGTCCCTGGCTCCCGGGATGCAAGCGCACCATGTTTGGTTTCCTGGTCGCGCGCTGGAGCTGGTTCCCGGGATACAGCTGACCAATGGTCATATGTGTGTACTGATCCGGCCAAAACTGCACATATATGTATATCGTCAATGCGTGCTTCTTCCTCTAGGGTGACGATTACACTAGTAGCTAGAGTACTCTAATTAGTCTAATACAGTATATATCCTGTATATCTCGCTCATCGCTCTGTTACATGTTTACTAACTTTAGTTTGCTCGTTGCAACGATGTAATTCGAAACTTCCAATCATAGTAAACTAATAAATTGCCAACCTAACTTAGCTACCTATTCGAATATATAATCACTATATACACGCTCAATACCTTGTGTTGGTCAATTAGTGGGACTACTACTCTTGCTTTGTTACGTTGCTTCTTGAATTAATTGATCACGCTAATATAAGCCATCAACAACACGCGCGGAGATCAATTTCATGACATTCAACTAGAGCTAGCTGCTTCAAATTCATATACTCCCTCTATACGTAATTTAAGTCTGTTTTAGACAGTAACACGGTTGCGACATCCGGCCCAGTTTAGAATTTGGCTCGTTGTGGTTCATGTGTAAGTAATGAGATATTGTGGGGGGTTTAGTCCCACCTTGCTTGTTAAAGGTGGGTGTCGGTGTTAGGATTAGCGGGTGCTAACATCGGCTAATAAACTTGTGCTTTGCGGTTGAGATCACGAATGGTGTGCAAGGGGGAACACAGGAATTATACTGGTTCAGGCTAAGAATGCCCTACGTCCAGTGCGGGTCGAGTCGTGTTGCCTTGCACCGGGGTGCTTGTTGTAGGGGTTACAAGCTCAGGAGAGAGAGGGAGGAGCTCCCAAATCTCTTATGAATATGTGGGTGTGAATGTGTTCTTATGATTGTAGGGTGTTGTGAGCGGCGCGAAATCCTCTGCCTGAGATCGGCCTTTGCCTTCCCTTTTATAGTTTTAAGGGAGGGGCCAGAGTTACACGTGCTTCGCTGTGGTTACAGTACTCAGCATGGTGGAGACAGTGGTGACCGATGACTATCGTCAGCCACGCCCTCGTCTTGGCGCCTCGAAGGTATGGTTTTAGTCATTCGGTTGATCTTTCACTGTTCCATTGGTGAGTTCCAAGGTGGCACACTGTGCGGGGCGTGGTTTGCTGCGCGACGCTACGTCATGACGTCGCATCCGACCCTGCACAGTGCAACGAGAAGATGGGTTGACCTTTGAGTATTAGCTCCCGAGGCTCAGGAGTCCTTGACGCCGTCGTGGGCGTCGGGACGGAGCGGTGGGAGTGTCCTCCCTCGGGCGTGTCCCTTCCTACGTGCCGTACTTTCCAGGGGATAGGCGAGCCTGATCGTAAGCCTTGTCCATTCCCCCGGGTTGGCTGGACGATTGTCGTTCCCCTTTTCCTGGTACCACACGTGTGGCCGGGGTATGGGCAGTCGCTGTCGTAGTTGGAGAATCTCCTCGTCAGCTCAGGGGGTCATACGGTTGACCGTCCCCGTAGCGGCGTGGGAGGAGTGGGGCCATCTGACCGTTTGCCAGGAGAGATGTGGCAGTTGGTACAGCGAATGTGCGCGTGCGGGGCGCAGTCGCGTCGAGGGATCCTCTCGATGGGAATGTGCTTGTAAAGTGGTCAGGGAGGTTCCTTGGCCGTCAAGTTTGTCCTGCTGACGTCAGCAGGGCTCGGGCAAACCAGAGGGATGCGCCCGAGGGAGTTTACATGTAGCGGGGGGCTCGGGCGAATCGGAAGTCGGCTGCCCGAGCCCGCGGCCTTTGGTGGCAGGCTCGGGCGAATCGGATGGTGTCGCCCGAGGGTCCTGCTTTCCCGAGCCCTGTCGCGGAGGCTCGGGCGAATCGGAGGATTTCTCCCAAGGGGTCCCCGCGCCTGGGGGAGGTGATATGCTTCCGCGCGGCTCTGTCTTAGGCCGCGTGGGCTATTTCCGCATGGGCCTTAGTTGACGCCCTCTTGGGCCGGGCTCTATTTGGGAAGTGTGTTTTTGCGTTGAAGCTGGGTACCCCCATAGTTGGGTACCCGACAGTAGCCCCCGAGCCTGTGGTGGAGTGGAGGCACTCCTCCAGAGGCTCAGGTTAGTTTCTCCTATCATGTTAGTAAGGTTTGTTTATTTTATCCGGTGGGTGCGCGCGAGCGCACGCGCCGGGCGTAGCCCCGAGGCCTTGGAGGGATGGTGTATCCCTTCAAGGGCTTGAAATCGTGTTTGCAGAATCTCGGGTGCCTTCTCGCTTGCTGGCGATCTGTCCCTTGGTAGGAGTTTTCTGGTGCTGGAGCCCCCGAGCCTCTGCCACGGGTGGACGGCCGATCCGGGAGCATCTTTTATCCTTCCAAGGTACGAAGAGAGTCCCCAAGCCTCCGTTTTTGTATCGGGGGTCGATCGGGTTCTTTTTAGTTCGACCTTCGCGCTCTTCTTCGAGAAGAGGAAGGTTTGGTCATGCTCGACTTCCCATGGTGGGCGCGAGTCGGCATTTCCGGTGAGCTGCAAGCGGGTTTGTCCAAGTGGAGGTCCGTGCCCCGTTCGTTGGGGGTCGGCTAGTGGCCTGAGCACACTCCAAATGTTCCCCGAGGGTCGTTTCGTGGGTCTCGGGTCCCTTCGACGGGTCCCGAGGGCCTGATGCCTCCCCCGAGGGGATCCCACATCATCGACTCGCTGCTAGGACTTGGACACAGCATGGGGTGTCCCTTTTGACGCTCGAGCGTCAGGATACTAACCGTTTAGTGATCCACCCACTTGCTGTTTCTAACTCGGTATCCCTTGGGCTAGTCTTCGATCCCCTAGGAATGTAATGGGCGTCTGAGCCCGGGGTTCCTTCATAGGGAAGGAGAGTATCGTCGAAAAAGAGGAGGTTAGCGTAATGATTCGACACACCTTTTGAGGAGGGAAGCCTGACGGACGCGACGGTTCGGGGCAGACAGGACGGTTGCGTGCGCGAAGGCGGCGGCGATGCGGAGAGTCATGGTGGGGCCCGCGCAGTTATTGCGGCGGATTCACCGCATTTGTTTCGGTTCGCTGATCAGGTATATAAGGAAGAACCGATTCCTTTTTTCTTTTTACCTTAGCCATTCGCCGCATTCGCTTGCCTTTGCCTCCTCGTCTCCGTCGTCTAGAGCCCTTTGCTAGCTCCTCGCCCTCGCTGCCGGCGTCCTTACCTCCTTTTGTGCCCTTTTCCTCTCGCCATGGCCGCTCCAGCGCCCTCTGATGCCGCCGCTGCTGTCGCTGCTCCGCTCGAGGTGGAGCCCTGGCTCCTATCTTCGGTGACGGAGGGGCAGCTTTAGGACCTCGTGACGCTGGGGCTCTTGCGCCGCCATACCGACCCGCAGCGCCCGGAGTGGATCGCGCCGCCGCGTGACCACTAGGAGCCGCGGCCCCTCGAGGGGTACGTCGTCAGCTTCGTCGCTTTCCATGAGCGGGGACTCGGGTCGCCGCCGAGCCGGTTCTACCGGGCGCTCCTCTTCTCCAACGAGTTGGAGCTGCACAACCTCACCCCCAACTCTGTCTCGCAGGTGGCGATCTTTGCCGCCGTCTGCGAGGGCTACCTTGGGGTGATGCCGCATTGGGATCTTTGGCGGTACCTCTTCCGCGTCGACTCGTACACCAAGTCGTTTGGCGCGAAGAACCCGCAGAAGGTCGTGAGCGCCGGGGGCAGTAACTTCTCGCTGCGCTTCGCCGACTACATCCCCTGCAAGGCCCAGTTCTCCAACAAGGGGTGGCACGACGGCTGGTTCTACCTGCGCAACGACGACGGCGCCTTTCCTGAGTACACGGGAAAGGTGATCTCCGCCCCCATTCCACGGTGGAAGTGGGGGTGTCCGTTGCGGGACGCCAAGCATCTGGATCCCTATCTCGTCACGCTGCAAACGCTGCGGGACCGGGGCTTGACGGCGGCCGGAGTGGTGGCGCACTTCCACGCATGGACTGTGCTGTCCCCTGATGGAGTGTCAGCTTGCCCTATACGAGATGGTAGAGGGAGCGCCGAGGGAGGACATGGCGATGTTGACTCAGGGGCTCAGCTCCGACGAGATCATGCGCCGTGTAAAATACATGGTAGGCGGCCATCCCTCCTGGGACGAGCCGAAGAGGGTGGCCATGCGCCCATGCCCGGGGTACATTTCGCTGGTGAGCATCTCTCTTCCCGTCTATTGTCCGTATTTCCCTTCTTTTTCTGATCCTCCTTCCCCTCTTGGCGTAGGGCCTTTCGAGGGAGAGAGAGGGCCCTTTCTGCCCCCGTCCCGGAGGATGCCGCCCTACGGGCCTAGAACCATCTCCGGGGCGAGCGGCAGAAGGCGGAGAAGGAGAAAAGAACCTCAAAGAGGAGGAAGTAGGCTCGTGAGACCCAGAGGCTCGCCCAGCTTCGCCGCCGCCAGCGGGAGGCTGGGGAGCCGGAGAAGGAGTCCCCTTCCGTGGAGGATGATGAAGAAGAAGAAGAAGATGATGATGATGTTGACACCTGGTCCATAGTGGCCACAAAGCCCGCGGTGGGCGCCGATGAGCCGGGGAAGGCTCCTATGTCGGTGCCCATCGGCGGAAGTGCCCGGGGCCGTATCCCGAGCCCCCAAGCAAAGTTGTCGGAGGCCGTGCCTGGAGGCGCGGTCTCAGCTGGTGAGGTCATCGAGGCCGGTGCTCCGCCGACCGGTGGCCGTGAGGGCCCGTCAGAGGGGCCGGGAACGGACTCAGGCCCGGCGCCCGAGGCGGCCGAGGTCGCTCCTTCGACCGCTGCTGGTGATGGGGCCCAATGGCCCTTATTCCAGCGGACCCTCCCCCCGGACCCGTCGCTGGTCACCGCGACGGCCGAGGGCAGAGGGAGCGGGGAGAGGACGCCGCCCGCGATGGAGCTGGGTGACGCCAGGACGCCGGACCTCGAGCTGGGGTCCGCCCGAACCAGGGCGTCCCCGCCGGGGGACGGCGGCGCTGAGACGACACCCGGTGGCCAGACGGGGCTCCAGCCGTTAGGGGCATCTCAAGGCGGGGTCGACTGCGACGTTGAGGTGCTGCCCACTCCTCCGCCGGCGACGCGGCCCACATCGTCCGCCGGGGCGGCGAAGAAGACGGCGATCCCCAAAACCAAGTAGGTCGTCTTTTCAGTCATTCCCTTACTGGTCTTAGTTCTTCGTGTCACGAATGCTGATTTTTCCCTGCTTCGTTCCAGGAAGCGCCCGGGGTCGGCCCTCCAGGTTTTGCACCTGAAGGTGTAGGCTATTGACGGTGGATATACCATGAAAATCCACATTCAAACACCGTCAAGAGGCCTCGGATTCAAGGGAGAATAAACATATCATGAACATATTTTATCAATAACTAGTTCCACTTGTACTCTGTAATACCCCTGGTATTACTGCATAATTAAACTGCCATGTCATCATGTTTAATTTGATCATTTGCATATGATTATGTTTAGGGTGCTAGAGTGACTGGATTTCATTGGTTGTGTAATTAAGTCCCCAATCAAAAGTTAAAAATAAAATTAAGTATAAATCAAATTAAGCCATAGGGTTGACCTAAAACCCTAGTTCAAAATCTATATTGAATCTGAGGAAAATGTCTTAATGAAAGTTGCAGAAATTTTAAAATGGAACAACTTTTATTTTTGGAGATTTTGAAGTTATGTTCCAGAAATTCAAATTAAACTCAAATTACTATGTTTAAATTTAAATTTGAAACCCTAATTTCAAAAATATTAGGAATTTGACAAAACCTCCTTAATAAGAGTTGTAGATCTCACTGAGTAGAACAACTTCTATTTTTACCATTTCTCAAGTTGTTGAGAAAAATTAAAAGTAATTTTAGAATTTTAGTTTTGAAATTCAAAACCCTTTTTACCCCTTTTTCTGTAGTTTGAAAATTTGACCGAATTTGAACATACTTCAAAAAGCAAAAGTATTCTTCACAAAATTCTCCACAAATTTTATTTTGGGACCATGTTCTGATTCAGCTTGGGTATGGCACAATTGGTGAAATAGCATTTGACCTAGGAGCCCTAGCTACAGTAGACTGGGGGGGACCCCTGTTTCCGCCGTACGCGCATGCCGCGCCGCGCGCCGGTCACCGTCCGGCCAGCCGGGGCCGGGGCACCGCCGTGTGGTGCGTCGCAGGGGGGGACCCGGTACCGCTCGAGCTTATCCTCTCCTCCCCAACCGATTAAAAGGCGACGAGCACCTCTCCTTCTTCCTTCTTCCCCTCTCGGTCGCCGGCGAGCTTGCCTCGGTCCGCGGCCAAATTGACCACTGTCTCTGCACCTTTGCCAAATTGCCGAATTAGAGATCTTCCCCACTCCTGTGCGCACCATTCTTCCCCATTGGAGTAGACGTTCGAGCCTTAGCGGTCCAAGAACGCGCGTCGTCGTCTTCGGCGCCGGTCGGAGCGCCACCGCAGGGCACCACGTGCCCGGCTTGCTGGGGTGAGCTCATTCCTTGGAATATGGTGTTTACGACTCCCTAGTCTGCCTTGATGCTCATTCTGGCGATGGTTTGTCGCGCGGTGTTCTAGGTTCGCTGGAACGGGGAGATCACCGTCGGCAGACGTCGTCCGTGGGTTGCCTGCAGCCAAACCCGTCGTCCGCACCGTCCCTACTTCAATCATCTACCGGCCTAGGACCGCGGTGAGCACTAGAACTTTCCGCAAGCCCTTTTCCTAGACGTTACTGCACCCTAGCGGCCGGAGCTGTGCAGCCGCGCCGCCGCGTCCGCCTTGGACAAACTCGAGCTCGTGGAGGTACCTAGCTTACAGTTTAGGGGTGCTAGGATGTTTGTTGGGTCGCGGGGCTTGTCATCGAGTAGTCGGTTTCGCCTTGCGGTTCGCCGGCGACGAGCTCTGCGGCGAGCCGCCGTAGGTGCGCGTGCGGGAGCGAACAGAGGGGCAGAGTGAGGGGAGGGAGATGGAACTGACAGGGGCGCCCCACCTGTCAGCGTCCTGGGGGAGCCGCCTGTGCGCGGGCTGACGCGCGGGCTGTCGCCTGAGACGAGTTGGGCCGGCCGTGCGTTGTTGGGCCGAGGTGGGCCGAATGGCCGTTTTTCGTTTTCCTGGAAAAATCGAATGGCTTTTCCATATTATTTTTGAAATGAATAGTTCTGTGTTTTAATTTTTTTGTGTGAATTAATATACTGCACCAAAAATTATGGAAATTTTTTGTGAGTACTCTCTGTAGTGTGTAGTATTTTATAAAAATATTAAATACAGGTTTTGAACACTTTCTATAGTAGTTAAAAATCAGTATATTAAATCAAAAATGCAACTTTAGGCATTTTTAATTAATTCCCTGTAATTCCAAAAATCATGAAATTTTATGTGCCACTGTTATAAGTCAAGATCTATCTGTTTGTGAAGGTTGAGGTCAAATAGAAATAATTTAATTAATTATTAATTATATGCTTGATTAAATGATTAATAAAATAAATAGGAAACTCTGGTGATTAGTGTTTGATGTGAATTTTGGATTGATTGTAGTTCTAGGTCAAACACCCTTATGACCTAGGGCACCTTAGCCTAGTAGGGTTATGACTAGGTGATGAAGTACAGTTATGCTTGAATTAGGTATTATTTATTCTGGGATTTTGCATTTGTCATTTTATGTTGCATCGCATTGAAACATTCATCATTGCATGCGTATAGTGACCGAGGAACCGGGGGTAAGAGTGAAGGCAATCACTGAGGAGATTGTTCTCAAGGTCGTTCTGGATTTTGACATCTGTGGTACTGGTCCGGATCCGACACTCCACGCAATCCAAGGCAAGCCCCGGTGCATTCAGCCCTTCCTTGTGTTTTAAAATTTTTATCACCTTGAGTTAAATAATTGCATCAGGTTGATAGGAGTTGATTGTCACCTACTTGCTGCATGACCTGCCTTGATATATAACCCCGAAACCTGTTTTAAAAATGAAAATGTTTGAAAATGCTTAGCCCTGCTCTTTAAAGTTAGTTTTGCATAAAACGCTATTTTCTGAGCTATGATGATATACTAGAGATGGATATGAATTTGCAACTGTGCGGGTGACTTGCACTTGGGTTAGAGTCCCAATGTATTGTCATCGACGGATTGAAAACCGTTCGGTTGGTCTTGCACTTTGGGTTAGAGTCCCGATGCATTGCCACCGTCGGAAAAATGAAAATGAAAAAGGATGTCCGTTCGGATGGATGTGCACATGTGGCGGCGTTCCCATGTCTTGTCACCGACAGGCACGGTTTTGGAACCGTTCGGCTACTTTGTACTTGGGTTAGAGTCCCAATGCATGGTAACCAACGGAAAACTGTTTTAGGGACCGTTCGTTGTCGGCCTGCTGGATCGAGACTTTGCAACTAGCCACATACTACGGGAAGCCTCTGACTCCGGTGGCTCTACTGCTGGAACCGACGACCACGCACTGGGAGTGGAGAGATGGCGAGAGTAGCGTGTACCCTCGTGGCCGGCGTGCCTGGAGACTAGAGGAGTACTGTGCTCTCGGGTGGCGCAGGACCAGTTCCGGGGCTTGAAAAGCCGTGGTAGGTGGGGTTGGTATATGCAAGTTTAAGTGCTACATATGCAGTGTGGATAGGGATCCCCAGCTGGGTACTTTCTGGATTCGAATCGACGTTGCTCCTCGGTTAATGGAGACTTGATCCACTGACTTACACCGAAAAAGTGGTTCGAAACTAGGTACTTTTGAGAATGATTAAGCAATTGAAAGAATGTGACATATAAAAAGGAATAAGGAACTATGGTTATGATTAAAATAATATTGAGATGAAATGTTGAAATAGGATAGTAATGCTTGTTCGCAAAACTCTTGAACTCATGCTATAGCCTTACCTTGACTTCCCTCAGCCTGCATTCCTGAGTCTAATTTTACACCTTTTTGTCGGGTAAGTCTTGCGGAGTACCGCAGTACTCAGGGTTTGTTAACCCCTGTTGCAGGAAGTCAGCAGCCGGAGGTCTATCTTGCTCCCTGCTGTGGGATGCTCATTGTGAAGGAACTGCTGATGAATGATATTGGGCCCTTGGGCAGGGTCCGTATTACTATGTGTATCTGCTACCCTGATGCTTCCTCTATTTAGGTCTAGATTGTAATATCTGTACTTGAGTTTATATTTGAACACCTGATTTGTAACCTATGTACTATAAAGTCTTCCGCACCTTTACTCTGATGTATTTTATTATGAAACATTGTAACCCTGTAATGGCTTCGCAATGGGATCCTGTCGGAGAATAAGGGCGCTTATGTAGCCCGGCAGAGCCCGCCTAGTTCATCTGGAACACGGGCCCGGCTGTCAGATGTCATTAGTGGCGATGACAGGTGCCTGTGGGCCACGTGATTTAGGCGGTTCTGTTACATACTCTTAGCATGTGAATGCAGGTAAGATCAAAACAGAACAAATTGGAGCACTTGGAGGCCAATATTATGGGTCGGACGAACCATGTATTTGGGAACCAAGTCATCACCCTTCAATAAATGACTCAAGACATCACTTAGAAGAGAGGAGAGCTCAGAGTGGGCCCATGTGTGGGTCGGCCAACCCCACCATGGGGCTCACCTGGCTCTGGTGACGTGCAGGATCCGTGTGACATCCTACTCAGCTCAATTCCACCATCAGATCAACATGTGTTTCCATTCAACGGTGGAGAATCAAAACACACGGATCAAGGCGTGAAACAATACAATCAAGATAGAACCAACACGAGGCAATACTCTATGACTGGTGGGGACCACACCTGGCTAGCCCCACCTGTCATAGGAGGTCGGCCGACCCCCCTGGTGCCTGGCCAGGTCGGTTGGCCCCCACCGCTTTCCTGCATGTCTTTCACATGATGAAATCACCTCTGCCGTCCATCCTAAGTCGGTATTGAGGTGGTTCATCCAAAGGAGGAGAGGCAAGGAGCACGCGGATCGCTGACGTGGCGCCCCTCAACTCTCCCCTATAAATAGAGGCTGCCATCACCTCTTCAACACACCCAAGATACACAAGAGCCACAAGAGACAAGAGAAGCTCCACTCTTTAGTAGTAGTAGTAGTATTAGTCTAGTGTGGGAGTTAGAGTTGAGTCGAGCTACGCTCGGAGTCTCCGGAGTCATCTGCTGGAGAGTCTGGTATAGCTCTTGTACCTTTCCTTCTATAAGACTTTACCTTTATCAATATATTATCTTTACTTTACTTTACTAAGTCTCTACTTAGTACTTTACTATTCATTATAGCATTGTTGTGTTTTGTCTTAACTTATGGTTGAGTTATATTAGATAGTGATCCTGTAACCAGCTCACGTGTGTAGTTCATCGCCTGTCATAGGGTGGTTTAGTTGTTGGTACGCAACTAGAATAGTAAGGCTTAGTGTAAGCGTGGTGCTTAGACTAGATCTTGTCTTTGAATGCCGCTTGTCACACGGATTATTTGTGGGTGCTAGCAGGTGGTGACAGCCCCGTCTAGTCTTAGTATCCCTCCACGTGTTTTAGGCAAGTTCTTAAAAGGTAGGCTCCCATAAGAGAGTAGGCGCTTCGGGTAGAGGTTATATCCTCTATTGTTTCGCACTACCCCCTACGCATCGGAAGTAAGGTAGCTGTCTTAGTATAATTCATCCATTTGATAAGATAGTTCACAGGAGTAAAGTAAGTGTCATAGGAGTCTTTTACTCACTCGTTGTCCTCCCAGCTAGCTATATTCTACTAGTTATCTTTAGTTATCCTAAAACCTTGTCGTGTCTTGGTGTCATTACCTTTCCTCTATATATATCGATTTACCCCCTATCACTAGTTGATACTAAGTTGTTATAGACTTAAGGATCTCTCTCTTTTTATTAATTATTCCTAGCAACCGCTTTCTCTTGGGATAAAATAAATAACGATACCTTGAAATACTCTCGGGTGAAGTGCTACAGCGGTATATTCTGTGCGCTTGCGGAATTATCCAATAGACATAAGAAATACCCTCAGACACTTCTGCCGCCGTTATTTGTAACACCGCTGTGTTACTGAACTAAAATTTAGCATGTCATCATGAAGCATTCCATGTCATCTGTGATTGCTACTAATTTTGCCCTGCATCAACTAAAATAAATTTAAATTTATATTGATGGCTTGTGCTTAGGGCAATAGAGTGATATTCACCGAAAATTAATTTTTAAAACCCTAGAATGGGCTAAAACCCTAGTTTCAAAACTATAAGGAATTGGGCTTTGGTCCTACAAGCAAAGTTGTAGCTCTTATTAGATAGAGCAACTTTGGTATACAAAGTTTTTTAATTTTTCATTTGGAAATTCAAATTAAACCTGATTTTTTTGCTTTCAGATTTGAATTTAAAACTTGAAGTTAAAAATTATTTGGAATCTAAAGTCAGTCATTAAACAAAAGTTGTAAAGCTCACTAAACTGAGCAACTTTGATGTTTACAGATTTTGAACTTGTTCAATAAATATTTGAGATTTGATTTGAATTTGAAAAGGGCTATTTATCCCCTTTTCCATAATTTCAAAAATATTTGAAATTTCAAAATACTTTAAATATGAAAGTTGTTCAAAATTGAATTCCCCACATCTTTTATTCAGGGATATTTTGAATTCTTTCATAAAAACAAAAGTAATTTTGCAAAAACCGAAATCAGGGATAAATTCGGCTACAGTAACTCGGGGCAGAGCAGCGCCACCGAGCTGCCTGCCTGCCTGCTCCGTCCACGGCCACCTTCCACCACCGCAGCGCGCGCAGGCCCGCGGCCCTGAGACATGGCATGAGCAAGGTGTCGTGGCAATCGCCCGGAATCCCACCTCCACCTTATAAGCTCAAGGACGAACTCATTTTTCTCCTTTTGCCATCTCCGTTCGTCGCCGTCGATCTCGGCTGCCGGCCAAATTCGTCATCTCTACTCGTCTTTGTACCAAATCGAGTGTGCCAGTGTGTTTGCTACCTCCTTGCGCACCGGCTAGACCGTCCTTGTAACTTGTCGTTGCCGGAGTCGGCCGGAGCGAGGGCTTCTTCCTCGCGGCTGACGAAAGCGCCGCCGCGATCCGCTCACCGTGGCTAGCTTCCTGTGGTTCGACGGGAACGTCGCCGTTGCCGTCGGAACGTGCTGTCGGATCCGCTTCAACGTCAACCATGCCGTCCTGATCGTCTCCGCTCGAACCAACACGAGCAACATGGCTAGGTGAGCTCCAGGAAATTCGTGGTGTAGCTGGTTTGGGCTAGGAGGACCTGACATGGTTGGAACACGCGGATGCCAGTGAGCCGCCGCCGCCGGGCCGCCATGGCTGCGGCTGTGCGCGCTCCGGTCCATTTCTCATCGGGACAAGGGGCACCAATGGGTAGGTCTCATTGTAGGGGTGCTGGTGGCCCGCTGTCGCCAGCCCAGCCGCCGCCAGCTGCTCTTGGCCTTGGCCGGAGCTGGTTCGACCGGCCGGCAACCTTGGCTGCCATGGTTCGGGCTGGCCAGAGCCGGCAAGTGCTTGTCCGAGCTGGTTTGGGCCAGTCTGGGCCGTGTTGGATCGGCCCAGCTGGGTTGCAGTGAAGTGCAAACAAATTTTTCTATTTTTTTCTTGAAAAATGAATAGTTGTCAGATTTGTGATTTATGTGGGAATTAATGTGGAGCTCTAAAAATTACGAAATAAATTGTATAAGCTCTCTGTGGTACAAAGTATTTATGAAAAATATGAAACCTGTAGTTTGAGTACTTTTAGTAGACTGTAAAATTGTATATTTTAATTAATAAATGATATTTCCAGGATTTTTATAGCTCAAAATATTAATTCAAAAATTGTGAAATTAATTGTGTAGCTGTTTTGACCAATGAGCTACCTCCACAAAAATCTGTAGCTCAGTCGGATAAAGTTTATTATTTGTGATTTATCCCTAATTAAATAAATAAATAAAAATGGTATTTAGTGTTAATCACTTTAGGATTTTTGTGTTATTTTGGATTGTGTGAAGAGTTAGGACCAGGACACCCTAATTGGTCTTAAGCAATTTTCTTAGTGTTGAGAGTCGTGCTAATTGTGGCTTTTTTGGTCTGTTAAAATAATTAATAAAATAATTATGTAACATTAACACTGTTAGGTGAGATCCTGTTTACAACTTTACCGTGAATGAAAGTTGTACTCAAGGTTATTAGATTAACATTTGTTTATTTGTTAATCATATCATTCGCACCATCATTAAGCATGCATCATTATCACGTATAGTGACCGAAGCCGAGGGTGTCAAGACCGAGGAAATCGTCGTTGACGAGACCTCGGGAGCTGTCGGAGGATTCGACATCTGCGGTTCGGATCTTGATCCATCCCTCGTCGTGCAACAAGGCAAGCCCCGGTGTATTAATGTAACACCCAAAAATTTTTAATTTTTGAAATAGGAATTTAATTTGATTTATTTATGCAATTGATTGAGCATTTAATATATAGAATAATATTTTTTGTGAATTAAAATAAACCCTAGGGCATAGAAACATGTTATGTTGCATACATGCCGCTGCACATATTTATTTCTTGAGATTTGATTGGATTTTGCAAGGGTTCAAAACTTAGTTTGAAAAGCCATTTGGAAAACAAATTTGAAAATGAATTGAGAAAATTAGAAAAGGGAAAACTCTCTCCTCCTTCTCCGCATGGGCCGAGCCGGCCAGGCCGAAGCCCAGCTTCAGCGCAGCCCGCCATCCCCTCCTCTCGGTCTCGCTGACACGTCAGGCCCACGGCTCAGCGTCGTCTCCCTCCTCAGGACGGAGTCCGAGCGGAGCACGAGCGCCGCCTCCAACAGAAGGCAACCGCCGAATTTTTCGGCCGAGTCCATCCCGTGCATGCCTCCACTGGCCCGTAAAAGGAAGCCGCGACTCTCTTCCTCCGCCGCTGACGCGTAGGACCTGCTGCCCCGCGCCATCCCTTTCCTCCTGTCGGAGTCCGCGCGAGGCACGAGCGCTCCCTCCTCCGGGTCGAGTTCCAACCGAGTCCAGCTCTCCTACACCTCCCTCGCGCCCCTATATAGGTCGGCCGAGCCCTGCCGTCCCTCCCCATAAGTTCCCGAGCAAGCCACGCCCTCCAATCTTGCCCTAGCCGCCGCCCCGAGCTCCGCCGCCGCCGTCGATTTCTCCTCGGGAGGACTTCTCCGTCGAAATTGGTTGTTCTCCAAGCTTCGCAGCAAGGTCAGGGACCTTCCCGACCCCTTCTCCCTCGGTTTTGTGCACTATAGCCATGATGCCGAGCTTCGCCGCCACCATAGTTCCGCCACCTAGCTCGCCGCATCCTCTCCGAGCTACCTCTGTGGCAACCGAAACCATAGATAGGTTTGGTTTGAGCTCCTCTTGCTTCCCGACCAGATCCCGAGGTGTGCCGAGCTTCCTAGCCCCGAAAACGCCGTCTCCGGCCATCTTCCGGCGAGGAATCGGCCGGGCGCTGCCCGACTCTGGCGACCAGAGCCGCCCCTCTTTCCCCCGAGCTACCTGCGCTGTCCACGGCCGATCCAACGGCTCACAGTGAGAGATACCCTTTCGCCGGCACTTTTGCAAAAGAGCCCCTGAGCTTTTTAATGTTCTAACCCGTGATCCTTTGGCGTATTTCTCAGATTACGCTTTCCTATTTAGAAAACGTATTTCCTCGGTTTTAATTCAAAAGGCGTTTTCATTATTTACAGATTTGCCACTCAGTTTATTTCGGCCATATTTTATTCGTTTTAGCTCCGATTTGATCCGTTCAAGTCTCGTTAGATTCGTAATTTCGTAATCTACCTAATGATGCTACTGTTACTCATGTTTTCAACTTTTAAAATTCGAGATTAGATTTAATCTATTATTTTATTAAAGTAAAACTTGTTTATTTCATAACTTTCCCGTTTGAACTCCGATTTTCGTGATCTTTATATCGTTGGAATCGTAGCGACGCGTAGATTATTTTTATACACTTTTCAATCTGTTTTTCCACTATTGGTGTACTGTTTCTAATATAGATTTTGTTTGCTTCGTGTATGATTGCCTCGATGATTGTGTGGTGATTTTATGATCGAGTTCAGACGGTGAGCAATACGTTGGTGATCAAGAGTACACTGAGGATCCAAATTCTCAGGATCACTTTGATCAAGGCAAGTATAGTATGGACCATCCTTATTGCCTATTCACCTTAATCATTAAATTCATGGTGCATATGTTTACCTTGGCAACCATAGTGATTATTCCTAGCTTTTGATGACTTGATCCTTGTTACCTATGAGATTGCATTTGAGTAGTGATGCTAGTGCTTTGATGGGTCATGATCTTATGAACTTGAATAATTGATTATGAAATAAAGATTAAAAGATGCTTTTTAGCAACATGGACTAATGACTTATCTGTAAGTATGACACCGGGACTTACAGCGCAACCATGGGGGCTATATGGCTCTGGCATTAGTCAAGTATGGAGTTACTTTCTATCATGCTATTAATCTTGAAAGGTTCCTTGCCGAGCTGGTTGTTTTGCGGCTCCTGTCCTTGTGTGTACTACTGCGTGTGTGTGCCACTTGGAAGGAGGGCTCTACCGCCCCTTGCCATTGCGCCCGGATTGATTAGTAACTTGTTAGAGAGCCTTTTGAAAGACTTCATAGTGAACCCCGCCGATCTACCTTGGTAGTGGATCGAGAGGCTGATCACCTCGAGAAAAAGGGTAAATCACGACTCATGGTGAAAGTGTGCAACCTCTGCAGAGTGTAAAACTGATATATCAGCCGTGCTCATGGTCACGAGCGGCCTTGGACGTCATACAGGAACTTAGCTAATTTAATATTGATTTATTTGAAGTTTCTATTGATGTTTATTCCATATTAATTATCATGTTTATATGATCATGCAAATCTTGTTCCTTGGTATATTCTATTGCTGCTACTCAAATTGCTAAAACATGATCAACTAAAAGCAACCGCTGTCAAACCAGTGTCTTGCCTTATTTGAGCCTCATGAACCCATGCTATTCTTGTTGAGTACGACATGTACTTACGCTTGCTTTATTTTTCATATTTGGATAAAAATCCCGGATGGGTAACAGATGATTATGGTTATGAAGACATCTAAGAGGATTACTAGGATTGTGTTCACCAGTCAACTATTCCCTGTGGAATGACGATTCTACGAGAGAGTTATCTATATTATTCCGCTGTTATTAATGTAAAGACTCTGTAATATTATTCATTATATATTAGACCTTGTGATGGTACTATGTAATTTGTCGCTTATGTGTGTGATTGATCTCTGGGCGCACATAAGTTGGTTCATTCAATTTTATCTTTAAAATTGGGTGTGACAATTAACCCCTCCTTGTGTTTACAAATTTTTATCACTTGAGTTAATCTACTGCATTAGGATGATAAGAATTGATTGTCACCTACTTGCTGCATTTACCTGCCTTGATAAATTGTATATCACCCTTGATGCCTGGTTTTAAATGCAAAGGTTTATAAAATGCTTAGCCATGCTTAATAGTTAAGCTTTTATGAAAAAGATATTTTGTATACTTGGGGTATACTATTATGAAATGTTGTAAGTATTTGACAGGGCAGTAGACTTGCATTGAGAAAGGAGTCTCAATGTAGTGTCTCTGACTGTCTATTATGAAATGGAATCCATTAGGGACCATTCGTTGTCGGCCTGCTGTGATCAAGAATTTTTAACTAGCGACATACTACGGAAAGCCTCTGACTCCGGTCGCTCCTCTACTTGAACCGACAACCACGCACTGGGAGTGGAGAGATGGCGAGAGTAGCGTGTACCCTCGTGGCCGGCGTGCCTGGAGAGGAGAGGAGTACTGTGCTCTCGGGTGGCGTAGGACCGGTTCAAGTTTTGGAAAACCCGTGGTAGGCGGGGTTGGCATATGCAAGCTTAGGTGCTACATATGCAGTGTGGATAGGGATCCCCAGCTGGGTATTTCAATCGATTCGAATCGTCGTTGCTCCTCGAATAATGGAGACTTGATCCACTAACTTACAGCGAGGAGTGGTTCGGAACTAGGTGAAAGATGTGGGAAATGGGTGATTGTGGAGATTATCTTAATGAATCAATCTAGATTCAGGATTAAGTTTTAAGCTGACTTAGAGAGCTTTTCTGCAAAACTGTTTGATTCTTGCTAAAGCCTCTCCTTGATCCCCCTCAGCCTGCATTCCTGAGTCTTCTCCCCAATTTTTAGTCGGGTAAGTCTTGCGGAGTACCCCTTGTACTCAGGGTTTGTTAACCCCATGTTGCAGGAAATCAGCAACCCAAGGTCTGCCTTGGACCTTGCTGCATGACGGTGTTCGAGGAAGTGGTCGAGGAAGATATTGATAGTGAGTGAGTATTTGATCCCTTGGGCAGGGATGTTATGTAATATATGTTGTATAAGCTACTTACCTACTGCCACTACTCGTATTTTGGTTTGGTAATAATCGTACCTATGTTTAATTAAGAACACTGGTTCGTAATCACATGTAATATTTTAAGTCTTCCGCTCTTGTACTCCGAGTTGTGTAATTTGTATGAAAGCTTGTACTCTGTAATCTCTTCGCAATTAAGATCCTGTTCGGAGACAACGGGTTTACGTGTAAACCTGACAGACCCTTTTAGGTTATACGGGTCACCTGCACGGCTGTCGAAGGTCTTTGGGACGATGACTGGTGCATGTGGGACATATAGCTTAGGAGGTTCTGTGACATTATCAGGGATAGCCTAACAACTTGTCTCTGGTGGTTGTGCTAAGAAGTGTCAACACAGGCCCGGAGCACTGCTGGAGAGGAGGGGCGCCTGGCGGCTGAGGAGGCTCCCTCGGCGGAGACCCATCCGTCCCAGGGCTCGGTGGCGCCGGAGGTGGTCCCATCTCCCGCGGTTGTTGTGGCGGCAGCCGCCGCCGAGGAGACAGCTTCGGCTCCAGCTCCCGAGACACCCTTTGTCGCTCTCAGGAGTACTCCAGGGGCGGCGATTACCGCTCCTGCACTGGAGCTGACCGACACAGGCGCTGCGGCCATGGACGTCGATGCTCCGCCGTCACCCGTGGTTGCGGCTGTTGGCATTTCTTAACGTCGTTACAAAAGATAGACTAAAAGTCAATCCCCGGCAACGGCGCTAGAAATGCTTGTTGGCGTTTCTTAGCATTACTACTAAAGATAGACTAAAGGTCCGTCCTTAATAATAATACTTAGAAACATAAGTTGACATTCCCAACCTCCATTACTTCAGAAAGGTAATCCTTGGCCCTTAGTGGCGCCGGCCTAGGTAATGCAGTCTGGTAATAGCAGTTAGAAGTGCCGGATTTGCCTTCCTAACCGTCATTACTTACGATATGCAAAACTGTGGCACGGCGCCGTGGGGTGCAACAAGAATTACAATCCTTAAGTAACGGTACTTAGGTACGCCAATCGATAGCTCAGTAAGGAATAAGATTACTCTGCAAGCACACAGAACTATCATTGTAGATTTCAACCCGTGAGTAGGGTGTCGTATTTATAATTTCCCGTAGGAGGGCAATATGCATCAAGCGCGGTGTAAACATGATCACTTATTGAGTGCAATGGTAGGCATAGAGTAAACAGGAATAAAACATGATTTCAAGATAGTGGACACACATATGGAACAACCTCAAGGATAAAAGGAAAATAAAGGATAAAAGAATATATCTAACTGAGCAGGCATTGGTCATATATAATTATGCAAAGAACTGTTAGCAAATCATCTAATTAGTAGTTCTAGTATCAGGACTAAGTCTGGGGTGATAGGGAGATCCCCGCAGCTGGTCTGCCGGCCGATAGAAACTTTACAAACTCCTACTCAATATCCGAACGTGGGGGAATGCTAGGGATTGACAGGGCTGTCACCACCTGTCCACCTACCCCTCTGCCTATGGGATACCGACATATCCGCCGATCTCCGCATACCCAAGCTCCATGCTTGCATACTTGGAAACAACTCTAACCCCCGCGGACCCCAACCCTTCGGATTGACAGGCTAGGTTAAGAGAAACCATGACAGCACGACGAACCATCACCTCATTCCTAGTTCTTCCTCTATTCATACTAATTCGATGAACAATGAAGAACGATGATGAACAAGTCAAGAACATGATACATAAACTATGTTCTAGCTCATGTACTATGCTCAAAGCAAGATCATAACTAGACTCTAGTTCATATGCATAATCATATAAGTATAATAAGAACTTGCTCATGGAAGAAGACCGAATTGTATTCATACCAAGATGATCCTTTTCTTCCAAGGAGACAAGCTCTCCTTGATAGCTCTTGCCTTGCTCACAAACTACTAATACTACTCTAAAGATACAAGTGAGAAGTGTGAGGTAGATGACTCCAAAATGATGTGTGTTGAAGGGGATGGAGCACCATCTATTTATAGTGGTACTATGATGGTTTGGCGCATCTAAACATGGAAGGAGGTGAAACCGCTATCAGCAAACCGCCATCAGCACCGCCTCCGAAGATGGGCCCGAGAGGCCCCACCTGGGGGGCGGTCGCCCCCGGGGGCGGTCGGTCCCTGGGGAGCGCCATCTGGCCACTGCCTTCGGGTGGTGGGTTGCTCCCTGGGCCTGGGCCTCTCCCGTGGTTGCGGATGGATCCAATTACGCTTTGAAGGTGGGCTTCTTTAGTATTCTTTGCTTGCGCATTTGTCGGATTCATCATTTGACTTTGCGCTTTCTCCATGTTGATGCGTATTTCCACTTGTTATGCCATAAAACCTGTAAAACATGAATGCTAGGGGTACAAGTGGAACTTGTTAGTAGTAAAGGCATATGTGCTAGAATATGATTGTTAATCCTCTTTTTAGCTAAGTTGGTGGTATAAAATTTATCCATAAGGACCACCAACAGCGGCGCCGCCCCCCGCGGACTCCATGGCGTTGGTCGTCCGGGGGGCCCCTCCGCGGGTGCTGACGGGCTCCAGCATCGAGTGGACCAACCGGGCTAACCGCGAAGCCCCGCCGGTCTTCACGTTGCGGGACGACGTCGAGGCCGCTCGCTGGGACGCCGTCCAGGACCTCAAGTTGCAGTGGTCGGAGAGCCTGTAACACCCGAAAAATTGCATTCTTTTAAATAGTAGAAATTTATTTAATTGTGCAATTAATTGATCATTCCAATATAGGAAAATAATAATTTTTCTCAAATATAAAATCAAACCTAGGTCATACACATGTATGATGCATTCATGCTGGAGCATTTCTTCTTTGTACTGTTGTAGCATATTTGAATTTCTCAAATGTTTCAAAACCCAATTTGAAAATCCTTTTGGAAAATGGAAAAAGGAAATAGAGCAGAGGCCTTCCCCTCTCCTTTCTGGCCCGAGCAGCAGCTTGGCCTGTTTTCCACTCCCTGGCCCCAGCAGGCTCAGGTCGGATGGCCCGAGGACAGCTCGGCCGATCTGCTCCCTCCCTTCCCCTTACCCCCTCTGACTGTCGAGCGGGACCCACGGGTCAGCCTTTCCTTCTCCACCCCCCTCGCCGCGCGAACAGAGACGCCGCTGCCGTGTTCATCCGCCGCGGCCGAGCACGCGTGCGCGAAGCGTCCCTCTGCCGTGACTGCCAGCCCGACCCCAGCGCTCGGTGCTACCGACCTGTGGACCCACAGGACAGCCCCTTCCCGGTTTCCCCTGCTGCTCGCCGAGAGTCCGACGCGGGCAAGAAAGAAAACGGCCGAAGCCGAGTTCGACGCCGCGCCGAGAGTCCGAAGCAGAGAAGAAACGGCCGAAGCCGATTTCTCCGCTATTCGAGTTTGTTTCAATCTCCGAGATTGTCGTCACACCTCGGGAGTATTTAAGCAGCGCCACACCCCCCCCGTAGCCGTCACCTAACCCTAGCCGCCTCTTCTCGCCGCCATTGCCGAGCTCCCGCGAGAACCGAGCAGCCGCCGCCGCGAGCAATTAGCTCGATTCGCCACCAATTTCCTCTCGGTAAGCCTTTGAGGAGCTTCGCTGTGATCTTGTGAAGTTCCCGAGCACTTTCCCCCTTCGATTTGTGCACTGACACGCCTCCGCCGCCGTTGCAGAGATTCACCGTCCGCCGGATCACGCCGCGAGCTATCTCCGAGTCGATTTCCGACCTTCCCATCACCCTAGGTGAGCTTGCGATGCTCTTCCCGATCTATGGGTACCCTTCCCGACCTATTTCATGCATCGAAGGCCGAGTTCTCCTTCTCCGGCGGCCCTCCGGCCACGGCGCCGCCGTCGGCCCCTGTTTTCTGGCCGAGAGCACCGCCACCCCTCCTCTCTTTTAATCTGATCCGCCGATTTGGAATCGGACGGCCGAGAGCAGCCCTTACCGATTCGGCCAGCGTATAACCCCCTGCAGTTTTTAATGCTAAACCTGCGATCCCTTAGCGTATTCTGTGATTTGCGCTTTTCAATTTAGAAGACGTATTTTCTCTCGGTATTTGGAAAATGTGTTTTCTATTATTTACAGATTTGCCACTAAACTTCATTTGATCATAATTACTTGTTTTAGATCCGATTTGAACGATTCAAATTTCGTTAGACTCGTAATTTCATAATCTATCTGATGGTACCACTGTTTCACATATTTTCAACTTTGAAAATTCCAGATTATATTTAATCTATTATTATTCTATTATAAACCTTGTAAAATTCATATCTTCCTCGTTCTAAATCCGATTTGCGCAAACTTTATATCGATGTGATCGTAGCAACGTGAAGATTTGTTTTATAACCTTTTTAATTTATTTTCTCTCTGTTGGTGCACTGTTCTAATGAAAACTCTTGTTTGTATGCATGATTGCCCCTGTATGCATGTGTGTTGTTATGATGGATCGAGTATAGACGGTGAGCTTTACGTGGGTGATCAAGATCAGTACTGCGACAACCCAGATCACCAGGAGTTTGCTGATCAAGGCAAGTATTAGCATGGATCATCCTTGTTGTCCTATTCACCAAATAAATAATTGTATTTGCATGTGTCTTCCTTGTTGACCATAGTTACTTTCTAGTTTTGTTATCCTGTTCCTTGCAACCTATGGGATTAAGCATGTGGTAATTGATGCTAGTGCGTTATTGATATCATGATCATGTAACCTTGATTAATTGATTATGCAATATGATTAAAAGATGCCTTTTTAGCAACAGGGAGCTAGGGGATTCGAGCATAGTTTTGTGATGCTCAAAATCCTTCACCTTCGATAATGATCTGTAAGTATGACACCGGGATTGACAGTGCAACTATGAGGGCTACATGGCTCTGGTTTTAGTCAAGTATGGGTACTTTTTCTAGCTTGTTAGAGGTTACCGAAAGGCGTGATGGGACCTGACGACTCGGGTATAGTGCGGCTCCTGTCCGAGTGTGTATAACCTGCGTGACCTTGTGCCACGACGAAGGGGGGCTCTACATCTGCTTGCCGGGTTCCTAGCGGCCCTAACTTGCTAGGCGAAGTTCTTTGAAAGACTTCATAGTGAAACCCTGCTCACTCACCTTGGTAGTGTTATGGGAGTAATTAACCCAAGCAAATGGGAATCACGGCTCATAGTGAAAGTGCACCACCTCTGCAGAGTGTAAAACTGGTATACTAGCCGAGCTCACGGTCAAGAGCGGCCTTGGACGTCTTATGGAGTAGTTATCTTTTGGGGTGATGCTTACTTATTGCTAAATCTATTTATTGCTACTCATTAATTCTGTTTACTATGATCATGAGAATGGGCTTATTCATTTGTTGCTATCCAACTGCATAAAAGGATGATTAATTAAAAGCAACCTGCTGTTAAAACCGTGTCAACCTTTTGAGCCTCATGAACCCATGCTAGTCTTGTTGAGTACGACATGTACTTACGCTTGTTTATTCTTCATTACTTGGTTAAAAATCCCGGATGGGTAACAGATGGTGATAGTGATGAGGACTATCCAGAGGACTACTAGACTTGTGCTTCACCAGTCGACGTCCCTGTGCTATGGAGCTACCGCGAGAGTTATCTTTATTTTTCCGCTGTGTAATGACTTTGATATTATTCGCTATGTATTAAACATTGGTTATGATACAATTTATGTAATTTGTTGGCTTATGTGTGTGACTGATCTCTGGGCGCACATAAGATTATGCATCCCATTTGATCCTTAAAATTGGGTGTGACAGAGCCTGTGCCTTCTCGTGGACTCCATCGACTCGGAGTTCCAGGAGCGACTCTAGGTGAGTGCACTTGCTTTGCCTCTTTCATTGCCTCGGTGTTTCCGGTCGGCGTTTTCGTTTGACCCGCCGGCTTGCTTCTGCTTCTTTCTTGTTTAGGAGCTCATGACGACCTCCCGCGAGAAGTCTTGCTTCCTCCGCCAGGGTCTTGGCCTCTGGAAGCAGCTGGAGCTCAAGAGCCGGGCAGTCGCTTGTTCCCAGGAGGAACTCGCCTGCACGATGGCTCGGCTCGCTGACCTGACCCTCGACCGCGACTCATTTAAGGTCGAGGTCGCGGAGGCTCAGAGCCGAGTCCCTTCCTTGGAGGAGCGTGTCCAGCAGCTGGAGGACGCCCTGGCTGAGGCAACTCGGGAGCGGGACGCTGCGCGGGACACTCGCCGCCGAGAAGGAGGCCGCCGTCGGTGTCCTGTCGTCAGACCTGGACCGCTACCAGACGGCCCTGAACCAGGCGGTGGGTGAGGTCGACGTCGTCCCGGAGGAGGCGAGGAAAGCACAGGAGGAGGTTGAAGGTAAGCCTTATGCTTTTTTCCTTTCGTTAGTTCTGGTCGTCCATGGTTTTTCGCCGCAGCTTAACCGTCTTGTCGCCGCAGCTCTAAAGGTGGAGGCCGCCAGTGCGCAAGGGACCATCACTGCCCTCAACGTCGCCCACGACACCGAGGTCGCCGATCATCAGGACCTGCAGAAGGTCACGCGCGCATTGTGTGACGCCCTCGGCACCGGTGGAGAGCCTTCGGGGAGCTCGCTCAGGAGCCGCCTGGAAGCCCTCCACGGGAGGGTGGGCGATCAGCTCAAAGAAGCCCTCCTGACGGGCGTCCATAAGATGCTGGCGGTGGCGAAGTCTCACTATGAGAACTTCGACACTGACGCCGTCAGTGAGGGTTTCCTCGAGGCCTCTGACAAAGAGCTCATCGCGCTGATCAGCTCGATGGCGGTCCCTGGGACGGCGCTGGCGGCCCTTTTCGAAGAAGACGTGAAGCTTCCTCCCCTGGACCTAGATTAGAAAAGCTAGGGCCATCATGCCCAGAGAGACTTGTAAGCAACAAACATACGGCCTTTCGCGGCCTTGATATTTATGTAAATATTTGCTGCATGTTCGTGTTTTGGTTTGGCGTTTTCCCTTAAGTGATTTCCTCACTGACCCTGAGCCCAGGCCATCGAGCCTCAAGGGACCTTTTCGGGTGTCGTAGTTTTAGCGGCGTAGACACGGCCATAGTCCTAGGGATCCCGGTAGGGCGAGAGCTTTAGAAAAAAGGTTCGATCGATACCGCCTGAGCCTTCTCCCCTTACAAATGTTATTCTTATAAGTTCCCTTCTGAGCGCAAGTTGTCCTTAGGCGTAGAGTGGCGAGTGGAGGTGCCATATCCCGGAGGCGTAGGCGGTCTCACGGCTCGGCCGGCTCTGCCCTCTGGGACTTCTTTTGCTCGTCTAAGACTTATAAGCTTGCGTTTGGTTTAGGTAAGAAGGGGACTCGGGAGGTAAAAATTTCAACAGTTTTTGAAATTTTGAGTTTCGAATTCGTTGAGTCTCGGAGGAATCGGGGGTTACCCCCATCCTAGCCCCCGAGGAAGGGTCGGCCTTATTGGAGATAGGGCCGAGCTGCACTTTTGGTTGCATGGTTTACCTGTTCCCGAGGGTGGGCTCGGGCAAAAATCTTAAAATCATACGAGAAAAAGAAGTGGGATCTTTCATTGATTTCAAGATATACAGAATGTACAATGCTCGGAATCTTAGGGATAGAAGCGATGTAGCTGTTCAATATTCCAAGCGTTGTCGTAGACTTCGCCTTTCTCGTTCGCCAGCTTGTACGTTCCCGGTCGCAGCATCTCGGCGATGACGAATGGCCCTTCCCACGGTGGCGTTAGCTTGTGGCGTCCTCTGTTGTCCTGCCTGAGCCGTAGTACCAGATCGCCTACGCTGAAGGCTCGGCCTCGAATGCGCCGAGCATGGTACCTGCGTAGGGTCTGCTGGTAATTGGCCGAGTGCAGCATGGCGATGTCTCGGGCCTCGTCGACTTGGTCCAGCGCGTCCTCCCGAGAGATCTGATTGCCTTGCTCATCATAAGCTCGGACCCTCGGGGCGCCGTATTCCAGGTCCGTGGGGAGCACAGCCTCGGCACCATAGACCAGGAAGAAAGGTGTGAAGCCCGTGGCTCGGCTCGGCGTGGTCCTTAGGCTCCATATCACTGCGGGGAGCTCGGTCAGCCACCTCTTACCGAACTTGTTCAACCTGTTGAAGATTCTCGGCTTGAGGCCTTGGAAGATCATGCCGTTGGCACGTTCCACTTGGCCGTTCATCCTTGGGTGAGCTATCGCCGCCCAATCCACTCGTATGTGGTGTTCGTTGCAAAATGCCAGGAATTTCTTCCCGGTGAACCGCGTTCCGTTGTCGGGGATGATGGAGTTCGGGACGCAAAACTGATGAACGATGTCGGTGAAGAACAACACTGCTTGGGTTGAACTAATCTGGGTGATCGGCTGAGCTTCGATCCACTTCGAGAACTTGTCAATGGCGACAAGCAGGTGGGTGAAGCCCCCGGGCGCCTTCTTGAGGGACCCGACAAGATCCAGTCCCCACACGGCGAAAGGCCAAGTGATGGGAATCGTCTGGAGAGCTTGGGCCGGGAAATGAGTTTGCCGAGCATAGTACTGGCACCCTTCGCAGGAGCGTACTACCTCGGTGGCATTAGGCCACGGCGATTGGCCAATAGAAGCCTTGTCAAAAGGCGTTGCCGACGAGCGTCCTTGGTGCGGAGTGGTGATCACAGGCCCCGGCATGTATCTCCTCAACTAGGCGCTTGCCTTGACTGAAAGGGATGCAACGCTGCAAATCCCCGGAAGGACTACGCCAATAGAGTTTGCCGTCGATCATCATGAAGGACTTGTCTCTTCGTGCCAGCCACCAAGTTTTGGTCTTGTCCGAGGGCAAAATCCCTCCGACGAGCCAACTGACCAGCGGCTTGCGCCAATCTGGCTCGTCGTCGTCCATCTTGGCTTCAATCTCCAACGCCTCGGCTTCGTCGTCAGGTTTCAGCCTCGGTCCCGGGCAGCTCCTCTTTGTAAGAGGGGTCGGCAGCCCCCGAGGGACTTCCGTGGCTTGATGACGCTCCGAGCTCTCCGGGGGGCTCGGGGATCTCTTTCCTCTTGCCTACCCGAGGGATCGACGTTGACCGAAGGCTTGTAGAGATCAGTTGGCGAATATGTCTGTCGGGACCGAGGCCCTTTCAGACGAGATTTTTGCCAACTCGTCGGCCTCTTCGTTGTATGTGCGCACGACGTGGTTGAGCTCAAGGCCATCAAATTTTTCCTTGAGCAACTGCACCAGCTTGCAGTAGGCGGCCATCTTGGGGTTGTGGCACGTCGACTCCTTCATCACCTGGTCCACAATGAGTTGGGAATCTCCTCGAACCTCGAGGCGCCTGATCCCCAGTTCAACGGCGATGTGGAGTCTGTTGGCATTTCTTAGCGTCATTACTAAAGATAGACTAAAAGCCTATCCCTAGCAACGATACTAGAAACGTGCGTTGACATTCCTAACCACCATTACTTCAGAAAGGTAACTCTCGGCCCTTAACGGCGTCGGCCAAGATAATGTAGTCTGGTAATAATAGTTAGAAGTGCCTGATTGGCCTTCCCAACCATCATTACTTACGATATGCAAAACTGAAGCACGACGCCTTGGGGTGCAACAAGAATTACAGTACTTAGGTAATGGTACTTAGGTATGCCAATCATGATAGCTCAGTATAGATAAATCCGCAAGCGCACGGAACTATCATTGTAGTATTTCAACCCGTGAGTATTCAGGGGCGTCGTATTTATAATTTCCCGTAGGAGGACAGGACGAATGCATCTAGGTTTGGCATAAACATGATCACTTATTGAATGCTTAGGTAGACATAGCATAGGCAGGGGTAAATCATAGTTCAAAGACAGTGGACACACATCTGAGCCAACCTCAAGGATAAAAGAGAAATAAAGAATAAACGAATATATCTAATTGAGCAGGCATTGGTCATATATGACTATGCAAAGAACTGTTAGTAAACATCTAACTAGCATGTCTAGTATCAGGACTAGGTCTGGGATGACAGGGAGATCCCCGCAGCTGCTCTGCCAGCCGATAGAGACTTTACGAACTCCTACCCAATATCCGAATGTGGGGGAGTGTTACTGATGGACAGGGCTGTCACCACCTGCCCACCTACCCCTCTGCCCATGGGATACCGACATATTCGCCGATCTACGCATACCCGAGCACCATGCTCGCGTACTTGGAAACAACTCCTAACCCCATAGGACCCCACCCCTTCAGAGTGACAGGCTAGGCTAAGAGCAACCGAGAAGGCACGACGAACCGTCACCTCATCCCTAGTTCTTCCTCTATTCATACTAAGTCGATGAACGATGAAGAACAACGATGAACGTATCAAGAACATAACACATAAACTGTATGCTAGTTCATATATCATGATCATAACATGACCAAGACTATACTCTAGTTCATATGCATTGCTATATAAATAAGATAAGAACTTGAACTTGGAAGAGAACTGCATTGTATTCTTACCGAGGTGTTCCTTCTTCTCCCAAGGATACAAACTCTCCTTGCTAGCTCTTGCCTTGCTCTAATACTAAAACTAATCTAAAGAATACAAGTGAGAGGTGAGGTAAATGGCTCCAAATGATGGTGTGCGTTGGAAAGGGTGGAGCATCATCTATTTATAGCTAGGATAGGACGGTTTGGGCGTCTTCAGGTTTGGAAGGAGGTGAAACCGCCCTTGGGGAACCGCCTAGAGCACCACCACCGAAGATTGGGCCCGGGAGGCCCTACCAGGGGGCGGCCGCACCCGGGGGCAGTCGGTCCCCTGGATGGGCCCGCTGGCCACCGCCTTCGGGTGGTCGGTTGCTCCCTGGGCCTGGACCTCCCCCGCGGTTACGGATGGATGCAGTTTAGTGTTTGAGGTGGGCTTTCGTATTTTCTTGGATTACGCCTTCTCTGAATACATTTCCTGGATGTGCGCTTTCTTTAGTGGTTTTTGTGCATTTCCACATGTCACACCTGCAAGTCAAGTACACACCGAAACTTGTGGAAATGTTAGTTTAAAGCCCTACCTACTATTTATTTTAGTAACATATTGGTGGTAAGAAATAGGCCTTAAGGACCGCCAACGGAGTCCATTGACGAGAGCCTCGTACTCGGCCACATTGTTGGAGGCCGTGAAGTACAGCCGCAGCGGATACTTGGGCCGAACCCCGAGACGTGAGACGAAGACTATGCCCACGCCGGCATCAGTCTTCATCATCGACCCGTCGAAGTACATGACCCAATACTCTTCTTGGGCGGGGAGCAGTGGCAGTTGTGTTTTAGTCCACTCCACCACGAAGTCCGCCAGCACTTGGGACTTGATGGCCTTGCGCGGCGCATAGGCGATGCCATCGCCAATGAGCTCGATAGCCCACTTAGCAATCCTCCTAGTCGTCTCCCTGTTCTAGATCACCTCCCCTGAGGGAAAAGGATGATACCACGGTCACGGGGTGGGATTCGAAGTAGTGTCGCAATTTGCGCCGAGCGAGGATGATCGCGTACACCAGCTTCTGGATCTGGGGGTAGCGTGTCTTGGTTTTGGACAAGACTTCACTGATGAAGTAGACCGGCCACTGGACAGGCAGCGCGTGTCCTTCCTCCCGCCGTTCTACGACGATTGCTGCACTCACAACTTGGTTGGTGGCAGCGACGTATAGCAGGAGGTCCTCCCCTTCAGTGGGCAGCACGAGTATCGGAGCTTCTTAAGCCTTTCGAGGGCTTCCTAGGCCTCGGAGGTCCAGATGAACGGCTCGATTTTCTTCAGCAGCCGATACAAAGGCAAGCCTTTTTCGCCGAGTCGCGAAATGAATCGGCTTAGGAATGCAAGACACCCCATCAGCTTTTGCATGCCTTTGAGGTTGCGGATTGGCCCCATCCGTGTGATGGCCGATATCTTTTTCGGGTTGGCCTCGATGCCACGCTCGGAAACGATAAACCCGAGCAACATGCCTCGGGGGACCCCGAAAACGCATTTCTCGGGGTTGAGTTTTATATTTTCCTTTTTGAGGCATTCGAACGCCTCTTCTAGGTTGGCTACCAAGTTGTCTGCCTTCCTAGACTTTATCATGATATCGTCTACGTAAGCCTCAACGGTTCGCCCGATGAGGTCCCCAAAAACTTTGAGCATGCAACGCTGGTAAGTTGCACCCGCGTTTTTAGGACAAATGGCATGGTTATGTAGCAATACGTGCCAAAGGTAGTGATGAAAGAAGTCGCTAGTTCGTCAGACTCTTTCATGTGAATTTGATGGTAACCGGAATATGCATCAGGAAAACTAAGTCGTTCGCAACCATCAGTGGAATCAACTATTTGATCAATACGAGGTAATGGAAATGGATATTTAGGACATGCTTTATTTAAACTAGTGTAATCAACACACATTCTCCATTTTTCATTCTTTTTCTTAACTAAGACAGGATTAGCTAACCACTCTGGATGGAAGACATCATTGATGAATCCGGCCGCCAAAAGCTTCTGCACCTCCTCCCCGATGGCCCGATGGCCAGGCGCTGTTTCACCGGCTTGGACCTGGCCCGGATGTCCAAGGAGTGGTCGGCGACCTCTCTCGGGATGCTGAAAGACCCTAGTTTAGTTTTGGTAATTGATGAAACCTAGTTACTAATCTAAGTGCTAAGTATGTGTAGCCAAGAGTAGATTAGTGATAAGGAGGAAGATGACATGAGCTCAAGTAAAGATCAAGATGAAATGATCAAGGAGAAAGAAAAGGACTTAAAGAAGGAAAGCTAGAGGCTAAGGTATAATTCAAATAGGGCTTTTCTTTTAGTGATCAAGACTCCAAGTGGGAGTGATCATATTTAGGATGGATAGTCGACTATCAAGGGGAGAACTAAGCTATTGGATTACTTTTAAGTGCTCTAGGTTGCATCTCATGTGCATTGATCTAACCAACCTAGAGAACCTCTTTGAAAACCCTTGAAAAATGTTTGCAAAAAGCTAACACACTGTGCACAAGTGTTGGAGACCTTGAGTGTTAGCACATAGAAGTAAGGGGTGAGAAATAGACTTGAAAAACGCTGAAAAAAGAGCGGCGGACCATTTGCCAATGTAGCATCGGACCATTGGGTAGCGTCCGACGCCTAACTCTAGCTCTGACTGTTGCCGAGCGTCGGACTATTTAGTGATAGTCTGACGACTCGTCGCGGCGAGTTCACGTCACGGCGAGGCGCATGGCATGCTCTGGTCACGGCGTCGGATAGTTCGTTTTAGTTCGACGCACTTTTAGCGCTCTGGAACCTCTCTGGAAGCGTCGGACCACTGAGATCATTAGTCCGACGCCTTCTCCATGCAGAGTCCGACGGTGCTGTGAATATAACTGTGGTGGCGTCGGACTCTGGAGTTTAGTCCGGTGCCTGAGCGTCCGACGGTAGTTAAACGCACGAAATCAGTTGACCGTTGAGATCGGACGAACGATGTTTAAACCTATTGACACATGGCGTGCATCTGAGCGTCGGACGCTGGCGTTTAGTCCGACGGATTCAGTCCGACGGTAGCGTCCGACGACATAAAATCGTGTTTAACGGCTGTTTCGAGTGGGGTAACGGCTAGATTTGCACTTGGGGGTATTTATACTCCCTCCCTGGTCACTTGGTGACACTCTTGCACACTTGGATCATTGTCATACACATTGTTGCATTCTAACCTCCCACTCTCTCACTAGTTCATCATCTTGATCATCCTTAGTGAGATTGAGTGAACCTCAAGTGCATCTTTGCTTGTGATTTGCATTCTAGAGCACTTGAGAGCAAACCTTGGTTCAGTTCTTATTCTCTTGGGACATTGCCGTGTCCCTAGACGGCTTGGAGGAGAAGAAGGTGTGGAGGAGCTTGGTGATTGTGCTTGCCCACACCCGGCAATTGTGAGGGGTTCTTGTGCCTTCCCCGAGCGAAGTGCTCAAAGGTAACTCTAGTGGATTGCTCGTGTCTTTGAGTTACTTCCTCCGTGGTAGGTTCTTGTGGCGCCTAGTGTAGGCTCGGTGTGTGATACCGATTAGCCACCGAACCACCGGTTGAAGTCGACACAACGAGGACGTAACGTGCCGGCAAGCACGTGAACCTCGGGGATAAATCTTGGTGTCTCTATTGATTTCCTCACCTTCGAGTGAGTGACTTATTGATTGTCCCGGTGATTGGCTTCCTCTCAAGGCAAAGGTTTAATCGACGATCATTCCTTTCTTATTCTTGTGCAAAGTAGCTTGTTTTCTTGTCTTGTGTAGTTATGTAGTCTTTTAGCTTTTGCTAGCTTGCTTGTGTGGCTTAGAACTAAGAATTAACTAGAATTGTGTAGGTGGCTTGCCTAGGTTAGTAGTTGCACTAACATTGCACATTTAGCCATATTTGTTACTAACCTCTTGGCCTAAGTTCTTTGTAGAAATTTTATTAGGCTATTCACCCCCCTCTAGCCATACTAGGACCTTTCAGATGCCTGGCATGTCCGAGGGACTCCAAGCAAACACGTCGGCGTGCTTGCGGAGGAAGTTGATGAGAACGGCTTCCTATTTCGGGTCGAGGGTGGCGCTGATCTTCAGCACCTTGCCATCGGATGAGCCGGGGCTGAGGGGCACCTCCTTCACCCCTTCGACGGGCTCGAAAGTGCCCGTGGCCTTCTTGGTGTCGGGAACCTCCTTGGCCAGCTCCTCGAGGTCGGCGATGAGAGCCTTGGACTCCACCAGTGCGTTGGCGTATTCGCAGCTCTCAACGTCGCACTGGTAGGCATGCTAGTAGGAGGCGCCGACGGTGATGACCCCCTTGGGCCCCGGCATCTTAAGCTTGAGGTAGCTGTAGTTCGGGACTGCCATGAACTTGGCGTAGCATGGCCTCCTTGGATGGCGTGGTAGGTGCCGCGGAAGCCTACCACCTCGAAAGTGAGGGTCTCCTTCCTGAAGTTGTCAGGAGCCCCGAAGTAGACGGGCAGGTCGATCTGCCCGAGGGGTTGTACGCTCTTCCCCGGGACTATCCCGTGGAACGGGGATGTCGTTGCCCGGAGAAGAGAACGGCTGATCCCTATTGGGTCGAGGGTCTTAGCATACAGTATGTTGAGGCCGCTGCCTCCGTCCATGAGGACCTTGGTGAGCCGCAAGTTGCTGACAACGGGGTCGACAACATGCGGGTAACGCCCTGGCGATGGGACATGGTCTGGGTGATCGTCCTGGCTGAAGGTGATGGCGTCGAGGGACCAGTCGAGGAAGTGTGGGGTCGCTTGCCCGACGGAGTAAACCTCCCGACGCTCGCGCTTTCGCTGGCGCGGCGTGGGAGCAGTTTTGGGCCCGCCGAAGATCATGAGGCACTTGTTGACGGGGGCGAACTCGTCGTCCTTCCCCCTGGTCCTCTTTGTCCTCTGCGGGCTTCTTGCCGGCGTCGTCCCTGAAAGCCTGCCACGCGTAATGCTTCTTGAGCATCACCCACACTCCGAGCGTGTGATTCACTGGACCCTTGTGGTAAGGGCACGGCTTGGAGAGCATCTCGTCGAAGCGGCCACGGAGCGGCTGTTTTGCCCTAGGCTCGGCAGCCGCAACTAGGGGTTCGTTGCGGAGGGGGGCCTTTCCCTTCCCCTTCTTCTTTTTGTTGTTGGGGACTCGGGAGGAAGAGCCCTCGGGGGCTTCCTCCTTCCGCTTGCCCTTGGGGTTGGAGAAGAGGGCTCCCACTGCTTCGTCGCCCGAGGTGAAGCTGGTAGCTATCTTCATGAGCTTGGCGATGCTCGTGGGGGTTTGACGCCCCGGCTCTTGAACTAACTCTTTGCAGGTCGTCCCTGCAGCAAAGGCTCCGACAATGTCGGAGTCGGCGACCTGGGGTAGCTCGTTGTACTGCTTGGAGAATCACCGGATGTAGTCCCTGAGGGACTCGCCCAGCTTCTGCTTGCAGCTGCGGAGATCCCAGGAGTTGCCAGGGCGCATGTAAGTGCCCTGGAAGTTCCCCATGAAGATCTTGACCAGATCGCTCCAGTTGAAGATCAGTCGAGGGGGCAGGTGTTCCAGCCAGGCTCTCGCAGAGTCAGCCAGGAACAGAGGTAGGTTGCGGATGATGATTAGATCATCCTGCGTGCCGCCCAGCTGGCACGCAAGACGATAATCCGCCAGCCAAAGCTCGGGGTTCGTCTTCCCCGAGTATTTGGCGATGTTCACCAGTTGTCGAAACCGGGGTGGAAACTTGGCCCTCCGGATGGCCTCGCTGAAGACGCGAGGACCCGATGGCTCGGGTGAGGGCGCACGGTCCTCATCGGAGTCGTAGCGTCCTCCCCGGTGGACGTTGTAGCCTCGTGCGGCCCCGTCGGTCTTTCGCCGCCCGCAGGCCCGAAGAATGGCGCGGATGTCGATGTCCTTGCCAAGCCGCTGGTGGACCGAGGGGGCCCTCGGTGCTTCGAGCTGCACTGAGGCCTCTTGCTCATGGCACGTCGGGGCGCCACGATGATGTTCCTCGGCTCCACGGTGCCGCGAAGCCGAGCTTTCTACCTGGAGGACAGCGGCGTCCTCCAGGAGGTCCTTGAGCTGGTCCCTGAGCTGCCGGGCCTCTGTGTTGGAGGGCTCAGGCATGCTCCGGAGGAGCATTGCAGCCTCCGCGAGCTTCTGGCTTGCTCGGGGTTTCGGCACTGGTACTCTGGCCCCGTCATCGGCGACGATGCGGGCCTGGACGTCGCGGGATCGGCGTGGCACTGCTCCGCCGTCTCCCCACTCCTCCTCGTGCTCCAGCGTGGCTCGAAGCTGGGCGAGGCGCAAGCGGTCCTCGTCCATCCGGGCTTCGAGCTCCCGGAGTTGCTCTAGCTCCGGAGAACGATGGAGGGGACGGGACGTTCCAGCCCCCGGGTCCTTCGAAGGCATGGGCCGGTGGAGGTGGCGTATGCAGCTGTGGCCACTCTGCCGGAGCTTCTTCCTCCTCCTCCGAGTGGACGTCCTCCAGCACGGCTTCCTCTGGGTGCACAAAGTGATAGCACTCCCGGGAGGGGTCGATGCTGCTCTCGTCGGAGTCGTAGACGCTGAAGGTGTTATCCCTCGCGTCGTCGGGGAAAGGAAAGCTTGGGGGTCGTGGATGCCGGAGAAGTCCATGTTTGCCCAGAAGTCGTCGTCGTCGTCGCTACCAAGGTCCCAACGCGACGGCGAGACGCGATCGTAGCGGTCCCATCCCTCCGGGTACTCTGGAAGGCTGCAGCTGGTTCTGGAGTTGGTCTCCCCGCCGCTGCATGCCCTAGGAGAGCTCGCTAGAGAGGACGATGGAGAGTCGTCGAGGTCGTCCAGACCCTCCAGGCGATGGACTGACGCCATCGCCTGGTCGCGCTGGTAGGCGCGAACGGCACAGACATGGGCCTCCGAAGCATTGCGAAGCCCAAAGAGAAATGGTGAGGGCCTCGCCAGCCTTCCCCAATGAGGATGAAGGGAAATGGCGGGCGATGCCGCGGCCCCTCCCACGTTTCTCCGCGGAGTGGTGGGGGGCGCGCCGCTACCACCGTTCGCAGCGTTGGGTTGGTGGTGAGTGTGGAGGTGGTGTCCCGCGCAGGGGGCACCGGGTTGGTCGCGTCTCCCGTAGCGGGGCTCGGGTTGACGCGGTTGCGCCTCCCCCGCCTAGCTCTGCAGGAGCGGCGCGTGGCGTTCCCTCCGTCCCCCGAAACGGGTGGAGGTGTCGCCAGGGTCCTTTTCCCAGTCACCTGCTGGGCCGGGGTCAGGACGACGATGGCCCGGGGCTCGGTCAGGCGAAGGTTCATCTCGAGACCATGGCCAGTGGCCACGAACTCGAGGCTCTCGAACCGGAGCACCACGCCAACAGGAAGCGCAAGGATGCTAACTGCCATCCGTGACCTGGATCAACACACAAAAGGCCCCTACCTGGCACGCCAACTGTCGGTGCTAGGATTAGCGGGTGCTAACACCGGCTAGTAAACTTGTGCTTTGCGATTGAGATCACAGATGGTGTGCAAGGGGGAACATAGGAATTATACTGGTTTGGGCTAAGAATGCCCTACGTCCAGTGTGGGTCGAGTCGTGTTGTCTTGCACCGGGGTGCTTGTTGTTGGGGTTACAAGCCTAGGCGAGAGAGGGAGGAGCTCCCAAGTCTCTTATGAATATGTGGGTGTGAATGTGTTCTTATGATTGTAGGGTGTTGTGAGCAACGCGAAGTCCTCTGCCTGAGATCGGCCTCTGCCTTCCCTTTTATAGTTTCAAGGGAGGGGCCAGAGTTACACGTGCTTCGCTGTGGTTATAGTACTCGGCATGGTGGAGACAGTGGTGACTGATAACTATCGTCAGCCACGCCCTCGTCTTGACGCCTCGAAGGTATGGCCTTAGTCATTCGGTTGATCTTCCGCTGTTCCATTGGTGAGTTCTAAGGTGGCACACTGTGCGGGGCGTGGTTTGCTGCGCGGCGCTACGTCATGGCGTCACATCCGACCCTGCACAGTGCAACGAGAAGATGGGTTGACCTTTGAGTATTAGCTCCCGAGGCTCAGGAGTCCTTGACGCCGTCGGGGGCGTGACGGGACGGAGCGGTGGGAGTGTCCTCCCTCAGGCGTTCGCTTCCCATGTGTCGTACTTTTCAGGGGGTAGGCGAGCCTGATCGTAAGTCTTGCCCATTCCCCTGGGTTGGCCGGATGGTTGTCGTTCCCCTTTTCCTGGTACCACATGTGTGGCCGGGGTATGGGCAGTCACTGTCGTAGTTGGAGAATCTCCTCGTCAGTCCAGGGGGTCATACGTTGACCGTCCCTGTAGCGGCGTGGGAGGAGTGGGGTCATCTGACCGTTTGCCAGGGGAGATGTGGCAGTTGGTACGGCGAACGTGCGCGTGCGGGGCGCAGTCGCATCGAGGGATCCTCTCGATGGGACCGTGCTTGTAAAGTGGTCAGGGAGGTCCCTTGGCCGTCAAGTTTGCCCTGCTGACGTCAGCAGGGCTCGGGCGAACCAGAGGGGTGCGCCCGAGGGAGTTTGCATGTAGCAGGGGGCTCGGGCGAATCGGAAGTCGGTTGCCCAAGCCCGCGGCCTTTGGTGGCAGGCTCGGGCGAATCGGACGGTGTTGCCCGAGGGTCCTACTTTCCCGAGCCCTGTCGCGGAGGCTCGGGCGAATCGGAGGATTTCTCCCGAGGGGTCCCCACGCCTGGGGGAGATGATATGCTTCCGCGCGGCTCTGTCGTAGGCCGCGTGGGCCGTTCCCGCGTAGGCCTTGGTTGACGCCCTCTTGGGCCGGGCTCTATTTGGGAAGTGTGTTTTTGCGTTGAAGCTGGGTACCCAATAGTTGGGTACCCGACAGTGGGTTGGGCCAACATATAAGACTTCTAGAGTCTATTTCACCATCCCTGAGTTAACTCTTTTATGCGAAACGAGGACGAAAGCGTAAGTGGGATGGTGGTAGGTGTGGTTCGCTCAGCGTGTAGAGCCATTTGGACTCTGGGCGTTACAAATGGTATTAGAGCCGACCTTCGCGCGTGCAGAGTGGATGTGAGCCGTTTGGACTCTGGGGCATTACAACGGTCTCCAACGCATAACTTTGACTTCTTATTTTTATAAAAAATATTGATTGAAAAATGATGTGTATATTTTTATAAAAGTATTTTTTAGACAAATCTTATTCACATGGTTTTCATATTTTCAAACTCAATAATTTAAAATTATTTATGATTTATATTCTTAATGTTTAATTTAGGTTTTGTCCAAAATAACTTAGGGAAGAAGTACTAATCCGAAATAAATGCATGCTTATAACGAGTGCCCTGTGCACAGTCCTCCTGTACAATGTTTGATCAAATACATCGAGGAGGACAAATTAGCAAAGGGTTGCTTGGGCTGATTTTCGAGAAAGGCTATGTTAGGCTAAACATCAGTGATTTTTATAGACAGCAGAAAACCTGCTTATAGAAAATTTGTGTTGCGCACCGGGCTGCCCCCTAGCCCGGGCCTGTATCCGGGTCCAAGTGGAGCTACTTGTGCTTGGGAGATCGAACGTACAGTATTTATACTACTCACTACTACTGCTAGCTTCTTGCATTGGTTTGTTGATGGCGGCGCAGATACGGTGGACATATGGACCACACGCACACGGTGGTGGTGTGCCTAACTGCCGCGTTGCCATGGTCCTATCTTAATTTGCATTGTTGATCCACCATCACACCATGACTCCGTGAGCTACCTGCTGCCTGCTAACGCCTCTCGACTCTCTCTGGTCGTCCATGTTCCTCACAGACGGTCCAGTACATTATTTTTATTAGAATATATGTACTCCGTATGTGATCTAGCTACCTCTAGCACACAGGAGGTGAAAAATCAATTCTCCTACGATTGTTGAGTTCGATTATTTACTCTCATATTCCTTCCTTAAAAAAATGGTACTATATATACTCTTTTGCTTGCTCAAGAGTAGACGCAGGACGAGCAAGTTCTCGTACGCATGTCGGTCGCATGCATGCGCTGTGCGTGGGCATAAAAAGGTGCTCCCTCTGTCCAGATCAAATTACAAGGTCGTGGTACCTATTTTGTTCCGTTTCCTATATATACCCAAAACTAATCCACAAGACATATATGAATTACAAGGTCATGGTAGTTACTTGAAACTAAGATTTTAAAAATTGCAATTTTTTCTATCGAGTTCTTGAAACCGTCAGGAAAATATAAAACTGCCAGGATATATAAATTATTTTGTCGGTTTTTGTACAATCAAAATTGAGAGTGTCTAACATACTCTTTTACCGCTTGGACACATTTTAATTAATCACAGCCAGAATTTTATAATTCTCCTAGTGAGTTGGCTCCTCCTAGTGTTTTGTTATTCAAAATTTAGCACAAAATTTTCCTACTAAACATCTCCTAATAATATTCCCCTGTGGTATAACTGCTATTAGTGTTTTACTACTAAATAAAAACACTAGGAGAAGTCCACCACTTTGGTAGTGAATTCTTGTTTGTTTTGTCTAGGGTGCATGAAAGAACAACTGAAGTGTCTTAATAGAGAGTTGTAATTGAAAAGGATGAAGTACTCTTTCCTTATAGTTTCACACCTACTCCCTCCGTTCCAAATTAAATTGCATCTTTTACTATGCATCTATCTAGATGCATAAAAAACCATGTAATAGAAAAACCACAATGACTTACAATTTGGAACACTTGTGTGTGACTAAGCCAATGCTACCAAGTACCATGTCACCATCTGCAAAAGTTCTATAAGAATGACCACACATCCTGTCATTGAATTACACATGCCAGGACTATTAAGTAAACCACTCTCACAAGATAAAGTTATTAGTAAAGATAAAGTTAGAGAAATTTGATTTTGGAAAAAACTAGAGCATCACATATTTTTGAACGGAGGGAATATATATTGTTTTAGATGGTTTGCAGGTCAAGTTGCTAACTAATGGGATTTTTGTTTTTTTTCTCTAGATAGGGGTAGTAGACCATGTAGCCGACATTTTTTTTTGTAAGATATACGTGGGGGCCTTTCTTTACCGATATTTCATTCCACAATTCAGATTTTTTTAGCTCCAAAAGTGATATGATGGAAATCAATAATATTTTGGCCACTTTTATCAAGTTGGGTTGCAAGTTTTGTAACATCCACGATTCGTTGGCTATTGTTGAAAAGTAAAATAAGGTGAAAAAATATTATCTTGAATGAAGCATCGGGTTATTTTATTCTTGCATCTTTGAATGAGCAAATCTTATTTTATATTAACTTTTGAGATTTAAAGTAATCTTGGTGTTTAGATCCAGCATGTAAACTTTTTGTGTGTAATGTCAGATATATGATGTCTAAAGGGTTTTTTTGGATATTAATAAAAAATAAATTACATAGCTCGCTAGTAAACTATAAGATGAATTTATTAAGCCTAATTAATTCATCATTACAAATGTTTACTGTAGTAAAATTTTATTAAATCATGGACTAATTAGGCTTAAAAGATTCGTCTTGCAATTTACACACAATATGTGTAATTAGTTATTTTTTCATCTATATTTAATATTTTATGCATATGTTCAAACATTGATGTGATGAGTGTAAAAATTTTATGGTGAGAGCTAAAGGGGATTTTAGTTTCGTTAATTTTGTTGAGCCGTCCGTCCAGCGCTATAGCCTGGGGACAGGTACTTCGTGTCATAAAGGCTCATGCAGTGAACTCCATAATTTTCTTCTTTTCATTCACTAGAAATTCAGGCTTGGCTTTTTTTTTTTTTGCCAATACTACGAAAATTTGAGTACAATAGTACTTTTTGTCATGAAAAAAAAATGAAAAGCGTGGTGCAGGCCGAATCAAATTTGGGTGCACAATGAAGGAAAGCCCGGCCCAATTTGAGTAAGAACACAAAGACACAGGCCCAAATAACTTGTAGATCCGAAGTTTCTCACTGTCCCTCTTCGTCGTGCCCCAAAGTCCAAAATCCAGCCCCAATGGCCGCCACCCCGACGGCCCCGGCGCCGCCGCGCATCCTCCTCGCCGGCGACGCCCACGGCCGACTCCACCAGCTCTTCAAGCGCGTCAAATCGGTAGCTACCTCCCTCTACCTACCATTCTCTCTTCCTCCTCTCACCGGTGCCGCCGGTCCGTGACACCGTGCGCTGCCCACCCGCAGGTGAACCAGTCGACGGGGCCGTTCCAAGCGCTGCTCTGCGTGGGGCAGTTCTTCTCCCCCGAAGGTGATGCAGAAGGCTCACCGGAGGACGTTACTGAGTACCTCGAGGGGCGCGCTTCCGTGCCCATCCCGACCTACTTCACCGGCGACTACGGCCCAGCCGCGCCGCGGTTGCTGTCGAAGGCCGCTGCTGGTGCTCGCGGGTTCGCACCCGGCGGCATCGAGATATGCCCCAACCTCTTCTGGCTTAGGGGAAGCAACAGCTTCACCCTCCACGGTGTGTTTTCTGGCTAGTCTGCTGCTAATTGATTTCATTATACAACCAGAAAAATTTGCTACCGGCTTGTTAAAACTTGACATAGAGCACCGTGGAGTTAATCGATTGTTGCACTATATCACATTAATGCAATGCAACTAAGCAGGATTCGCCTCTCGTGGTTCAAAATACTAAAACCTGTTCGCATACTATAGTACATCCTTAAAAGTCATATGGAACTTCATTGAACAATGTGTAGTGATGCCTGAAAGGCTGAATGTGAACTGATTTAGTCTCACCGTTCCTGTTTGTAGGTTTGTCGGTGGTTTATTTGTCAGGGAGGAAGGGACTAGGAGGGCCTGGTTGCTACAGCCAGGATGACGTGGATGCTCTTCGGGCTCTTGCAGAAGAGCCAGGGATTGTCGATCTGTTCTTGACATATCCTTTTTATTTTTCCGTCACTGTTCCTTCCAGTGCTTTATATGACCAATAAATAAGAAGCATTCAATTGTGGTGGAAAAGAGTTCGCTCGGCCTGATAGTATTAATATTAATATATTGAGTTGCTTTGTGTTAGCATCTATTCTGGACGCATCAAACTTGGTTTCCCTTGACAGTAATGAGACCACTAACGAATGGCCAACTGGAGTGGTCAGTGGGGCTGACACTTCCAATGTGCCTAATCAGGTTTTGGACCCCAATGGGTATGATCCTATTGTTGCTGAATTGGTTGCTGAGATTAAGCCAAGGTTTGGTTTCTGACTTCATACACAAAGAAAATTATTGTTGAGGAGGTCAACTTAAAGTATTAACACGCAGCTTCTGTGTGTCTGTAATGCTCATATTGTACTGATATTATTATAATATTTATACTCAGTTGCTGACTACTAATTTAACCAGATCAGTGGTTTGGTTTATGCATTATTATGTAGCAGAAGACAATGTATGCTGATCCAGATTTATGACATCCTTTGGTTCATGCAGATATCACATTGCTGGTACTAAAGGTGTCTTTTATTCAAGGGAACCATATGTCAATGATTCTGCTGCGCATGTTACCCGCTTTATTGGGCTTGCTAATGTCGGAAACAAAGAGAAGCAGGTATTTATATGCAGATGAAGCCAACTTCTTGTTCAAAAAATAAAGAAAACATTTTTGTTCATATTTATACTACCTGTTTATCCTCTATCGTAATTTGTACACTACTCTATCAAGTCACAATTGATTTGGACATGGGCGAATGCACTTTTGACTACTATTTTTTTTGTAGTAATGTATTTATATAGCATGGGCACAGCAAAAGTATCTGTTTTCAAACTACTTTTCAAGACAAACCTACCCATACCTTTTTCAGATATATCCAAATTTTACACAAGAAAAGGTAATTTGATCAAATTTTGAAATGGTAGACTGCACACAACCCAAAACGTCACTTATTTATGACCAGAGGGGGGGTATGTTTCGAGACATTCCTTGTTCCTTCCCAGCTATAAAATTCATTAGGCATTCTTATTATCAGTAATTCAGTACATGTGTCAAAGCACTAATTGCTTTCGAGTTATATGTTACCTACTAGCCAAAAATTTCTACTTCAAATGTGCTGCTTCACTGATACATTGTAAATACCTAGCAATTTAAGTCATTAATTGTGTACTCCTTATTGCATATACTTTTCAGAAATTTATTCATGCGATTTCTCCTACTCCAGCATCTGTCATGTCCAGTGCTGATATCCATGCCAAGCCTCCAAATGCTACTTTGTCACCGTATGTTGGTCCAGCAAAATCAGTTCCTATCGAAGAAGCTCCAAAACGTCCAGCTGAGAACATTGATTCGCAATATTGGCGTTATGATGTCAAGCGGCAAAGGCATGGAGAAGCTGATGGTGGTGGATTGTGTTTCAAATTTACATCCTCAGGATCCTGCCAACGAGGAAGTGAATGCAAATATAGGCATGATGAGGAGGCAGTGGAGCATTATCAGAGAAATGTGTGTTTTGATTTTCTAAACAAAGGGAAATGTGAGAGGGGCACAGAGTGCAAGTTTGTTCACAGCCTTTCAGGGGAGACTGCTCTAAGGGATGCAAAACCTCCGAGGTGAGGAAAGCAGTACACTCTCTCTCTTTCTGTCAGTCTGACTCTGTAGGCATGCCTTTTGTGCTGGTATTTACCTCATTCTATATTTTTCAAACTCCAGTGAAAGAAGGCGAGTGGAGAGCAGTTGCTGGTTCTGCTTGTCGAGTCCGGATGTTGAGTCACATCTTGTCATTAGCATTGGAGAAGGTTACTACTGCACACTTGCAAAGGGACCACTTGTTCCAAATCATGTTCTAATGATTCCCGTCGAACACTGCCCTAGTACATTGATGATGCCTCCAGAAGCAGAGGCAGAACTTGGGAGGTATAAGACTGCTTTGGGTAAGTACTTTGAGAAGCAAGGAAAGACTGCAGTATACTTTGAGTGGGTTTCACCGCGCTCTCACCATGCAAACCTGCAGGTATGGATGCTTCTCACCCTATATGAAACTTACATCTGTGAAGAATCTTTGCCATGATTATGCTACATGGTAATCCTCTCATTTCGCATAGGCTGTTCCTGTACCATTGCCTAAAGCGGATGCTGTTAATAAGATTTTTCATCTAGCGGCAAAAAAACTGGGATTTGAATTCTCTATGGTGAATCCAGGTGACTCTATGCATTTTTTCCTCGGCCTTTTGGTTGTTTGATTAAACAAAAGAAAATACATGACCACATGCAGTAGGGAAGAAATATGCTCTTCACTACATAGTACTCAGTGAAAATTTGCAGTTTTCTGAAACATAACATATATTGCTTGTCGCACATGGTTGATAATTTAATTTATACTTGCTCAACGTTATTTAGTTTGCCATGCTGATGTATTACTGTAATACATGATGTCAAGAGTTTAGATAGCCTTCATTGTTGCTTTTTAGTTTTTATTACAATGCTCACAGGAGTAAATATTTAAACTGTTATATTCTTTGTTGGACTATATGAAGTACGATGACCAGTTGCTTGATGCTTCAATATTCTCTGTTGGTGATTTGATCGATCAAACTTTGGTTCAATTAGCAATGACCAGAATGACGTTGGAAATGTATTAGCGTGTTCGAAGTTTTTTTTTTTTTTTTTTTTTGGGGGGGGGGGGGGGAGCTATGCTTTTATAATCTTCCATGAAGTTATATCGATTCAATTTCATTACAGGCATTCCATTTCTGTTACCATTGACGTCTGGTGGTTTTTACAGATGGTGCAGAAACAGCTAGAGAATCCTTGATGTCTCAGTGCGAAAGCAAATCAGGCCTGTTTTATGTTGAGCTCCCAGAAGGTAGAATTCTCTTGCACATGGTCGACAGTAAAGAGAAGTTCCCTGCGCAGTTTGGACGCGAGGTATGACATGACCATAGTTGGTCCATTTTTAGCTTGAAACGACAAACTAGTTGAAATCGGGGGAGGAAGTAGTTGAAATTGCAGTAAACTAAACAGCTGGATGTCTTCCCTTTTCATGGCCACAGGTGTTGGCAGGACTGCTAAGCATGGCGGATCGTGCAGATTGGAGGAACTGCAAGATTTCTAAGGAAGAAGAGATTGAACTGGTGCTCGATTTCAAACAAGGTTTCCGTGAATTTGATCCTGCAGAGTGAAAACCTCGCCGTGCGCCTGTGCTTGTGTTTTGCAATTTGTAGCCTAATTTTTTGAGGTCACTTTTGTATGCCTGAGAAATGGACATTATATGAAGCACTAGAATGTAGTAACATTTTCCAATGCCACAATTTCTGTTTTAGATAATCACATGTGCTAGCTCGCCATGACGTTGATGGGGCGAGTTAACGTGCTGTGCGCATGTTGGCAGCATTGTATTATATTGCGTCGAGATTCTGCGGTGGAAGCCGGAACGCCGGAGCTGAGCATGGGGAAGGCGGTATCGCGAGCACGACGGTGCCTTTCCATGAGAGGTTTTCTCCAGTGAATCGAAGGCCTACAATGAGTTTTCTCCAGGTTTTATTACTCTTAATATTCTTCGGAACCATCCCAAGGATCTTGTTTCCTAGTTTATCGGATCACTTGCAACGGAAGCCTTCGAGGGGCCTACCTGCCCAAAGGATCCTCACTTTAATCACCAAAACCTAATACCTAATAGTCGTGCAAGATTAACCACTCGTTTATATTTGTCTTACCATTTGTTCGAGTGGTTGATCTTTCTACCATCATCTCTTAACTTTCACCTTATACTGAGCAAAATGCGAAACTTCACCATCGCTTATATGACGAGTGGCAGCTGAAACACACATAGAAACTCATGTTGGCCCATAAATATTGTCCGAGTGACTCTCATGCTCAGTCTAAGTGGCTATTCTGAAATGGTTATGCATTGCATTTTTTTCATAACTAACATGTAGAGTACTCCTGTGACCATGAAAAAAATTGTAATAGGTTTTAACCAAACAACAGTGATGTGTTAGCTTGTCCGCTTCAGCTTATCAGTTGGAACTAGCCATACTTTTCAATCATAGACAATGCTTTTTCCTCTCATAACGAATCAACCGTAACCACAATAAGCCCCTGCCAAAACACAACCAAACCCCAGTCATCAGTGACATGTTTTTATCTATGATGACGTACACTATTAGTGACGAGTTTCCAATATTCTTCAATTTTAATCCAAAGATAGTGACAGGTTTTAATCACCAGTTATTAGTGACGGTTGTTTCTCTAACTACGTCTATGATTGTGGAAATATTAGAGATGACTTTTTTAAAGAAAAATCGTCTCCAAGTTCTGAACCTAATCATTAGTGACATGGTTTCTTATTACCCGTCACTGATATACCTATTATCAGGTGACGTGTTATCTAGAGTCATCACAATAGTATCATTAGAGACACGTTTTATTTTGTTGTCTCTAACGGTGGTCTCCTTTGTACCATTATATGGTAGTTTGTAGTGCATGACACAGGGTTAAAGAGTGCAAATGGGAAAGCGGATGTCAATTGGGAGAGAGAAAAAGGGGAATAAAATGGAAGTGGGGCGACGCTGAATGCATGATGGAGTGGGTAAGGTGGTTGACTTAGACTTAGGACTTCTGTTCGTGTATATACTATGTTCAATGGATGTTGGGTAGTATTGATTTTTAGAGTGACGTCAACGACCCAGTGCTAGAAATTAAAATAAAAACACTATTGTCGAGCTGCTAACATTAGCAAGTCTTGTCATCACTAAAAGTTAGCGTCCCTGAGGTCAACAATGTTCGACATTGCTGTTGATTTTGAGCTTTTTACCTGTGTGCCATTATAAAAGTTCAAAATGACCTACGTACCATTGAATTGAAAAAAAGTTTCTCTGTACCCTCACATAAAATTTTTAGCACTAAAATTAATTTTGAGCATCTTAACGTCCTTAAATAAAAAAACTTAAAATTAGAAAGTTATAGATCTCGTCGAGCTCTACAATTTTCATATAAAAATCGTCTTCATCCGATGTTGTATGGAGAAGCTATGATTTTTTAAAAATTGAGTCATTGACGGAAGTGGTATGTAGGTAAAGAAAAATTTATACTGAGGGTATAGAGAATTTTTTTTTCAATTTAGTGGTACGTAGATCATTTTGAACTTTTATAATGGACACAGGTAAAAAGCTCTTGATTTTTAGTGTCAGACCTTAAGTGGGGCATGTCCACATGCCCCTGCAGTGTCAGGCTTTAGCCTAATTTTAGATGACCGACACTACTATGAAACATAGCCTCGACACTAGAAAAATGGTTTTTTAGTAGTGTCAAGAGCTTTCTTGGTTTGATTGCAATTTGCAAAACAAAAATGCTAAATCCGAACTTAGAATGAATTTTTAGCAACAACAAAAAGTTCCAAAAAATTTAGTAAAAACACTCTAAACTCATCATTTTGCATCTGCATTTGAATAAAATGAAAGGCACATCTGCATAACAAAGTTACTTCAAAGAGGTGCATTCACCCCAAATTCAAAAAATTCAATAACGCGTACAGTACAATTGCCACGCAATGATGCTCACATACACACTAATGACGTTCATGATCGTCTTGCTTACATGTTAATCACGTTTTTATGTGTTGGGCAGTGACGCCAGTGGCATTCGTGTGACGAGAGCAGAAGTCGAAACGGACGCGGTGGGGAGCACTTGCACGATTGTCACTGTTAGGCAGGCTACGGCCGGTGTCCTCCCGCGTTTGGCTTCGGCTGGCTGGTAAGTTGTTCGGTGAAAAAAAATACTGCTGAATAGGCTGACTAATGTTGGCCGATAAGTTCAAGCGAATAAAGCGGTCAGAAACACGAAAGGAACCAGGGACAGTAGAGACTAATAATTTTTCAGTGGCAAACCAAGAATCTGGGCATATTTTAGTGACGCACAGGTAATCATATCTTTCATCTATTGCTGAACTTATATCCCTAAACCGACATAATCCTAACGACTTGAGAATAATACCCAAAAAAACTAATTAAGCGACAAAGGGAAGATACCAGGTTGACTTATTGAGCTCTGAGGCAGATAAAAGGTGCCCCGATAGGCTGATAACGACACAGGTCATCCCAATTAAATTAATGGCATTAAGGACGCTGTTCAACCATTCTGTTATAGTTTAGTTATCTTCTGCTGATCGACCAAAATCTGCAGCCATTGTCTTCAATAGCCAAACATGTTGGGTAGAGGACTATCTCTAACAACAATACTCATTTCACGTTTGGGTTGCGCTGCAGTAAATAAATTCATTTTTAGTCTTTTCCAACAACACAGCCTCAGGACCCTCGACAAATGCCCGAAAACCCTCGGCAAAGGCTTTGCCGAGGGTCGCCCTCGGCATAGAGCCCTCAGAAATTTTTTAATTGGCGAAGAGGGTCTTTGCCAAAGGCCATTTATCGGGCACTCGGCAAATCCCCCTCGGCAAAAAAAAGTTGCCGCGGTGCCAGTTCTGCGGACGGCGTCTTTGCCGATAGCCGGTCCAAAAAAGAGTCTTTTCAGGAAATAGGTTTCCAAGAGAGAGGATACTAAAATTTGAGTTATGCCTCTTCGAACACATAAAATAGATCTCCCATATAGGTAGTCTATTAGAGACCAAAACTGTATCATTGGAGATCCATATTTGAGTTCGCATCTGGTTGGAAATAGCCGTATGTCATGAATGCATCGACCATCTGCACATATAAGAAATTGTTAAAGCGATGCAGGAAATTGAATAAACAAAGGCACCAATAGCCCTTTCAGAATAGTACTCACTCTGTCCCTTAGGACCTGTTTACTTTCAAAAAGTTTGGCAAAAAGTTACTGTAGTGGTCCAGGAATCTTCTTCAATAAGTCCAATCATAATCTAAGTTGACTCAAAAGATTCATCTCGAGAAAGTCAGGTCAAAAGTACGAACATGTAACAACTGCTACTTCATTTAACGCTCCATGCATACGTAAAAGACAATCGATGTGATAGGAAAAGAGAAATTTTTTTAAAGTAAACCAGGCCTTATATACGATCGTTTGGGAGAATGGTGCCTATACCAAGAAAGGTGATAAAGTTCCCGCATGCCGCTACTTAGGGCGTCTCCAGTGACTAGCTTTTAGCTAGCTCATAAATTTTTTCTCATATTTTAATAAGAGAGAGGAGAGCTATCTCTTATTTAAGAGATAATCTCGTACACACACTTCGAGACTATGTGAAAATGACATATCGGGTTATTTATATTATGAGATATATAATAAGAAATAGATCATTGGAAGAGATATCACTTAGGCTGCGTTCGGTTGAGGGTATAAGCGCTTATTTTCCAGCACTTCAGCAGTATTTTTCTCTTACAAGATTTCAGCACTTCTACAGCACTTCAGCGCTTATCTACAGCACTTCAGCTTCACCGAACACAGCCTTAGAGTGTTTAGAGCTAGATACCAGCTCTTGTTGTTGAGCATGGCCTTACCTAAGTGCAAGCAATAAATGAAGCAATAAATGAAGCAGCTGCCACTGACAGGTTACGTGCTAGCAAGTGAGTGGGCGCTAAGTGAGTGCATGCCGACAACAGCCGGTCAAGTTCGGAAATGCAGGACCTAAGATATAGGTAGGTGATATTTTTAAAGGGACAAACTTTTGAAATTCAAAACGACTATTTTTTTTAAGACAGAGGGAGTACTTGGTTATAATTACTTATAATGTTTGCTCTATGGACAAACTTATAATGTTATGACTTGTGTCTTTATAGGATGCAAGCCTATATATGCGAGAAATTAGGCACAAAAATTCTTTACCTCTCTGAGAGTCATCAAGGGTTATGATATACCGGACGATCACGAGGATCTAGTCAACTTGAATCCAGAAAAGAGAAAGGCAGCCAAGTTAAAATTGGCGAACGATTTGTACAGAGTCATGAAGAAGCTCAACGGAGATGGTTGTATCCTTGCCGCCCACCAGTTCGGGTAAGTAGAATGGATCCTACCTTTCAAAGTCCAAATATGATGCTTCACCGTACCACTGCTAAGATTTGAAATGTGTTTTATTGTGCAGTGAGGGAATCATGGGCCATTAGATTGCATTTATAATCTATCCTCAGGATGGTAGGGCCTGTGTATTCGACTCTTTGGATACATAAAAAAAGGTATCAAGAATTTACAAACGTATTGAGATTGTAAGTGAATGTACTTGTCCTTTTACGTTTGATGAAAATGTATTGACGTCGTTGATAGTAACTAGTTGTTTTGTTACAGCGCTTACCGCAAGTATGTGGAGGATCTCACATGCATTGATCGAAGATCCGATAAGAAGAAGCAGAAGTTCCCCAAAACACTAAAAGTCAGGCACCATTTTCGGGCATGTTGCAAAAGAGCTATATATGTGTGCACTGTATATGTTCTCTACACATGTTGCAACTAGTGATAATGTGTATTATGTATATTGCGTAGTGTGCCAAACAACCAGCAGGGTCAGTGCTATGCGGATTCTACGTCTACGCGTACCTCAGAGCATGCGGCAAATTCAACACCAGCTATAAGCAGCTCAAGTTGTCAATAAAGGCATGGGACAAATCGAAGGTAGATCAGAAGACCATAACAGTAACGGTTAAGGACATCTGCAAGTTTGTCATGGATAGCTGCGTGCTTGAAGGGACACCGTTCTTCAAACCCAACCGGTAGCTTAGCAGAGCTAGAAGAGTACGAGAAGTTAAGGAAATGGAGCACCACGCTACACCTTCCCGATTACAAGTTGCCTGATATCTTCTTAGGGAAGGAGTGATATGTAAAAACAATATTAAGTTACTATTTTTGTTTGTTGGGTGTGTGATATGAGATACGTTTGGATTTGTATATATTTCTGTTTCATATTTCTATTTATTGTCTCTTCTTGGTTCAAATTAATTTCAAATTAAAATTTTATTTTTTTAATTGAAAAATGTTAACCGAGGTAGGCGCTTAAGAGTAGCCCGCCTCCGATGAAGATATTTTGGAGGCGGGCTACTTAACCTGCCCGCCTTGGTTAAAGTGTTAATGCAGGCGGTGGTCTTACAACGCCCGCCTCGGTTAATGTTACAGAACCGCCTAAATCATATGGCCCACAGGCACCTGTCGCTGTCACTAATGACCTCTGATAGCCGGGCCCGTGTCCCAAATGACCTAGAAGGCCCTGCCGGGTTATATCAGCACCTGTTTCTCCGATAGGATCCCATTGCGAAGCCATTAAAGAATTACAACATTTCATAATAAAATACATCAGAGTAAAAGTACGGAAGATTAGATAGTACTTAGATTACAAACCGGTTGTCCAAATAGAATTCAAGTACAGTTATTACACACAATAATTAAAAGTAGTGGCAGTAGCAGTAGAACAACAACATAACATAATAAGATAGATGGTAACACGAACCCTGCCCACGGGTTCAATTTCACTCTTCCTCGCTACCGTTCTGGATGATGGTCACACAGCAAGGGGCAAGACAGACCTCCGGCTGCTGACTACCTGCAACGGGGTTAACAAACCCTGAGTACGGGGGTACTCCGCAAGACTTACCCGACTAAGAAAAAGGAATGAGACTCAGGAATGCAGGCTAAGGGGAGTCAAGGTTAGGCTTTAGCAAGAGTCAAAGTGTTTTGCAGAAAAGCAATACTAATCCTGTTTGCAATATTTTATCTCAACATTATTTTATTAATTAGCCATATCTCCAAGTTCTTTCTCATATATCCTTCAATTCCAATTACTTATTCATTCTCAAAACACCTAGTTCCGAACCACTATTCGCTGAATGGTTGAAGGATCAAGTCTCCATAACCGAGGAGCAACGACTATTTGAATCGATTAATACCCAGCTGGGAATCCCTATCCACACTTGCATATGTAGCACTTAAGCTTGCATATACCAACCCCAGCTACCACGGCTTTTCTACCCCTGAACCGGTCCTGCGCCACCCGAGAGCACAGTACTCCTCTCGTCTCCAGGCACGACGGCCATGAGGGTACACGCTACTCTCGCCATCTCTCCACTCCCAGTGCGTGGTTGTCGGTTCAAGCAGTAGAGCCACCGGAGTCAAGGCTTTCCGTAGTATGTGGCTAGTTGCAAAGTCTCGATCCAACAGGCCTACAATGAACGGTCCCTACTTTCTTTTCCATTGGCGACAATGCATTGGGACTCTAACCCAAGTACAAGTGTCCCTTCGGTTTTCAAATCCCGTTTCCGTCGGTGACAATTGTTGGGACTCTAACCCAAGCTACGATCACCGAGCAGGAAAACCTTTCCCGTCGATGACAGTGTACTGATCAGGTGCACAGCCACCGAACGAGAATAATACCAATTCCCTTTTTCATGTTTAAATAATGCATCACAATAGCTCAAAAATTGCATTTATGCAAATCTACATTATTTAAACAGGGCTAAGCATTTTTCAATGTTTTCATTTTAAACCGGTTTCAAGGGGTAGCATATCAAGGTAGGTAATGCAGCAAGTAGGTGACAATCAACTCCTATCAACCTAATGCAATAATTTAACTCAAGTTATAAAGATTTTATAAAACACAAGGAAGGGGCTGAATGCGCCGGGGCTTGCCTTGAATTGCGTGGAGAGTCGGGTCGGGATCGGTGCCACAGATATCAAAGCCTGGCACAAACTCAGCAGCAGTCTCCTCGGCAGTCGCTTTACTTTTCACCTTTGGATTCTCGGTCACTACACGCATGCAATGATGTATTCTTAGCATGATGCAACATGAAATGACATGCAATATTCGATAATAAATACACATGACTAGAGCACAACCCTACCTCATAAACTAGCCATGATAACTCTAATACATGATATTCTAGGTCATAAGGATGATTGACCTAGAATCACAATCAATCCAAAAATCACACCAACCCCTAGTGATCCATATTTTAACTCAATTCGTTACCCGATTAATCAAGCATTAAATAATAAGGTGATTAAACACTTTCCATTTGAGCCCAAACTTTGCCAACAGGTAGTATTCAGTCCAAAACAATACCAACATAAATTTCACGATTTTTGGAGCAACACAGATTTAACTAAAATTCATCAAAGTTGCATTTATGAATTAAAAGACTGATTTTTACTTTCTGCAGAAACTGTCCAAACACCATACTTGATATTTTTATAAAATACTACACACTGCATAGAGTCTACATAATTTATTTCATAATTTTTGGCATAGTAAATTTATTCTACCAAAAAGATGAAATAGTAGCACTATTCATATTTAATATAAATCAGAAAACGCTAGCTTAATTCATAAAAAAAATGAAAAACTCAATCTGGCCAGGGGTGGCCCAGCAACGCACGAGCCGGCACAGCGCGGCCCATGCTCAGCCTCGCCCTTCTCTCTTTCTCTCTGGGCCACTGACGGGCAGGCCCCACCCGTCAGTCCCTTCTTCCTCCTCCCACTCCCTCTCCCAGTGCGCCTCGCGCGCACTCTCATCGCGGCGGCTCGCCGCCGGCGGCTTCTTCGGCGAGGGAGACACCTCCGGCCGGCGACCCAGACCCCAGCACACTACCCTAGGCACCTAAACGGACCAGAACCGGCCGGTGACGAGCTTGACACCACCTATGGCGACTCGGCGATGGCGGCACGACGTGTTCCGACCACGACGGGCCGGTAGCCACTAAAATACAGGGGCGGGGATGGTCAGTGGCTCACCGTGACTCGATGGGGCTAGATGGTTGGACCAGTGGTGGTGCAGAGACGCGAGTGTGACGACGACGGCTCCGACGACGGGCTCCACGTTTCGACGATCCTAGGGAACCAAAGAACAAACCGGCTCGCGCATGAGAAACCATAGGTCATACTGGTGCTGGAACACATAGCACGAGGCTCCAGATCTCACCCGAGAAGCCTGTTCACGTCGACGAGGCCCGCGGCAGCGCTCTGCCGGACCTGAGGACAACAACCGCGTTCCGGGACCAGTAGGACACTAAGGCTTCCACCAATGGTGGCAAACGACGTGCAGTGAAGTGGTGAGGCTAGCGGCGTGAGCAATTTGGCAATGGCGGAGCAACAGCGGCGAATTCGATCGGGGCCGAGAAGGAGAAGAAAATGGGGAAGGGTACTCGCTGCCCTTTTAAAGGGTTAGGGAAGGGGCAGATAAGGATGAACGAGTACCGGGGTCCCCCTGCGACCCTCGCGCGGTGGCGCCCGGGCCCCGGCCTACCGGACGGCGGCCAACCCGTGGCGCGCGCACGCGCGCACGGCGTCGAGCACTTTAGGGGCCCCCAGTGTACTGTAGCTTGGCAATCTAGGTCAAATGCTATTTCATCTAATTATGCCCTACCCAGTTTGAATCAGGGAAAGTACCAAATACAAAAGTTGTGACAAATTTCGTGTAGAACATTTTTGCTTTTAGGACCAAGTTCAAATTCTGTTTAAATTTGAAAATATTCAAAAGGGGGTAAAAGGGGTTTTTGAAATTCAAATGCAATTCAGTTAAATTCTCCAAAAATTTCTCAACAACTTGAAAATCTATAAAAAATAAAAGTTTCTCGACTCACTGAGCTTTACAACTTATATTAAGAAGTTTGGTCAGATTCTTGATAGTTTTGAAATTGAAGTTTCAAATTCGAATTCCAATATAGTAATTTGGATTTAATTCAAATTTCTGTCTAAGAACTTCAAAATTACCCAAAATAAAAGTTGTTCCATTTTAAAGGATCTACAACTTTTATTCAGACACTTTAACCAGATTCTAAGTAGTTTTTAAATTAGGTTTTGGGGCCTATTTAGGGCTTAATTTGATTTTTGTTTTTAATTTTTATTTTTGATTTTCAATTAGGGATTCAATTGCACAATCATCATCATTCATAATTAAAACACTCTAGGGTCCCTAAACACAATCATATGCAGGCAATTAAATTTGAACATGATGACGTGGCAGTTTAATTAATAGTAATACCAGAGGTATTACAGCCTTTCCCCCTAAATAAAATCTCGTCCCGAGATTTGGTACACGACAAGACTTACGGCTAAGTAACGGAAAAGAAAACGTGTCAAGTACACCTAGTTTAGACTTGATCATACGACAAGCGGAAATGTTTTCATATTACAAGGCTAGAAAATTATACATCTACAAAGTAGCAAAGAACTCGGGGAAGTTTTCTGCCGAGTAATCTTCGGATTCCCAGGTAGCTTCATCTTCGGAATGTTCACTCCATTGGATCTTGTACCACCTGGTTGTAGTTCTTCGAGTGACACGATCCTTCCGGTCCAGGACTCGAATCTAATACTCAGTGTACGTCAAATCTGGTTCGAGTTCCACTCCTTCGACGTCAATGACTTGATCGGGCACTCGAAGACACTTCTTGAGTTGTGACACATGGAATACATTGTGTACAACTGAGAGGTGATCAGGCAACTTCAATTTGTAGGCTACCTTTCCGTAGCGTCCCAAAATTTGGAACGGTCCAATATAACGTGAGGCTAGCTTGCCTTTGACTCCAAAACGATTGACTCCCTTCATTGGTGACACCTTCAGGTAGACATAATCTCTTGTGTTGAATGTCAAAGGTCGACGCCTCTTATCGGCATAGCTTTTCTGTCGGGATTGTGCCACTTTCAAGTTATTTTGTATTTGCTTAACCTTTTCTTCGGTTTCTTTTACCAGATCAACTCCATAAAACCATCTTTCCCCAGGTTCAGACCAATTCAACGGAGTACAACACCTACGACCATAAACTGCCTCAAACGGAGCCATCTTGATGCTTTCTTGATAGCTGTTGTTGTATGAGAACTCTGCTAATGCTAAACACTCGTCCCAGGTGGTGGTGTATGTGAGCGCACATGCCCTCAACATGTCTTCCAAAACCTGATTGACTCTCTCAGTCTGACCATCAGTCTGCGGATGACACGCTATACTATGCAGAAGTTTCATCCCCAAAGACTTATGAAAAGACTTCCAGAAGTTCGAGATAAACTGTGTACCTCGATCCGAAACAATAGTCTTGGGTACCCCATGAAGCTTCATAACATGTTTGATGTATAGGTCAGCATAGGTAGAGGCAGGATAAAGTGTCTTGACTGGCATGAAGTGAGCCTGCTTGGTGAGACGATCCACAATCACCCAAATAGAATCAAAACCTCTTGCGGTCTTGGGCAAACCTGTGATGAAGTCCATACTAATATCTTCCCATTTCCATGCAGGAACAGGTAACGGTTGCAGTTCTCCGCCGGGTTTCATGTGTACGGCCTTCACTTTCTGACAAGTATCACATCTAGCTACATACTGTGCGATTTATATTTTCACCTTGGTCCACCAGAACTTCTGTTTCAAATCCTGGTACATTTTATTGCTTCCTGGATGAATAGAGAACCTAGTCAAATACGCTTCATCGAGAATTGTCTGCTGTAACCCAGCAACCTTGGGAACAACTAGTCGATTCTTGAACCATACGACCCCGTCATCATCAATTCTGAAGCAATCTGCTTTGCCGGCTTGGACTTTCTCTTTAATGTGTTTGATTCCTTTACTATCCTTTGAAGCAGCAATAATTTGCTCACGGATAGGTGTTTCGCTACTGATTTTAGCCAGACTGCCCTATGGGACTATTTCTATACCTAATCTTTCTAGTTCATAACAAATCTATGTATGTGTCAGCTTTGATCTTCTCCTTTCACGACACATGCTATTTCCTTGAAATTGACAACCAACATGTGTTGGTTGAAAGCTATTGTAATTGTAGTCTATGGGATATCATGATCCATGACCATGATGCAACGTCGAAATCTAGGGTCTCTTATGGATCGCGACCATAGGAAGTTACTGTCGGACGCTCGCTGTTATCAGGGTTAATGGTCATGATCCTAGCTTGCAATTAATGTGCTTTCACTCTCTTTCAAATCTCTTTTACAAAATTCATATCTATATTTCTTCCTAAATTTCTAAAATTCTTTTGTTATTTATAACTATCTTCAAATCTACTTTGAGAATTCACATCCGATCTCTCCAAATTCCCAAAAATTCTTTATCCTTGCAATCATCTTAATCTCATATGATAAAATAATGGAAATCGAATTGGAAATGGTACCTAATATCCAATCACTTGGAAATGGTATCTGCGATCCGCAGAGGATTCCCTGTTGTTTTATGAATTACTGGTTAGTTATATCTTGAAATCGACTGTGAGAACTCACTTCTTTGGAAAACTTTGGGATGTGCTCAAATCTATCCCACTGACCCAGTACAAAAATCTAGCACTAGTCCTTGACTTTCCATCAGTGTATGTGTCATGCATTGATCCGACACATACCACTCCCTCAAAATTCAACATGTTATTTCAGAGTCATTATGGTTGTACCTATAGTGGTGCCATGACCTATGACCACGGTGGCACGTCGAAACCTAGGGTCTCTAGGCATGCCATGGTCACCCAGAGATTTTACTAGGCACGTGCTGGTGTCGAGGTTTAGGGATGTGACATACTGTAGCTTCACAATTAATAAAATTTCTTTTGTTTGCACTTTGTGTGGAAACAAATCCATCTCGCTATGATGTAACATGATCTACGGTTGTGATACAATATATGTTGACATCTACTAACGTCGCCAAATATAACTATATAACTTTTAATGCAAGAGGCGAGATTAGAAGATGAATGGTAATTAATTAACTTGTCATTAGCAACTAGCCACTTTTCTATTACCAACATTCTTATGCAAGAACTAGGTTGTCATCCCTAATTAATAATGCTAAGAATAAATAAAGGTTTTATATATTAATCTATGTGCCTAGGCAGAAATATAAATAAATATAAACTAAAATCAGTTCTGCAAGCGGATAGATAATTATACCATTGTAGAATTTTACCTAGGGAGTTCTACCAGGTTGTCGATTTATATTTATACCACTGGGAAGGACTAGGATAAACTTTAATCTATTATATTGATAGTGATGGTATACAATGGATAAGTGACATTACCGATGTCATTTACTCTACTAATAACACGTAGAGGTCAAAAGATAAAAAAGATAAAGGTGATAAGTATGATCAAGCATCACAAATAAAAGATAATCATCAGAGCACTCTCAAGTCATAGTAATAGCTAGCCAATGGATAAACTAAGGAATTAATATCAAAGGTAATTCTATAACCACATCAATGAATAACTCTAATTAGTGCAATTACATCTGGCAATCATTGTTATACTAATCCTATATCATAACCACATGCAAAGGGCATCATCTAGGAAGGATGTGAAACAGAGTCATCATCCAACTTCGCGACCGTGCCTGCTGGCCTACATACGGGGGTGGACTACAGAGGACTCAACACAGCTATCACCTACACGATCTACCACACGACCCGGCACATCAGGGTGCACTCGCAGATAAACAAAATACCTAGATACCACGTCAACATACTGTTCATCATCTATCCATCGTCCGCATGAATAAACGCTATACGAGCAATTACATGAATTCAATCAGATCAAACCAACTATACTAGACGTATAATCAAAGTAGACAAAGACTATTGTAATCAAGAACGTATGAACTATTAAGAACAATGTTTCTCTAATCATATTGAAGAATACAATAATTGAGAAAGAACTAGATTTATACCGAACTCCACGCTCCAGACAGACGCCGGGGCTCCAGATCAGCCGAAGAACTAGAACTCCTCTACTTCTAATCTAACTAGGCTAGAACTATGAACTAGGAGGCTCTTGATGAACTAGGAGGCTCTTGATGTCTTGAGGACTTGATGCCTTGAATGAATGATAGATTGATGCCTCCAGGGGGTCTGCCCCTCTATTTATAGCCCGGTGGGATGCACGTGCGCCGTAGGATCAAACCGACTTGAAACAAGGGTCCAGATGACTCGACAAAGACGGCGGAAAGAAAACCCCAGAAGGTGGGCCAAAACCCTAGTGGGCGGCACTGGCCGGCCCTACCCTGGCACCGGCCGACCCCACCCTAGTGGGTCTCGGGCCCCTGGTGCTTCGAGGTGTGTTCCAGATGTTTCTAGTGTTCTTGTGATGATGTTTCCTTGGCGGGTAGGTTTCCTAGTAATTATGCTCTTTAACCCTTCTTTCATGCTTTTCTGGAATAGCCCCTAGAAAATATAGAACATGCAAAACTCGTGGAAACTGTCAGTTAAAACCCTAGACTAGTGTGTATTCATGTATCCTTTGGTGTCTAAAGTTCTAATAAAAGTTGACGTTATCCACCGTCAACAACACCCCCAAGCTTACCTGTTTGCCAGTCCCTTGGCAAACAAACTAAGCCTAAATACTAATGTAATTGGATCAGGAGTTGCTACAATGGTTTCGTATTTCCCAGGTACACATGCTTCAAACATAGATTCTCCTCCGAATTAGACAAAACTGCTCTAACTTTTAAACTTACTCATTTTACCTTTAACTATGGGGCTTTACAATTCTTGTCTTAGTCTTGAGTAATTGAAAGAAAGAACAATCAAGCCATGCACTATGTAGCAAATTCTTCACAGTACCAATATTCCGGAGTTTTGCAAGTTTTCAAAATAAACTCAGAGGTTTAATTGTATGACATCCTCAAGTCTCTCAGTATTTATGGTATTTGTGGATCTCACTTAAGGCATTAATGTTATGCCTTCCTATAACTAAGGATTTATAGTGGAGCTCATAGGAGTGGCAATAACAAGGTTTAAGCATACTTGCAATTCATATGTTGTAAAGTCAAACAATGGATCCACAGAGAATCGAGGCATACAATCAAACTAAGATGTGCATGTGTATGGAATATGGTGGATAGGTGTATATGTGGTATTTAGTGGCTATTCCTAATTCTACTTTTGCTCTTTGAAAATGATTCACTATCATTTGTAACTTGGAGGAACACATGGGCTATCTCTTTATTCTTTCTCTTTCTCTCTTTCTTTTTTTTCTTTTTTTTGTATTCGGGAGGCGGGCATCTAGTACCCATTGTTTTAATGCTGGGACACTTGTCCATCTTTTACTCCCTTTACATATTTTTGCATAGCCAGATGTATCTTTTGAATATAAATAACTGGAGAGATAATAATAAGAACCTAGAGCAATTATAACAGGACTGTCCTACGGGGTATATATATTTTTGGTGTTCACTCCCGGTGTAGGACAAAACATTTTTATGATGAACATAGATGAAAGTGAAAATGGTTGCGATTACTCACAGGGTAGGAATAATGCATATGTGCTGAAGTGTGTACGTGATCTTGGTTTTTAAAAGCATGACAAGACTCTCATATGGTATACAACAAAGGTTGACTAAACTCAATGCAAAGCAAGCAGCATGAATGTGCAAAAAGTTTTCCTATCTAGATGTATCGTATATGGCTTTGGTAGGAATTCATATTTTGTCATACAAGAGCTCGTCATGTAGATTTTAAGTTTTCAAAATAAATCTCTAGAATGTAGTAATGCTAGGAATAAGATAAATAGTAGCTCAACTTTCATGAATCATATCAATCAATAACCTAGACTTACCTCAAACATATGCCTCTACAAGTTTTAGGTTCAGAGTAAAATTTTATGTTAAAACAGTAATATCTAATACTCAGGAGAATTTAAGTTTGACAACTAGGCGTTTGAAAAGTATTGTGACAGAGCAACTATTCATCATCTCCAACACAAAATTTTAATATTCATCATTTTTAATTAACTCTAGCCTAGACCGACTCTAAACATACTCTAATATATAGATAGATATTTATTTGGTTTTCAAATTTTATCTTATTAGCTAACTTACGCGAAAAAGCGATATAGTAATAATGATAATAAGACAGGAAACTTATACTTAGCTAGATTTTAATTGGAGGGCGCCCTCCCCCAAGCTTGACGTTTGACAGGGTCTTTGATGTTGCAAATTGAGTGATCTTTCTAGAAGCAGGTGTATTGACAACGTAGAGATGTCGGGTTGACTAGCTTCTTGATCTTGTATTTTCCTATGAAACTCAATTGCCAATAAAAATACCAAATCTTGTGGAGAGGGGTTAGGTTTAATACCACTCCATGGTAAGTAATTGATTTTATATTTCCAGCAGAAGTTTAAGCTTCTTTACCCAATTAGGAAGCTTCTCTAAGAGTGTGGACCTTCATGTGCCCACATATTTTTGGTATTTTTCTGAAAGGTGTGGACCTTCATGTGCCCATATATTTTAGATATTTTTCTAAATTTTCTTATGATACTATGGTGAACCTTCATGTGTTCACATATTTTTGGTATTTTATGACTTTATAAAATAGACTCAATAATCGCATAGGTATAGTTAGCAGGTAACTAGGGGATGCTCCTCGCCCAAGCTTGATGGTTGCAATACTTGGTGCTTGAATGATCTTTAGAGTGAGTTGGTTAGTAGCAGTCCTGGTGGGTGTCACTAATAGACTCTTCTCCTTAGTCATAATATTATTCCTGCATAGTTATACTCCAATAAGAAAACCAAAACTCGAGGCTTGAATTTATCAAGGGTTAGCGGTCAGCCAATGAGTAATTGATTATCCTTTGAGTTGATTTTAATTAATAAATTTTAGCAGGATTCCAACAGGATTCTCTTTTTGGGTTTTTTCTAAGTTTCTTATGTAGCAATCAAAAAAATGTATGCATGCTAATAATTTTTTTATGCCACCACAGGGAATATTCATTTCCATGGGGCTTAGGATTTTCAGAATGCAACAGAGTAAATATAGATTGTTATTTTTATTTTTATTTTTTTATGCCACCACAGTAAATATGCCTATAGGGTTACCATAGGTTCATTCACATGGGGCTTTAATATTTATGATGTAGTAAATAAAGCAGTAAATATTTTTGTTGGTTTTATTTTTAATATGCAAAAATGATTGTACTAATAAATGTGCTAAGCAAAATTACTAATGAATGCTAAATTAATTAGATAACTACCATTCTAACCTTATGGCTAGGGTACGGAATTTTAAAATCTACCGACAGGACTTAGACAGAGGAGAGTACTTACTTAGTAGGTTCATCGTATGAGGTTACCTCAGTCAATTCCCCATTTTGCAGTAGTGTAGCAGGTGCTTCTTCTTTCTCCTTCCATCTCTTTTCTGTCTCTTCTGCTTCTCTCTTTTCTAGCTCTAGCTCTTCTTTGTATGCTTCTCTTGATTCCTCATCTCTCTTCATCCATTCTTCTACTTGTGCCTGGATCTCTTCTTTCTCTGCCTTAGCAATCTGGTCCGTCCTCTCAGCTTTCGCTTCTCACTCACTCCAGTGTGGTGCTTGTATGGCTTCTTCTTGCTCCTTGTAGCAGTCTTCATACTTCACAATCTTGCCAGGGAACTCCTCCTATCCACAGTGAGGTTGGGCAGCCTGGCGGCGGGCTTGGCGTTTTCTCCTGTTGTGTTGCTTCCTGATCTGTTCATGGTTAAGATGTGTTTTAAATTGACAGCGTACCTTCCCAGTGGGTAGGTTGAAGTGGATCTGTCCAGACCGTATGTAGATGATAGCATCGGCGGTGTAGAGGAACGGTCTTCCTAAAAGGACAGGTGATTCATCGTCTCCCTGCATGTTAAGAATTAGAAAATCTGTGGGTATATATTTATTTTGAATTCTTACCATGACGTCCTTGACTACGCCTTCAGGGAATCTCAGTGATTGGTCTGCCATCTGCAAGGTATAATGGTAAATCATCAAATAATTCATCATATACCTTTTTGGACATTATGTTGACACCTGATCTAGTGTCGCAGATGGTGTCGGGAAAAATGATGTCTCTGATTGTGCATTCAATGATTGGTACACCTGGATCACCTTTCTTTGTTGGGAATGGTTTTGGGAGCATATGATCATTTTCTGTGTTGATAGCATTGATTAGTTAAGCAGTTTCTTCAGGTACATGCTGGGGCTTGTTCTTCCTCCATCTTCTATTGTTCTTCTTCTTGGGTGCTGGTTGTTGTTGTTGCTCTTCTTGTTGATGGAATGACTTCGAAACTGCTGGATTCTTCGGGATGCGGTTCTTGAATGAAAATCTCTCCTTCTGGTCTTTGATGGAGAGAACAATCTTGGCGTGTTCCACATAGTTGATGACTTTGGTTATGCATAAGAACGGTCGTCCCAAGATAATGGGTGCCTTCTCATCTCCTCCAGTATCCATGATCACAAAGTCAATTGGGACATATGATTGCCCCACTCTGATAACGGCTTCTTCTAGTACTCCCTCGGGGTAGCAAATGGACTGATCTGCAAGCTGCAAACGCATATCTGTGTACAGCAAAGGATCAACTAAAATTTTCTCATAGATTACCTTAGGCATTATTTTGACGCTTGCGCCGAAATCGTAGATAGCCTCTGGAAAGTTATGACATCCTATAGAGATAAGAATCACAGGTCTTCCAGGGTCACCCATCTTCTTAGGTAGTGAGTGATCTATCCACTGTATATCTGCAGGCTCAATATGGTATTGGGTTGCATTGTGAATATCAACAAGGTTAGCAGTTTCTAAATCCTCCGACTGGCCTGGAATCTTTCCTTTCTCAAATGGAGGGACAGCAGCAACTAGCTGAGCTAATTGTGATTCTAACATTTTATTAAAGCTGTGCTGATTCTTTATAGCCGAAGCAAAGGTATCCATTCTGGTATTTATGTTTTCTAAAGTTTATCATTTGAGGCTACCTTTCTAGACATTTGATCTAACAATTTAGATTGACCAGCAACTAAATCTCTTAAAGGCGAAAGATTGTAATTATTGTAATTATTATCTTGGTTGTTACCTTGGTAATTACCTTGTCGAGGTTGCTGATTACATCCTTGGTTTTGCTGGTTCCATCCTTGACCACGCTGAGGACAATAGTCGGTGTAATTGTTGATGAAGTTCACATCCTCTTGCAACGTAGGGCAATTGATAGCTGAATGCCCGTAATCTCCACATTTTTCACAGGTCATGCGAGAATCATTGATATGCATGACTTCCTTCTTCTCTATGTCGAGCTTCTTCATGATGAGGTCTAGCTTGACAGTGACCATGTCAGTCTCCTTTAGATGATGGATACCTCCTTCTCTCTTGCAAGGTTGAGTACGTTCTTCATTATAGCTTGAATTTGAGGCCATCTTCTCAACAAGTGCTTGAGCTTCTGGAAGCTTAAGTGACAGGAAAGCTCCTCCAGCTGCAGCATCTATGGACTCATGGGTGCTTGAAATAAGCCCGTGGTAGAAGGTCTACAATAGTAGCCAATCCTCTATCCCATGTTGAGGACAGTTTTCAATGTAATCTTGGAATCTCTCTCATGCTTCAGTGAATGATTCGTCATGTTGCTGTTGAAAACTTGAGATTTTCCCACGCAGAGCATTTGTCTTGCCTGTAGGAAAGAAATTTGCCTGGAATGCAGTTGAGCATCGGTCCCATGTAGTGTTCTTGTCTTTGTTGGCGTAGAACCATTGCTTGGCTTTCCCCAAAACAGAAAATGGTAAAAGACAGAGTAAAATAGTATCTCTTGGTACTCCTCTGATCGTTAAGGTGCTGCAGATCTCTAAAAAGTGTTGTAAGTGTTCACTTGCATCTTCATGAGCTTTTCCGCAAAACTGGCTGGCTTGAACCATGGTGATAAGAGCAGGCTTGAGCTCGAATCCATTCTCCCCCGTGTTGACTGCTGGTCCAGTCCGGATGTTTTCTGTTGTTGGGGCAGAGAACTCACGCAGTGTCTTCTCAGATATGTCTTCAAACACAGGAGATAATTCTTCTCCTAAGTGTTCTTCTTCCAATGATAGAGCTGGCTCCTTTGATGAATGAGCTTGAGCAGCGATGGGTGTTTTTGATGGTAGCTTGAAATTGTCCCTTGCTTCTGTTGACATCTACTAACGTCGCCAAATATAACTATATAACTTTTAATGCAAGAGGCGAGATTAGAAGATGAATGGTAATTAATTAACTTGCCATTAGCAACTAGCCACTTTTCTATTACCAACATTCTTATGCAAGAACTAGGTTGTCATCCCTAATTAATAATGCTAAGAATAAATAAAGGTTTCATGTATTAATCTATGTGACTAGGCAGAAATAAATATACATAATATAAACTAAGATCAGTTCTGCAAGCGAACAGATAATTATACCATTGTAGCATTTTACCTAGGGTGCTCTACCAGGTTGTCGATTTATATTTCTACCACTGAGAAGGACTAGGATAAACTACAATATATTATATTGATAGTGATGGTATACAATGGATAAGTGACATTACCGATGTCATTTACTCTACTCATAACAGGCAGAGGTCACAAGGTAAATAAAGATAAAGGTGATAAGTATGATCAAGCATCATAAATAAAAGATAATCATCAAAGCACTTCTCTAGTCATAGTAATAGCTAGCCAATGGATAAGCTAAGGAATTAATATCAAAGGTAATTCTATAACTACATCAATGAATAACTCTAATTAGTGCAATTACATCAAGCAATCTTTGTTAGACTAATCCTATATCATGATCACATGCAAAGGGCATGATCTCGGAAAGGTGTGAAACAGAGTCATCACCAAACTTCGCGACCGTGCCTGCTGGCCAACATACGGGGGGTGGACTATAGAGGACTCAACGCAGCTGTCACCTACGCGATCTACCACACGACCTGGCACAATAGGGTGCACTCGCAGATAAACAAAATACCTAGACACTACGTCTACATATCGTTCATCATCTATCCATTGTACGCATGAATAAACGCTATACGAGCAATTACATGAATTCAATAAGATCAAACCAACTATACTAGACATATAATCAAAGTAGACAAAGACTATTGTAATTAAGAACATGTAAACTATTAAGAACATTGTTTCCCTAATCATAATGAAGAATACAATAATAGAGAAAGACCTAGAATTATACCGAACTCCATGCTCCAGACAGACGCCGGGGCTCTAGATCCGCCGAAGAACTAGAACTCCTCTACTCTCTAATCTAACTAGGCTAGAACTATGAACTAGGAGGCTCTTGATGGCTTGAGGACTTGATGCCTTGAATGAATGATGGGTTGATGCCTCCAGGGGGAGTCTGCCCCTTTATTTATATCCCGGTGGGATGCACGTGCGCCGTAGGATCAAACCGACTTGAAACATGGGCTGAGATGACTCCACAAAGGCGGTGGAAGAAGACTCCAGAAGCTAGGCCGAAACCCTAGCAGGGGGCGCCAGCTGGCCCCACCCCGGGGGGTCTCGGGTCCCGGTGCCTCGGGTGTGTTCTAGATGCTTCTAGTGTTCTCGTGATGATTGTTTCCTTGGCGGTTAACTTACGTGGTAATCATGCTCTTTAACCCTTCTTTTATGCTTTTCTGGAATAGCCCCTGGAAAATACAGAACATGCAAAACTCGTGGAAACTGTCAGTTGAAACCCTAGACTAGTGTGTATTCATGTATCCTTTGGTGTCTAAAGTTCTAATAAAAGTTGACGTTATCCACCGTCAATAACACCCCCATGCTTACCTGTTTGCCAGTCCCTTGGCAAACGAACTAAGCCTAATTACTAATGTAATTGGATCAGGAGTTGCTACAATGTTTTCATACTTCCCAAGTACACATGCTTTAAACATAGATTCTCCTCTGGATTAGACAAAACTGCTCTAAACTTTTAAACTTTCTCATTTTACCTTTAACTATGGGACTTTACAGCTCTTGCCTTAGTCTTGAGTAATCGAAAGAAAGAACAATCAAGTCTTGCACTATGTAGCAAATTCTTCATAGTACCAATATCCCGGAGTTTTGCAAGTTTTCAAAATAAAACTCAGAGCTATAATTGTATGACACCCTCAAGTCTCTTAATGTATATGGTATTTGTGGATCTCACTTATGGCATTAATGTTATGCCTTCCTATAACTAAGGATTTATAGTGGATCTCATGGGAGTGGCAATAACAAGGTTTAAGCATACTTGCAATTCATATATTGTAAAGTCAAACAATGGATCCACAGAGAATCGAGGCATACAATCAAACCAAGATGTGCATGTGCGTGGAATATGGTGGATAGGTGTATATGTGGTATTTAGTGGCTATTTCTAATTCTACTTTTGCTCTTTGAAAATGATTCACTCTCCTTTGTAACTTGGAGGAACACATGGGCTATCTTTATTCTTTCTCTTTTTATTCTTCTCTCTCTTTTTTTTTCTTTTGGGAGGTGGGCATCTAGTACCCATTGTTTTAATGCTGGGACACTTGTCCATCTTTTACTCCCTTTTTATATTTTTGCATAGCCACATGTATCCTTTGAATATGAATAACTAGAGAGATAATAAAAATAATAAGAATTTTGAGCAATTATATCAAGGCTGTCCTATGGGGTTTATTTTTGGTGTTCACTCCCAGAGTAGGAGAAAACATTTTCATGATGAACATTGATGAAAGTGGAAATTGTTGCGATTACTCACAGGGTAGGAATAATACATATGTGCTGAAGTGTGTACGTGATCTTGGTTTTTAAAAGCATGACTAGATTCTCATATGGTATTCAACAAAGGTTGACTAAACTCAATGTAAAGCAAGCAGCATGAAAAGTTTTTCCTATCTAGATGTATTATATATGGCTTTGGTAGGAATTCACATTTTGTCATACAAGAGCTCATCATGTAAATTTTAAGTTTTCGAAATAAATCTCCAGAACTTAGTAATGTTAGAAATAAGATAAATAGCAGCTCAACTTTCATGAATCATATCAATCAATTACCTAGACTTAGCTCAGACATATGCCTCCACAAGTTTCAGGTTCGGAGTAAACTCTTAAGTTAAAACAGTAATATCCGAAATTCAGGAGAATTTAAGTTTGACAACTAGGCATTTGAAAAGTATTGTGACAGAGCAACTATTCATCATCTCCAAGACAAAATTTTAATGTTCATCATTTTTAATTTAGTTTTAGAATATACTGACTCTAAACAAGCTCTAATATATAGATAGATATTTATTTGGCTTTCAGATTTTTATCTTACTAGCTAACTCACGTGAAAAAGCGATATAGTAATAATGATAAATGGGATAGGAAACTTATACTTAGCTGGATTTTAATTGGAGGGTGCCCTCCCCCAAGCTTGACGTTTGACAGGGTCTTTGATGTTGCAAATTGAGTGATCCTTCTGAAAGCAGGTGTATCGACAGCGTAGAGATGTCAGGTTGACTAGCTCCTTGATCTTGTATTTTCCTATGAAACTCAATTGCCAATAAAAATACCAAATCTTATGGAGAGAGGTTAGGTTTAATACCACTCCATGATAAGTAATTGATTTTATATTTCCAGCAGAAGTTTCCTAACCTTCATGTACCCATATATTTTTGGTATTTTTAGATTTTCTTATGATACTATGGTGAACCTTCATATGTTCACATATTTTTGGTATTTTGTGTTTGTATAAAGTAGACTTAATAAGCGCATAGATAAAGTTACCAGGTAACTAGGGGATGCTCCTCCCTAAGCTTGATGTCTGCAATATTTGGTGCTTGAATGATCTTTAGAGCGAGTTGGTTAGCAGCAGTCCTGGTGATTGCCACTAATAGACTCTCTCCTTAGTCATAATATTATTCCTGCATAGTTATACTCCAATAAGAAAACCAAAACTCAAGGCTCGAATTATCATGGGGTTAGGGTCAGCCAATGAGCACTTTCGATTATTCTTTGAGTTGATTTTAAATTAATAGATTTTAGCAGGATTCTAACAGGATTCTCTTTTTAGGATTTTCTAATTTTCTTATGCAGAAATCAAATATGTATGCATGCTACTAATAATTTTTATGCCACCACAGAGAATATTCATTCTCATGGGGCCTAGGATTTTCATAATGCAAGAAAGCAATTATAAATATTACTGCCATCTACAAATCATTTTTATTTTTATGCCACCACAGTAAATATGCCTATAGGGTTACCATAGGTTTATTCACATGGGGCTTTAATACTTATGATGCAGTAAATTAAGCAGTAAATATTTTTGTTGGTTTTAATATTTTTATGCAAAAATGATTGTACTAATAAATGTGCTAAGCAAAATTACTAATGAATGTTAGATTAATTAGATAACTACCATTCTAGCCTTATGGCTAGGGTACGGAATTTAAAGTCTACCGACAGGACTTAGGATAAAGGAGATACTTACTCAGTGGGTTCATTGTCTGAGGTTACCTCATTCAATTCCTTATTTTACGGTGGTGTAGCAGGTACTTCTTCTTCCTTCCATCTCTTTTCTGCCTCTTCTGCTTCTCTCTTTTCTAGCTCCAGCTTTTCCTTGTATGCTTCTCTTGATTCTTCATCTCTCTTCATCCATTCTTCCACTTGTGCCTGGATCTCTTCTTTCTCTGCCTTAGCAATCTGGTCCATCCTCTCAGCTTCCGCTTCCCACTCACTCAAGCGTGGTGCTTGTACGGCTTTTTCTTGCTCCTTGTAGTAGTCTTCATACTTCACAATCCTTCCAGGGAACTCCTCCCATCCACAGTGAGGCTGGGCAGCCTGACGGCAGGCTTGGCATTTCCTTCTGTTGCGTTGCTTCCTAATCTGCTCATCGGTTAAGATGTGTTTTGAATTGACAGTGTACCTTTCCGGTGGGTAGGTTGAAGTGGAACTGTCCAGACCCGATGTAGATGATAGCATTGGCGGTGTAGAGGAACGGTCTTCCCAAAAGAATAGGCGATTCATCGTCTCCCTGCGTGTCAAGAACTAGAAAATCTGCGGGTATATTATTATTTTGAATTCTTACCATTACATCCTTGACTATGCCTTCAGGGAATCGCAATGATTGGTCCGCCATCTGCAACTGAATATATGTTGGGTATAATGGTAAAATCATCAAATAATTCATCATATACCTTTTTAGGCATTACGTTGACGCCTGATCTAGTATCGCAGATGGTGTCGGGAAAAGTGATGTCTCTGATTGTGCATTCAATAATTGGTGATCCTGGGTCACCTTTCTTTGTTAGAAATGGTTTCGGGAGCATATGATCATTTTCTGTGTTTATGGCATTGATTAGCTGAGCGGTTCCTTCTGGTACATGCTAGGGCTTGTTCTTCCTCCATCTTCTATTGTTATTCTTCTTGGGTGCTGGTTGTTGTTGTTGCTCTTCTTGTTGATGGAATTGCTTTGGGACTGCAGGATTCTTGAGGATGCGGTTCTTGAATGAAAATCTCTCCTTCTTATCTTTAATGGTGTGTTCTGCATAGATGATGGCTTTAGTTGTGCATAAGAATGGTCGTCCCAAGATAATGGGTGCCTTCTCATCTCCTCCGGTATCCATGATCATAAAGTCAATTGGGACATATGATTGCCCCACTCTGATAACAGCTCCTTCTAGTACTCCCTCGGGGTTGCAAATGGATTGATCTGCAAGCTGCAAATGCATATCTGTGTACAACAAAAGATCACCTAAAATTTTCTCATAGATTACCTTAGGCATTATGTTGACACTTGCGCTGAAATCGTAGATAGCCTCTGGAAAGTTGTGACATCCTATGGAGATAGGAATCACAGGTCTTCCAGGGTCTCCCATCTTCTCAGGTAGTGAGTGATCTATCCACGGTATATCTGCAGGCTCAATTTGGTATTGTGTTGCATTGTGAATATCAACAAGGTTAGCAGTTTCTAAATCCTCCGACTGGCCCAGAATCTTTTCTTTCTCAAATGGAGGGACAGCAGCAGCAAGCTGAGCTAATTATGATTTTAACATTTTATTGAAGCTGTGCTGATTCTTTATAACAGAAGCAAATGTATTCATTGTAGTATTTATATTTTCTAAAGCTTTATCATTTGAGGCTTCCTTTCTAGACATTTGATCTAACAATTTAGATAGACCAGCAACTAAATCTCTTAAAGGCAGAAGATTATAGTTATTGTAATTGTTACCTTGGCTGTCACCTTGGTAATTACCTTGTCGAGGTTGCTGATTCCATCCTTGGTTTGGCTGGTTCCATCCTTGATTTTGCTGAGGACGGTAGGTGTTGTTGTTGATGAAGTTCACATCCTCATGCAATGTAGGGCAGTTGATAGCTGAATGCCCGTAATCTCCACATTCTTCACAGGTCATGCGAGAATCATTGATATGCATGACTTCCTTCTTCTCTATGTCGAGCTTCTTCATGATGAGGTCTAGCTTGGCAGTGACCATGTCAGTCTCCTTCAGATGATGGATGCCTCCTCCTCTCTTGTGTGGTTGAGTACGTTCTTCATTACAGCTTGAATTTGAGGCCATCTTCTCAACAAGTGCTTGAGCTTCTGGAAGCTTAAGTGACAGGAAAGCTCCTCCAGCTGCAGCATCAATGGACTCACGGGTGCTTGAGATAAGCCCGTGGTAGAAGGTCTGCGATAGTAGCAAATCCTCTATCCCATGATGAGGACAGTCTTCAATGTAATCATGGAATCTCTCCCATGCTTCAGTGAATGATTCATCATGTTGCTGTTGAAAACTTGAGATTTTCCCACGCAGAGCATTTGTCTTGCCTGTAGGAAAGAACTTTGCCAGGAAAACAGTTGAGCATCGGTCCCATGTAGTGTTCTTGTCTTTGTTAGCGTAGAACCTCTGCTTGGCTTTTCCCAAAAGTGAAAACGGGAAAAGACGGAGTAAAATAGCATCTCTTGGTACTCCTCTAATCGTGATGGTGCTGCAAATCTCTAAAAAGTGTTGTAGGTGTGCACTTGCATCTTCATGAACTTTTCCATAAAACTGGCTGGCTTGAACCATGTTGATAAGAGCAGGCTTGAGATCGAATCTATTCTTCCCCGTGTTGACTGCTGGTCCAGTCCGGATGTTTTCTATTGTTGGGCAGAGAACTCACGCAGCGTCTTCTCAGCCATGTCTTCAAACACAGGAGATATATCTTCTCTTAAGTGTTCTTCTTCCAATGTTGGAGCTGGCTCCTTTGATAAACTAGCTCGAGAAACGATGAGTGTTTTTGATAGTGATTCAGGATCTTCCCTCGTCTCTACAAACTTCTTTCTTCTCAGGAGTTTCTCTGGATCGTCAATATAATTATTTGGAAGAGAAAAACCATTCATTCACCACCCTGCATAAGATAAGCAAATGATAAAAAACAAGGGTGTGCCTGTTTGAGTTATAGATCAATCGGTAATACAATCTTATCCATTATGTGTACATATGCTATCAATATTTCCTAAGTTTATGTGCCTTCCCCAGGCAACGGCGCCAAAAATGTTTGTTGACATCTACTAACGTCGCCAAATATAACTATATAACTTTTAATGCGAGAGGCGAGATTAGAAGATGAATTGTAATTAATTAACTTGCCATTAGCAACTAGCCACTTTTCTATTACCAACATTCTTATGCAAGAACTAGGTTGTCATCCCTAATTAATAATGCTAACAATAAATAAAGGTTTCATACATTAATCTATGTGACTAGTCAGAAATAAATATAAATAATATAAACTAAGATCAGTTCTGCAAGCGGACAGATAATTATACCATTGTAGCATTTTACCTAGGGAGTTCTACCAGGTTGTCGATTTATATTTATACCACTGGGAAGGACTAGGATAAACTACAATCTATTATATTGATAGTGATGGTATACAATGGATAAGTGACATTACCGATGTCATTTACTCTACTCATAATAGGCAGAGGTCACAAGGTAAATAAAGATAAAGGTGATAAGTATGATCAAGCATCATAAATAAAAGATAATCATCAGAGCACTTCTCTAGTCATAGTAATAGCTAGCCAATGGATAAACTAAGGAATTAATATCAAAGGTAATTCTATAACCACATCAATGAATAACTCTAATTAGTGCAATTACATCTCGCAATCATTGTTAGACTAATCCTATATCATGATCACATGCAAAGGGCATCATCTAGGAAAGGTGTGAAACAGAGTCATCACCAAACTTCGCGACCATGCCTGTTGGCCTACATACGGGGGGTGGACTACAGAGGACTCAACGCAGCTGTCACCTACGCGATCTACCACACGATCCGGCACATCAGGGTGCACTCATAGATAAACAAAATAGCTAGACACCACGTCTACATATCGTTCATCATCTATCCATTGTACGCATGAATAAACGCTATACGAGCAATTACACGAATTCAATAAGATCAAACCAACTATACTAGACATATAATCAAAGTAGACAAAGACTATTGTAATTAAGAACATATAAACTATTGAGAACAATGTTTCCCTAATCATAATGAAGAATACAATAATAGAGAAAGAACTAGAATTATACCAAACTCCGTGCTCCAGACAGACGCCGGGGCTCCAGATCCGCCGAAGAACTAGAACTCCTCTACTCTCTAATCTAACTAGGCTAGAACTATGAACTAGGAGGCTCTTGATGGCTTGAGGACTTGATGCCTTGAATGAATGATGGGTTGATGCCTCCAGGGGGTCTGCCCGGATCAAACCGACTTGAAACAAGGGCTGAGATGACTCCACAAAGGCGGTGGAAGAAGACTCCGGAAGCTAGGCCGAAACCCTAACAGGGGGCGCCAGCCGGCCCCACCCCGGGGGGTCTCAGGTCCCGGTGCCTCGGGTGTGTTCCAGATGCTTCTAGTGTTCTCGTGATGATTGTTTCCTTGGCGGTTAACTTACGTGGTAATCATGCTCTTTAACCTTTCTTTTATGCTTTTCTGGAATAGCCCCTGGAAAATACAGAACATGCAAAACTCGTGGAAACTATCAGTTGAAACCCTAGACTAGTGTGTATTCATGTATCCTTTGGTGTCTAAAGTTCTAATAAAAGTTGACGTTATCCACCGTCAACAGCTTCTACAAACTTCTTTCTTCTCAGGAGTTTCTCTGGATCGTCAGTGAAATAATTTGGAAGAGAAAAACCATTCATTCATCACCCTGCATAAGATAAGCAAATGATAAAAACAAGGGTGTGCCTGTTTGAGTTAGAGATCAATCGGTAATACAATCTTATCCATTATGTATACATATGCTATCAATATTTCCTAAGTTTAATGTGCCTTCCCCGGCAACGGCGCCAAAAATGCTTGTTGACATCTACTAATGTCGCTAAATATAACTATATAACTTTTAATGCGAGAGGCGAGATTAGAAGATGAATGGTAATTAATTAACTTGTCATTAGCAACTAGCCACTTTTCTATTACCAACATTCTTATTTAAGAATTAGGTTGCCATCCCTAATTAATAATGCTAAGAATAAATAAAGGTTTTATATATTAATCTATGTGACTAGGCAGAAATATAAATAAATATAAGCTAAGATCAGTTCTGCAAGCGGACAGATAATTATACCATTGTAGCATTTTACCTAGGAGTTCCACCAGGTTGTCGATTTATTTTTATACCACTGGGAAGGACTAGGATAAACTTTAATCTATTATATTGATAGTGATGGTATACAATGGATAAGTGACATTACCGATGTCATTTACTCTACTCATAATAGGTAGAGGTCACAAGATAAATAAAGATAAAGTTGATAAGTATGATCAAGCATCATAAATAAAAGATAATCATTAGAGCACTCTCTAGTCATAGTAATAGCTAGCCAATGGATAAACTAAGGAATTAATATCAAAGGTAATTCTATAACCACATCAATGAATAACTCTAATTAGTACAATTACATCTAGCAATCATTGTTAGACTAATCCTATATCATAATCACGTGCAAAGGGCATCATCTGGGAAGGATGTGAACAGAGTCATCATTCAACTTCGTGACCGTGCCTGCTGGCCTACATACGGGGGGTGGACTACAGAAGACTCAACGCAGCTGTCACCTACGTGATCTACCACACGACCCGACACATCAGGGTACACTCGCAGATAAACAAAATACCTAGACAACACATCTACATTCATTATCTATCCATCGTCCGCATGAATAAACGCTATACGAGCAATTACATGAATTCAATAAGATCAAACCAACTAGGCTAGACATATAATCAAAGTAGACAAAGACTATTGTAATCAAGAACGTATGAACTATTAAGAATAATGTTTCCCTAATCATAATGAAGAATACAATAATTGAGAAAGAACTAGATTTATACCGAACTCCGCGCTCCAGACTGACGCTAGGGCTCTAGATCCGCTGAAGAACTAGAACTCCTCTACTTCTAATCTAACTAGGTTAGAACTTTGAACTACGAGGCTCTTGATGAACTAGGAGGCTCTTGATGGCTTGAGGACTTGATGCCTTGAATGAATGATAGGTTGATGCCTCCAGGGGGTCTGCCCCTCTATTTATTGCCCGGTGGGATGCATGTGCGCCGTAGGATCAAACTGACTTGAAACATGGGTCCAGAGGACTCCACAAAGGCGGCGGAAGAAGACTCCAGAAGGTGGGCCAAAACCCTAGTGGGGGGGCGCCGGCCGGCCCCACCCTGGTGGGTCTCAGGCCCCGGTGCTTCGGGTGTGTTCTAAATGCTTCTTGTGTTCTCGTGATGATGTTTCCTTGGCGGTTAAGTTTCGTGGTAATTATGCTCTTTAACCCTTCTTTCATGCTTTTCTAGAATAGCCCCTGGAAAATACAGAACTTGCAAAACTCGTGGAAACTGTCAGTTAAAACCCTAGACTAGTGTGTATTCATGTATCCTTTGGTGTCTAACGTTCTAATAAAAGTTGATGTTATCCACCGTCAACAATATAGCAACCTGCAATCTCTTGTAACTCGCAACCACATGAGATTGGGAAGGGTGTATTCTCGTATCAAGGTCTGTGGTCACTTTTCATCAGAGCCACAATCGATATACTTTCTCTCTTTTTACCGAGGTTACTTTAATTGTGTTCTATGATGGTATCCCGACCCGTGACTATGGTGTTGTGTCAAAACTTGGAATTTTCTGTGGACTACAGCCACAATAAGATCTTACCTAGGTACGCACTGGTATCGTAGTCAGTGCTCCTGAACCATTATAGCTCACAATTAATGTGCCCTCACTCTCCTTGAAACTCCCTTAAAAGATATTCCTCGTAAAGGTTTATTTGAAGAGTAAAAGTTAAAGCTTTTTGTGTCGAGAGACAACTGATTAGGTCAAATAAGAATCTTTATTATAACAGATAGGAAGAGAAGTGTGGGCTAGTAGCTTATCAACTCAAGCGTCTGAACACTTGTCAGTTGCATAGGATGTATTTCATGTATCACCGCTTGAGAAGTGTCTTCAAGTGCCAGATCGAGTTATTGACTTGGTGGGAGTTGAATTGAACCAAATCTGACATGCTCAAAATATTCAGTGTGAAGTCATAGACCGGAAAAGATCGTGTTACACAAAGGGTCTTGATAAAACGGTACAAGGTACAATGCAGTCAGCATTCAGAAGGAGAAGCAACCCGAGAATCAGAGAGTTACCCATCTGAAAGCTTTCCTAAGTTCCTTGCTATTCTTTAAACGTAATTTATCTTTTTCAAGTCTTATAAAACATAAACCCCTACTTGCTCTATATTCAAATTTGAAAAATGTTTACTTGGCATGTTCTCTTTCCCATTACTTAACCTAAGGCCTTAGCCATATCGTAAATCTCGAGATGAGATTTATTTAAGGGGGGAAGGATGTAACACCCCTGGTGTTACTGTAACTTAAACCTGCCATGTCATTATGATTACATGCAAATCACCCTGCATTCAACCCTATTAGTGTGCATTAACTAAAATAAACTTTATTCTTGCATATGGTTGTTCATAGGCAATTTAGAGTAATTTGATTCTATAAGTGCTTGTTTGTTTGTATGTAATTAAAACAAATTAGAGATTCAAAAGAAAAGTTGATATAAACCCTGAATCGGACCCAAAACCCTAAATCATAAAATAAGTAGAATCTTATGTTGATGTCTTAACAAAAGTTTTGGCCCTTGAAAAATGGAAGAACTTCTATTTTGGGTAATTTTGAAGTTATTGAGTGTAATTTCAAATTAAACTCTAATTACTGTTTTGAAATTTGGGTTTGAAATCCCATTTCAAAAATTATAAGGAATCTGGCCAAACTCCTTTAATAAAAGTTGTAAAGATCGACAAGTAAAACAACTTTCGTTTTTGTAGATTTTGATGTTATGCAGTGGATATTCAAATTAACCTCAAATCAATGCTTTGAAATCCAAATTTGAAATGCTATTTCAAAAACTATCAAAAATCTGACCAAACTCTATTAATGAAAGTTGTAGATCTTGACAAATAGGATAACTTCTATTTTTACAGATTTTTGAGTTGTTGAGAAAATTTTTGAGAATTTGACTAGATTAGAATTGAAATTCAAAATCCCTTTTTACCCCCTTTTAAATTATTCAAAATCCATTCAAAATTTGAATTTGGTTCAAAAACCAAAGTTGTTCAACATTAAAATTACTACAACTCTTATTTATGACATTTTTCAAGTTGTTACTGAAAATAAAGAGTAATTGCACAAAAACAGGAGCTATGACCTACTTCTGCTACAGTGTTGGCAGGGGGAGGGCCGGCTCTGTGAGCGTGCTCTGCCGTGCGCCGGTGGCCGCCCAAGGCCGGCCAGATGTTCTGTCACTGCCGGTATAGTTGTCGTGGGGCCCCAGCAAGGTCTGCCGCCCGTTCCCTACCTCCTAGCTCGAGTATAAAGCCCCGGGAGGTCTCGGTTTTCTTCCCTGCCACCATTGCCGCCGTTGTCGAGCTCCCGGTCTGGCCAAAAATTCATCACCAATGCCCCACCTCCATCGAGTTCCTCTTGCACCCTGCTCTGGATCTTCCTTGCGCAACGTTTGAGCCAGTTCTAGTCGTGTGTCGTTGCCGGAGTTGCCTGCACGGGCTCCTCCCCTACGGTCGGCAACGGCGCCGCCACGATCTGCTGGACACCAACAGCCGTCTTGGGTCACCTTTCTTCCCTTTCCCTCGTGTTCCCTTCTTTTATTGGTCATGTGAAGCTAATGCTTATGTCAATTTGCCATTTCATGTTCGGGAATCATCGGAACAGAGCCCTTGTCATCGGAGCTCGCCGCCGTGGTCACGGTCCGCGATGACGAGGCACCTTCGGCCACCCTCCGCCCCTACCAGGTTGCGCTACAGTCTCCGGATGAGCCCCTAAGTGTTCCTATGCCATTCTTCTAAACACTACCGGCCCGGGCCATCGGGAACACGGCTCGTCGCCGGCCACCGGGACGCCGAAGCCACCATGGTCGCTGCTGCTTGTGCTGCAGTGGTCTAGGAATTGAAAACAGTCACTAGCCTAGTTCGCCTGAGTGTGGGGAGCGCGTTGGTGTCCTCTGGTTCACCGGGGAATCAATGGCGGCCGGCCGCTGCGACCGCGACGTCATGTGCGCGCGCGGGAGGCCGTCTGCGGGAGGAGGAAGGAGAAAGGGAGGGGCATGTTGGGCCGAAGTGGGCCGGCCCAACAGCACGGTAGCGCGTGGGAGCGTGATGGGGAGAGGGGAAGTCTGAGCTGGGACGAGCACGGGCTGCACAGGCCGGCCCGGTAGCTCGGTTGAGCTGTATACATGAGTCTTTCCATTTTCTAATAATGTAAATAGTGTGTTATTTTGTTATTTTCGTAATTAAATAATTACTATGCTATAAATTATGAAATTAATTTTGTAGACCCCCTGTGATATGGTTAACACATTAAAAATATGTAATAAAGATTTAGAGCACTTTTTGTAGGCTATAAAAATGTACCTTTTAAATGGAAAATGAAACATCTAGGATTTTTGTAGGCAAAACTATTAACTTAAAAATCATAAAAATTGTTTTGTCACTATTCTGTACAGCAAGATACCCTCACAAAAAGTTTGAGATTCATTTGATGATATTTAATTATACCCTTAATTGTATGCTTTAATTATTAGTTAATAATTATCAAAATGTTTAGCACAGGTAGTAAAATAACCTTGGGTGAATTTTTGGAGTTGAGTGAAGATCATTGAACACTTCCACCACTATTGGTCCATGGCAACTTAGTTACTTGGGTGATGTGCTCACTATTCCACTTACTATAATAAAAACTAAAAATGCTTTTTAGCCAAATGAGCCTCTCATGAGAATATGCATATATGCATGTATGTATGAGAAATTGATAAGCTTCTTGATGCAACTTCATAGGGAAAAAGGGGTAGTTAAGTATGGTTCTTATATTAGGATTTTATTAGTCATGTTGAATGTAAACGTAGGATGACTTGCCTGATAAAACAATTAAATAATAAAGTGAAATCCTAACTGTTAAGCAACAAGTTGGTTTTGTTGGCTTACAGCTTTATCGTGAAAGAAAGTTGTACTCAACTTTCTAAGTTAAGTTTATTTTTCTGTTGATTCGCAATTTAGTGCATCTCATACATCATGGCATATATATCATCATGTTGCGCATTATATTATTATTACGTGTAGTGAACGCGGGAAAAATTATTATCTGAAGCAAGTTCCGAGTAAATGTTTTCACTCAGTGGACATGGATCTTTCTTGGTGATTGACTTCAGAGTTCTATCTGCTCCAAGCAACAGGCAAGCCCCAATGCATTCAGCCCTCTCCTTGTGATTTACAAAATGTTTATAACCTGAGTTAATCCACTGCAGTTAAGTTGATAGGAGTTGATTGATAACCCAATTGATGTATTTTAAAAAAATGTTTGAAAAATGCTTATCCCTGCTAAATTAATCTAGATTTGCACAAAATGCTATTTTTGAGCTATTGTGATATATTAACGATTAAATTCATGAACAATGGGTATTGGTAATATTTTCGTTCGGTGACTGTGCACCTGATCAGTACATTGTCACCGACGGAAAGGGTTTTGTCCGCTCGATGGTTGAACACTTGGGTTAGAGTCGTAAGGCTTTGTCACCAGCGGGCAGGGATTTGAAAACCGTTTGGTTACCTTGTACTTGGGTTAGAGTCCCAATGCATTGTATCAACGGGAAAAGCTTTAGGGACCGTTCGTTGTAGGCCGGCTGGATCGAGACTTTGCAACTAGCCACATACTCCGGGAAGCCCTGACTCCGGTGGCTCTACTACTTGAACCGACAACCACGCACTGGGAGTGGAGAGATGGCGAGAGTAGCGTGTACCCTCGTGGCCAGCGTGACTGGAGACGAGAGGAGTACTGTGCTCTCGGGTGGCGCACCGGTTCAGGTTTTAGAAAAACCGTGGTAGACGGGGTTGGCATATGCAAGATTAGGTGCTACATATGCAGTGTGGATAGAGATCCCCAGCTGGGTATTTAATCGATTCGAATCGTCGTTGCTCCTCGGTTAATGGAGACTTGATCCACTGACTTACCCCGAAAAGTGGTTCAAAAGTAGGATGTTTTTGAAAATGAATAAGTAATTGAAATTGAAGGATACATGTGAAAGAACGAAGATCTATGGCTATTGATTAAAATAATATTGAGTCAAAAGATTGCAAGTAGGATTAAAGATTAGTATTGCTTTTCTGCAAAATCTTTTACTCTTGCTAAAGCCCTACCTTGACTCCCCTCAGCCTGCATTCCTGAGTCTTATCTTTTTCTTTGGTCGGGTAAGTCTTGCGGACTACCCCATGTACTCAGGGTTTGTCAACCCCTATTGTAGGTGAGTCGAGTGTGCAGTTCTACGTGGGATCGTGCCGGTTGACGGATCGTGCATGGAAGAAGATGTGTATATGATAAATCCCTTGGGCAGGGTGTCTAGTTGTATACTACTACTCCACTATGCAACTCTGGTTTGGGATAATGTAATTTATATTCATAAAGCTATGGCTCTGAAATTCTTCCGCACTCTTTACTCTAATTTATATTATTTGTGTAAACTATTGTAATACTTGCAAGGTCTTTACGATGATATCCTCGGGAAATTAGGGTTTTCGAGGAAACCCGGCAGGCCACCTAGTTTGCGGGGATCTCGTGCACAGTAACCGAAGGTCCTTAGGGACGATGATGGTGCACGTGGGCCCGGTAATTTAGGCGGTTCTGTCACATGCACCTAGGGGAGGGGTGCGCCGACGGGAAGACGAGACCAACGAGGAGCGCAGGATTGACGAGGATGAGCGGACAGGGGAGGAGACAAACAGGACAGATGGGAGGAGCTCCTCCGGTGGGGAGGAGTTCGTCCGGTAGGTGGAGCTCGTTCGGCGGGGTGAGCGGATGGGGAGGAGCAGGACTGGCGGGCGGTGCTCATCCGCCAGGGAGGAGCTTTGTTCGATGGCGAGATGAACCGGCGGTGGGGACGAGCAAATGGCAGGTTGCATGCAGGAACCCTTCCTCTCCCTCTTATCCTTCCTGCGCCGCGCCAAATCGCTCGCGCTCATGGGCAAAAAGTTTGTGGGCTCGGGCGCGCGTCCGCCTCGCGTGTCCATACCGACTTGCGCCGCCTACCGCTGCCTACGTGCCGCCTAGCGCCGCGACGCGTGAGTCCACCCCCCTAGTCAAGGTGACGGCCCTTGCCTACCGACTAGTTGAGCGCCCAGCAACGCCTAGAGGAACTTTGCTCCTTTCACCTACTGTTATGTCGTTTAATCCCCTAGACTTGTTATGCTACCTGTTTATCGTCCATCAGGGTCGCAGTACTGCCCTCTTTCTGTTTTACATTGTCTTTAAATATCTTTTCTTTCATATGTGCATGCTAGTGGTGTCACTTAGCTCCCCTTATTGTGTCGTTTCACCGAGTTACAGGAGTTTTTTTGACTTACCACACTTGTTGTTGCTTGTGATTTCTTTTGATAATCCTCACGGCTGCTGTTGACGGTCGTTAAGTACCAATTTTATATCGTCAACTATGCCTAGGGAAGAACAATAATAGAAGCATAGGTGTTATTACTGACAAATTCCACGAGTTTTGCTGAATTGTGTATTTTCCAGGAATTATTCCTAGAAAGGCTTAAAAGATGGATTAAAGTGCTTAATTACCACGAAACTTAACCGCCAAGGAAACATCATCATCGGAACACTAGAAGCCTATGGGAACACACCCGAAGCGACCGGGGCCCGAACCCCACCAATGTGGGGCCGGCCGGCGCCAGGGTGGGGCCAGCCGGTGCCCCCCTTAGGGTTTTGGTCTCACCTTCTGGAGTCTTCTTCCGCCGCCTCTTTGGAGTCATCTCGGCCCTTTGTTTAAGTCGGTTTGATCCCACGGCGCACGTTCATCCCACCGGGCTATAAATAACGGAGCAGACCCCCCTCCCAGAACACCAATTCATTCCTTCTGCTTCATTTGTCAAGAGTAAACAGAAGTTAGGGTTTCCAGAGATTAGAAATAGGGCTCTAGTTCTTCAAATTCATAGTTTAGGCGTCTAGCAAGGTTCAAGTAGAGTTGGGCGCTACGCACCGGATTCCAGATCTGTTCGTCTGAAGATCGGTAATCTTATCTTGTATCTCATTATAACTTTGCTCTATTTCAATATATTGCTACTTATTCAGTTCTTAGTTTATTCTAGTTGCATATTCGATATAGTTGTGATTGGTGATGCTTATTGTCATTTGATCGTAAAGCGCCTAATTCAATACTCGAGTGAGTTAGGTGGTGTGTATTATGTAGACGTGGTGTCTAGATAAATTACATACCTACGGAGGCACCCTGACGTGCCGGGTAGTGTGGTAGTCCGCGTAGGTGACAGCTGCTTTGGTTCCTCTGTAGTCCACCCCCCGTACGTAGGACGAGCAGAGCGCGGTCGCGAAGGAGGTGACCCTTGTGTCTTAATATCCTCATTAGATAATGCTCCTTATGATGTTTTCTGAGTTGATTATGCTATAAATGAAAATGTGTAATGTGGCGTAGGCTGTAGACTTTGTATTTAGTAATTACATAGGTCTCCTTTACTTTAGCCGAATCTCGAGATTGTCTTACTACATTAGTGAGTCGCTATATTCTATCTCTGGAATACCATTTACCTTATTTACTCAGTTATCATTTACCATTTATCAATGACTTATTTATCGCTAAAGCACTAGAGTTATGGGTTATCATAGGTCTGCACATTTATCTTTCCAATCATTATAGTAGATTATCCTAATGAGCAGAATGCCCCTTTATCCTTTTGGCATAAAATAAATCAACGATACTCGGAATACTTACAGGGTGAAGTGCTACAATGGGAGAATTATCTGCGCGCTTGCGGATATATTCTATAGTATTATTTTAGGAGGCAAGTGAAGATTATTTTACCAATGGTTTTTGGCATCATGTTAGGGATGACAACTTAACGTGAAGTGATGTTAAAAATACCAACAGCTGCCGAACCCCACCAGGATGGGGCCGGCCGGCGCCCCTCCGTTAGGGTTTCGGCCCCGCCTTCTGGAGTTTTCTTCCACCGCCTCTTTGGAGTCATCACAGCCCTTTGTTTAAGTCGGTTTCATCTCACGGCGCACGTTCATCCCACCGGGCTATAAATAAAGGGGCAGACCCCCTCTCAGAACACCAATTCATTCCTCCTGCTTCATTTGTTAAGAGCAGACAGAAGTTAGGGTTTCCAGAGATCAGAAATAGGGCTCTAGTTCTTCAAGTTCATAGTTTAGGCGTCTAGCAAGGTTCAAGTAGAGGTGGGCGCTACGCTCGGGATTCCAGATCTGTTTGTCTGGAGATCGATAATCTTATCTTGTATCTCATTATGACTTTGCTCTATTTTAATATATTGCTACTTGTTCAGTTCTTAGTTTATTCTAGTTGCATATTCGATATAGTTGTGATTGGTGATGATTATTGTCATTTGATTGTAAAGCGCCTAATTCAGTACTCGAGTGAGTTAGGTGGTATGTATTATGTAGACATGGTGTCTAGATATATTACATACCTACGGAGGCACCCTGACGTGCCGGGTCGTGTGATAGTCCGCGTAGGTGACAGCTGCGTTGGTTCCTCTGTAGTCCACCCCCGTCCGTACGTTGGACGAGCAGAGTGCGGTCACGAAGGTGGTTACCCTTGTGTCTTAATATCCTCATTAGATAATGCTCCTTATGATGTTTTCAGAGTTGATTATGCTGTGTAATGTGGCGTAGGCTATGGACTTTGTATTTAGTAATTACATAGGTTTGTTTTACTTTAGCCGAATCTCGAGATTGTCTTACTACATTAGTGAGTCTCTATATTCTATCTCTGGAATGCCATTTACCTCATTTACTCAGTTATCATTTACCATTTATCATTGACTTATTTATCGCTAAAGCACTAGAGTTATGGGTTATCATAGGTCTGCACATATATCTTTCCAATCATTATAGTAGATTATCCTAATGAGTGGAATGCCCCTTTATCCTTTTGGCATAAAACAAATCAACGATACTCGGAATACTTACCAGGTGAAGTGCTACAATAGGAGAATTATCTGTGCGCTTGCGGATATATTATATGGTATTATTTTAGGAGGCAAGTGAAGATTGTTTTACCAATGGTTTTTGGCATCATGTTAGGGATGACAACTTAACGTGAAGTGATGTTAAGAATACCAACAGCTGCCGAATGCTTTCTCATGCTGCTTTCCCTATTTTTGAAAAGATGCAGGCCTCTGATAAAATTTGTCAAAGTTTTGTTGTGTTCTTGCCAGGACAATTGGCTCTGTTCGGCTGATTGGGTTGTATGGTTGGCTGGCTGATTTTTGTGAGAGAACAACACTTCTGAATGGCTGGCTGATGCTGGCTGGCAAGTTCAAGACAACAGAGCCAAACAATTAGGGTTCAGGATCAGCAATAATGTTGTCGTTTTAAGACTCTAGGAACAAATAATTGGGTGAAAGGTCCAAGTATGGCTAGAGGGGGTGAATAGCCTAAATAAAAATTCTACAAAGTACTTAAGCACAAGGTTAGTATGACAAACGGCGAAATATGCAAAGCTAATGTAATAACTAACCTAGGCAAGCCACCTACACAATTCTAGTAATTCTAAGCTAACTAAGCCACCCAATTAACTAGGCACTAAGCAAGCAACAACAAGCACAAGAGCAACTAACTACAAAGGCTAACATGCACAAAGTAGAGAAGAGAGCTTGATTGTTATACCTTTGCCTTGTGTCGAATTTGCCAATAACCGTGAAATGAACAAATCACTCACACGATGGTGAGGAGCACAATGAAGTCCAAAGAAGCCAACACAATCAATTTTTCCCCGGGGTTCACGTGCTTGCCGGCACGCTACGTCCCCGTTGTGTCGACTTCAACCGGTGGTCCGGTGGCTAATCGGTATCACACACCGAGCCTACACAAGGCGCCACAAGGACCTACCATGGAGGAAGTAGCTCAATGACACGAGCAATCCACTAAGTTACCTTTGAGCTCTCCGCTCAGGGTAGGCACGAACCCCTCACAATCCACCGGTGTGAGCAAGCACAATCACCAAGCTTCTCCACACCTTCTCCACCCCCAAGCCGGCTAGGTGACTGTTGACGGTAGATATACCATAATATTCCACATTCAAATACCATCAATAGACTTCAGATTCAAAGGAGAATAAACATAACATGAACATATTTTATCAATAATGAGTTCCACTTGTACTCTTAGCTTGTGAACGCAGGGAAGATCAAAACAGAGCAGAAATGAACACTTGGAGCCCAATATCATGGTTTGGCCGAACCATAAATTTGGGAACCAAGTCACCACACTCCAACACATGACACAAGGGACCACATGGAAGATAAAAGAGCATGAGCCAAGCCCATGCATGGTTCGGCCGAACAATGTATGGAGCCCAAATGGCTCTGGTGGCATAGCACGATCCGTGTGACACTCCACCCAGCTCACCTCAACCATCAACGTGACAAACATGCAACCAAGGTGGAACCTACACTAAGGGACACTCTATGACAGATGGGGACAACATTGGTGGGCCCACCTTGCCATAGGTGGTTCGGCCGAACCACCCATGGTGGGGTCAGGCCACCAACACACTCCATGATCTGTGGGGACATCTTCTAGAAGCCCCTGGCTGGGCCCACTTGCCAAAGGGGGGTCGGCCGAACCGGCCCTGGTGCCTAGCCAGGTCGGTTGGATTCCACCGACTTCCTTCATGGTGTCCACGTGAGGAAATTGCCACTGCCGTCCATCCAAGTCAGTTACAAGGTCGGTTCATCCAAGGGCCAAGATGGAAGGGCACACGGATCGCTGACGTGGCACCCCTCCATCTTCCCCTATAAATAGAGGCTGGATCCACCCTCTCAAGACATGATTCATTTAAGATACAAGTGAAGAAGTAGTGTAGTTCCACCTTTAGTGGTAGTTGTAGTCTAGAGTGGGAGTTAGAGTTGAGTCGAGCTGCGCTCGGGGTCTCCGGAGTCGTCTACTGGAGGGCCTGGTATAGCTCTTGTATCTTTCTCTTTTTGTAAGACTTATCTACTTTAATATATATTATACCTGCTTTACTTTACTGAGTCTTTACTTAGTACATTACTTTGATAGTATTGTTGTGAGTTATCATATTACCTAGTCGGTTTGCATTAGATTGTGATCCTGTAACCAGCTCACGTGTGTAGTTCATCACCTGTCATAGGGTGCTCTAGTTGCCTTGATCACTGCTAGAGTAGTAAGGCTTAGTGTAAGCGTGGTGCTTAGACTAGATCTTACCTTTGAATGCCACTTGTCGCACGGATTGTTTGTGGGTGCTAGCAGGTGGTGACAGCCCTGTCTAGTCTTAGTATCCCTCCACGTGTTTTAGGCAAGTTCTTAAAAGGTAGGCTCTCATAAGAGAATAGCTGCTTCGGGTAGAGGTTATATCCCCTACTGTCTCTCCTATCCCCTACAACGGAAGTAAGGTAGCAGTCTTAGTATACTTCGTCCATTTGATAGGATAGATCACAGGAGTAAAGTTTGAATCACAAGAACCTTTCTCACTCGTTGTCCTCCCACCTAGCTACACTACACTAGTTATATTTTAGTATTTCATTTGTTATCTTTGAATCATCACCTTCCTATCATACTTCGATTACCCCCTCTGCACTAGTTGTGCTAAGTTGAGATAGATTTAAAGATCTCCTTCTATTAATATTTTTAGCAATCGCTTTCCCTTGGGATAAAATAAATAACGATACCTTGGAATACTCCCGGGTGAAGTGCTACAGCGGTACATTCTGTGCGCTTGCGGAATTATCCAATAGACATAAGAAATACCCCAGGCACTTCTAGCGCCGTTATCAGAGATAGCCTAACACCCTGTCTCTGGTGGTTGTGGTAAGAAGTATCAACAAGCATTTCTGGCGCCGTTGCCGGGGATAGCCTAACACCCTGTCTCTGGTGGTTGCGCTAAGTAAGTGTCAACAGTGACGGAAATCACCAAGAGTAAAAAGAATTACTCCGCCACCAAGCCACCAAGTGCACTCAGATGCAATGAGATGAACACTACACTTGATTCACTCTCTCTCAATCAAAATCTTGAGTTGAATCGAAGGGAGAGAGTTGGAGGGAGTGTGCTAGGCTCACAAGAGGCTTAGGAAGATCAAAAAGCGCAAGAGAGATGGCCCTAAGTGTTGACGGTCGTTAATTACCAATTTTATACCGTCAACTAATGTCAAGGGAAGATCAATAATAGAAGCAAAGGGGTTATTACTGACGAATTCCACGAGTTTTTGTGAATTGTGTATTTTCCAGGATTATTCCAGAAAAGGTTAAAAGAAGGATTAAAGAGCATAATTACCATGAAATTTGATCACGACGGAAACATACTTCATCAGCAAGTTAGAAGGATCCAGAACACACTCGAAGCACCGGGGCCCGAGACCCACCAGGGTGGGGCCGGCCGGCGTCCTCCTGCCAGGGTTTCGGCCCACCTTCTGGAGTCTTCTTCCATCGCCTCTCTGGAGTCATCGGGCCCTTTGTTCAAGTTGGTTTGATCCCACGGCGCACGTTCTTCCCACCAGACTATAAATAAAGGGGCAGACCCCCCTCCCAAAGCACCCACCAATTCATTCCTCCTGCTTCATTCGTTAAGAGTAGACAGAAGTTAGGGTTTCCAGAGATTAGAAATAGGGCTCTAGTTCTTCAAGTTCATAGTTTAGGCGTCTAGCAAGGTTCAAGTAGAGTTGGGCGCTACGCTCGGGATTCCAGATCCGTTCGTCTGGAGATCGGTAATGTTATCTTGTATCTCATTATGAATTTGCTTTATTTTAATATATTGCTACTTATTCAGTTCTTAGTTTATTCTAGTTGCATATTCGATATAGTTATGATTGGTGATGATTATTGTCGTATGATCGTAAAGCGCCTAATTCAGTACTCGAGTGAGTTAGGTGGTATGCATTATGTACACGTAGTGTCTAGATATATTGTGTACCTACGGTGGCACCCTGATGTGCCGGGTTGTGTGGTAGTTCGCGTAGCTGACAGCTGCGTTGGTTCCTCTGTAGTCCACCCCCCGTACGTAGGACTAGCAGAGCGCGGTCGCGAAGGAGGTGACCCTTGTGTCTTAATAGCCTCATTAGATGATGCTCCTTATGATGTTTTCTGAGTCGATTATGCTATAGATGAAGATGTGTAATGTGGCGTAGGCTGTAGACTTTGTATTTAGTAATTACATAGGTTTCCTTTACTTTAGCCGAATCTCGAGATTGTCTTACTACATTAGTGAGTCTCTATATTATATCTCTGGAATACCATTTACCTCATTTACTCAGTTATCATTTGCCATTTATCATTGACTTATTTATTGCTAAAGCACTAGAGTTATGGTTTATCACAGGTCTGCACATTTATCTTTCCAATCATTATAGTAGATTATCCTAATGAGTAGAATGCCACCTTTATCCTTTTGGCATAAAACAAATAAACGATACTCGGAATACTTACCAGGTGAAGTGCTACAATGGGAGAATTATCTGTGCGCTTGCGGATATATTCTATAGTATTATTTTTAGGAGGCAAGTGAAGATTATTTTACCTTTGGTTTTTGGCATCATGTTAGGGATGACAACTTAACGTGAAGTGATGTTAAAAATACCAACAAGCATTTCTGGTGCCATTACCGAGGATGGCAATTGTATTCATTAGGATAATTTATTGAGTTCGTTGATTTTATTCGCCAGGATATTTATTCTAGAATTTCATATACGAGAGTTCTTCATAGATAATATTAATAGAAAAACATAAAAATAACTATAAACATAAATACTTAGAGATAACCATAACCTTTTGCTTTAGCAGACTTACCCGTGTTTTGTTTATATTTAAATATCTTATATAGGGTAAGTGCAGGATTGGTTGTGTACTTTAACTCTTATCAATCGGAACAACCATAGGAAGAAGGGTCTTATATTATTTTGTGAAGCCATGGCTGAGAAGACTCTACGTGAATTCTCTGCCCCAAGCGCTAAGAATATTCACGTTGGGCCAACTTTTAACATTGGAAATCAAGATTATGAGATCAAGCCAAGCCTCATCAAAATGGTGCAAGCTATCACATTTACTGAAAAGAAAGATGAAGATGCAAGTATCCATCTGCAGAATTTCCTGGAGATTGGAAACACCACCAACATCAAAGGCATTCCTCAAGACGTCATGATACTTCGTTTGTTTCCGTTCTCATTAGAGGGAAAGGCGAAGCAGTGGTTTTATCAGAATAAAGATCGAGTCAAGACATGGGTAGAATGTTCAAACGCTTTCCTAGAAAAGTTTTTCTCAGTAATCAAAACCAATGCTCTATGAGGAAAGATTTCAGAATTTTGTCAGCAGAATGGTGAATCTATTTTAGAATCCTGGGAACGTTTTCATGATTACATATCAGATTGTCCCCATTATGGAATGGAAAAGTGGTTGCTCATGCAAACATTTTATCACGGACTAATTCAAAGATCACGTGAGAAACTAGATGCCACTGCTGAAGGATCATTTATGTCACTCACCCCTAGAAGAGCTGAAGATATTATGGCAAAGATAGCAGAAAATCAGAATTGGATAAACAACACTCAAACATGCCATAAGAGTGAAGAAATTTCAGAGGAAGTGTGTGCTCTGTCAACCAAGATAGATGTATTGTTGAACTGGTTAGAGTAAGGAGCCAATCATAAAAGAGATCGTCAAGCTATTCAAGACGCATTCAATTCCCAGAATCAATATGAAGGATCTTTGGAAATTGAGTTTGCAAATCCCCCAGAAGATATTAGTACAATCATCAAGTCTACTTCTCAGAAACAAGGATGGAATCAACCTCGGTCAACCAGTCAAGGTAAGTACCAAGGCAATACTAATTTTTCAAATCATAGACAACCACCCTTGAGAGAATTAATATTAGAACAAGCTAGAATTAATGAAAGTATTTATAAGAATCTTGCTTTTAATGATAAAGTTTTAGAAGGAATTAATTCTAAATTGGATAATTTCTCTTCTGCTGTTAAATAGCAAATATTATTTAATAAGAAGATAGAATTACAAATTGCACAATTATCTTCTACTTTGTTTACCACTAACCATGAACAAATAAAAGGAATATGTACTAGAGGAGGTAAGTCTACACGTGATCCACCTTACCCAAAAGGGGCACGTAGACCATCACATTTAGTGCAGGAAGAAGAAGAGATTGAGAAGGACAACAGAGAAGAAGAAGTTATACCACCTTCATCACCAGTTGAACCGCAAGATCAAGAATTAACTCAAGATTTTCATGACACAACCCTCCTACCGTTTCCACGCAGAAGAAGAAGAGCTAAAATAGATGATCAATTTGGTAAGTTTGTAGAGGTAATTCAGAAGTTATATGTCAATATCCCGTTGTTAGATGCCATGCAGGTACCTACATACGTGAGGTATCTTCGAACCATCCTCAACAACAAGGGACCATTACCTTCTACTGAAGTTGTCAAGCTAACGGAGGAGTGTAGTGAGGCAATTCTGAGTTCTTCTCCTACTAAGAAGAAGGATCCAGGGTGTCCCACTATTGATTGTTCAATAGGAGACCAGATGTTCGAGAATGCTTTATGTGATCTTGGAGCAAGTGTTAGCGTCATGCCCAAGACTGTCTTCGACAAACTCAACTATTCTACGCTCACACCAACCATGATGTGTTTAAAATTAGCTGACCAATCGGTTCGCTATCCCGCAGGAATCGTAGAAATTATTCCGGTAAAAATCCGCAACTTTTTCATTCCTATAGATTTTGTAGTACTTGATATGCAGGAAGAGAGGAAGATACCCCTCATCCTCGGCCGACCATTCCTAAACACTGCAAATGCAATCATCAACGTTGGAGCTGGAGAGATCACATTCACCATCAATGGTCAAGAAGAGCGATTCGCTTTCAAGCCAGGACTAGAGCAATGCCAAACGTTAAAGTGTCATGAAGAACAAGATGCAACAACATCTCCAACATCGGAGATAAATCATGAAAAATAATTCAACTGGAGAAGTCCGGATCGGTGGACTCAAAAACCCCGAACCATCGCCGGGAGGTAACTCGGTAGTTATCGGTAATTTAATTCCTGCTTTTAAATTTACATATTTACTTTCTTATAAATTGCATTATTAAAAAGAAATAAAAATAAGCATGGCATGATTAAAGCTTAAGCCCCATGTGATTATTACTAACGGAGTGTTAAACCCCTGTTAGTGAAATTTGCTGTGGTGGCAGAAAATTATAAAAAGACCATCATTAGAATTCTAATTTTTCGTAGATTCATAAAAGTAATTTAGTTTTTCATTCTTGTGTCATTATACGGTATAAAAACGAGAAAAATTTGGGACCCACCATCATCACATCAAGTCACATCATGCATTATCATCAACCACCCCCTTTCACTACCATCCAAACTTCATTATTTACGCATGCACTACCCACCATCCATCCATTCAGCCATTTCACCAGAGAAACATATGCATTTGGAAGAGAATCTAGGTGGTGTCGACACTAGCTAAAGGAGAGAGCCAAAGGTGACCAGGTGGGGCCGGCCTGCCCCAAGGCCATGCCGGCCGGCGCCCCTCCTCCATTTCTCTGCCTCTCCTCTCTCTCACTCATTCACACCCTCACACACATTCCAGAGAGCACGCAGCCAAGTTGTTTTGCAGCTCGTGATTACCAACTTCCATAATCCTATCATTTGAATCAAGTTTAAGCAAAGAAAAGGGTAGAGAAGAAGATTAGCAAGAAGACCTAGAAGAGAGATCACCACTTTGATTCCTTCTCTCCTCTTGTTCTTGTTTTTTCTTTTTTGTTCTTGTGTTCTTGTTCATTCTTGCCGTGTTCTTCGTGTTCTTCATTTTACAGGCAAGATGAGAAATAGAATGAAAGGTGCCATTCGATCCCTTGGAAGAGCCTTCTCACGCCGCACAATAAGAAGTCAATCATCATCACAAGTGCCATCGTTCGTCGGCTTCCAACATGAATATCGATCCTCCGTCACCCTTCACGTATGACAACCCGTCATCCTCTTCCCAACCGGAAGAGAGGTATGAACTCACAAGCATAACTCAAATTACATTATCAGCTAGACCTCAGAGGAAAATTTTAAATGTGGTTAAAAACAAGAAATTCACACATACTCCAATTTTTTATGCCACATTGCTCCATGAAATCGGAATGGATTCCGAATTTGAGCTTATTTTTTGAAATGTTGGATGGGAAAATGCATGGCAAATTAATGAGCAAGGTAGCAAGTTACTCACTATAGAATTTATTAGCACCCTAGACTTTGATGATGATGAGGTTAATTTTAGAATGTTTAATAAACCTTTCACCCTCTCATGGAAAACTCTTAGTTTAGCACTAGGATTCAATAATCAGTGTGTGGTCAATATAACTGAAACTCTCCAAGACTTTGATAAAGATGATTTTTGGGAGAGTATCACTGCAAAGAAACCTGAGAGAAAACACAAATATACTACTGAAGAAGTTCATTATCCCACACTGAGATTTATGCTTAAATGGTTAGCTTTTACATTCTTTCCTAGAGAGGAGTTAAATACTATTAAACAGGAGAACTGTCCCTTCCTTAAGAAAGTGTAGTATTTCTTTTACTTCCTGGATTACACGTTTAGCTGCAGGGCTAGGTTTATTATCAAATGCTTCACTTGTTCATATTTCTGATGCCCGCAGAATTATTGGTTATGATTTTTCTTTCGTGCTCACATGCTCAAACGCCGAAATAATAAAATAGTTATGATTTATAAAAATTATGACAATGAGTACGAACTGCGAGACAGTGAGTTAGGAATTTATTCTATCCAGAATTTTATTTTTCCAGCTGTTAGAGCTAATATTGGCAGGTGTCCGTCTGCGCGCATCAGCAGGGTGCCGAGAGCTAACTTCACTGGAGCTGACCCAGCACCATCTGGGCCAGTTTATTCCCACTATGTTGATTTTAGTGAACAGGTATCAATGCAGGAGCCACGCCAGCAATGGACTGCATATACAGGATGGGAGGAACAGCCCACATTTCAGTAAGGAGAATCTTCGTTAGCAGCAGCAGGTTGGGGAGCAACTGATTTTCAGAGAGGACGAGCATCTTTTTTCTACACGCGGGAACACGAACTTCACCGCCGGTGAACCAGATCCATTTCATGCACCACCAGAAGATGATTACTATCGTCCGCCTGAGCAGCACTTTACAGCTACCACTAATGATTTTCCAGCTTTATCTATACGTCTCACTAACATTGAACAGGGGGCAGAACGCAATAAGCGACACGCTGCAGCAGCACGAGCAGTGGCAGCAGCAGGTCGACGACAGGTTCTACCAGCACGAACAATGGCAGCACAACACGGACCAACGACTGGATCAGATATATCAGGAATAGCAGCAGACGCAGAGCGGATTAGAATATTTGATACATCAGATGGGATACCCGCCGCTACCTCCACCATATTACTGAGCAACATCCAGCTTGGGGGAGATCCCAGCTAGGTGAGCACCTCTCACTTTTATATATGCTTTTTATTTTAGTATTTAATTTAGTCTTTAATTCAGTCAATTTCAATATTGCTAAAAACAACAAGAAAACCAAAAAAAATTTTACCGCTTTCTTTAGTTATTGTATTAAATTTCTACTTGCTTAAAATGAAAATCCAAGAAAAATAAAATAGATTGTATAATAAAGTTTGCTTTAAAATTCTGCATTCAATTTGTCTTTAGAATAATTAGAACTTGAAGGCTAGAGAAAAATCAAAAAGATATTTAAACTGTTTAAATATAATTTTCTGCAATTGCTTAGTGTTTAAATTTAAATTCTCCTACGAATTGCATGAAGTTTATCTACCATGAAAATTTATTCTGAAACTTGATATCAGTGGGTAGCATAAGCTTTTCTAAGTAATTGACGAATATGATATAAGAAGGTTTGAGTTGCTATTTATTTCATCCTAAGTGACACCTAAGCTCCAGACATTTCAAAAATTAAAAATCAAAACAAATATAATAATTTGTTCTGCTAATATGATTTAAGTAGATTATTCTGTTATGCATTCATGATTGAATATACATGCACAAAAAGTTTTCACTCTATGCACAAGTCTCTCTCTTAGAAATCTAACAAAAAGTGTGGGTTATAGAATTAAAAGATGCCATACCAATGAAGTATGAGTCTGAAAGATGCCATATCAAAAGGGTATGTGCCAAAAAAAGAGAAGAGAGTAAAACAATGGGTGCAAAGACACCCGCCTGAGAGAAAAAAATGGGTAAAAAAGTATCCGCTGGGGAGATAACCCACACTCTTCAGAAAGACAGAAAAGAGAGGATAATGCATAGAAGTTCAAAAAAATGAAATTTAATCACATTTACACATTCAATCATGATGTAAGCTTAGTAGTCCTCTGCAATCTTATTAGTAGGTTCTCATTATTTCCAAAATAAAAATTATATACTTATTCAAAAAATATTATAAATATAATATATATATATCTGGAGCAATGGTTGAAACAAAGGATGAAAGACTTAGTGCTTGCTTGATTATTCTGTCTCTCAATTACCTAAGACTTAGTTTAAATTCAAACCCTACGATTGAAAAGAATAAGAATAAGTTTGAAAGATGGATTAATAAATTTCAATCCTGAGAAGAATTTCTGTTTAAATATTTAAGTATTTGTTGGGAGTTATACATTTTATGGAACCCTGAATAAATTATTTCAAGTCAACTTCGCTAAGGGACTAGCAAAGACTTACCTTGGGGGTATTGTTGACGGTCGTTAAGTACCAACTTTATACCGTCAACTAATGCCAAGGGAAGATCAATAATAGAAGCATAGGGGTTATTACTGACGAATTCCACGAGTTTTGGTGAATTATGTATTTTCTAGGGAATTATTCCAGAAAAGTTTAAAAGAAGGATTAAAGAGCATAATTACCACGAAACTTGATCACGACGGAAACATACTTCATCAGCAAGTTAGAAAGATCCAGAACACACTCGAAGCACCGGAGCCCGAGACCCACCAGGGTGGGGCCGGCTGGCGCCAAGGTGGGGCCTAGCCGGCGCCCCTATGCTAGGGTTTTGGCCCACCTTCTGGAGTCTTCTTCCACCGCCTCTCTGGAGTCATCTGGGCCCTTTGTTCAAGTCGGTTTGATCCCACGGCGCACGTTCATCCTATCCGGGCTATAAATAATGGGGCAGACCCCCTCCCAAAGCACCCACCAATTCATTCCTCCTGCTTCATTCGTCAAGAGTAGACAGAAGTTAGGGTTTCCTAGAGATTAGAAATAGGGCTCTAGTTCTTCGAGTTCATAGTTTAGGCATCTAGCAAGGTTCAAGTAGAGTTGGGCGCTACGCTCGGGATTCCAGATCTGTTCGTCTGGAGATCGGTAATATTATCTTGTATCTCATTATGACTTTGCTTTATTTTAATATATTACTACTTATTTAGTTCTTAGTTTATTCTAGTTGCATGTTCGATATAGTTGTGATTGGTGATGATTATTGTCGTATGATCGTAAAGCGCCTAATTCAGTACTCGAGTGAGTTAGGTGGTATGCATTATGTAGACGTGGTGTCTAGATATATTGTGTACCTACGGTGGCACCCTGACGTGCCGGGTCATGTGGTAGTCCGCGTAGGTGACAGCTGCGTTGGTTCCTCTGTAGTCCACCCCCCGTACGTAGGACTAGTAGAGCGCGGTTGCGAAGGAGGTGACCTTGTGTCTTAATAGCCTCATTAGATGATGCTCCTTATGATGTTTTCTGAGTTGATTATGCTATAGATGAAGATGTGTAATGTGGCGTAGGCTGTAGACTTTGTATTTAGTAATTACATAGGTTTCCTTTAGTTTAGCCGAATCTCGATATTGTCTTACTACATTAGTGAGTCTCTATATTCTATTTCTGGAATACCATTTACCTCATTTACTCAGTTATCATTTGCCATTTATCATTTACTTATTTATCGCTAAAGCACTAGAGTTTTGGGTTATCATAGGTCTGCACATTTAGCTTTCCAATCATTATAGTAGATTATCCTGATGAGTAGAATGCCACCTTTATCCTTTTGGCATAAAAAAAACAACGATACTCGGAATACTTACCGGGTGAAGTGCTACAATGGGAAAATTATCTGTGCGCTTGCGGGTATATTCTATAGTATTATTTTTAGGAGGCAAGTGAAGATTATTTTACCTTTAGGTTTTTGGCGTCATGTTAGGGATGACAACTTAACGTGAAGTGATGTTAAAAATACCAACACCAAGCCAACCACACTCCTATTTATAAGCGAGATCAAAGATCTAGCTATTTTACACTGTAATCGGGCACACCGGACGCTGCTTAAGTTCACACAGGACGCGTCCGGTGGTTGTCCGGTGTATCGCCCACTGACACGTGTACTAGCCGTTTAAATTTCTTCACTGCGCGCGCTTGCACCGGACGCGGAGAAGTCACACCGGACGCTTCCGACGCCCGTGTCCGGTGCACCAACAGAGAGCATCCAGAGAGCTCAGATTGGCACCGGACGCGTCCGCTGATAGGTCACCGGACACTCCTAGCGTCCAGTGCTTTCACTCAGTTAGAAAGCTCGAAGACTCACCGGACGCTCGAAAAACATCACCGGACGCGCTGGAGTTACCGTTCCAGCGTCCGGTATCTACGCAAAGAGGTTCCAGAAAGGTCAAATGCACACCGGACACGTCCAGGTGAGCACCCACCAGACGCGCCTAGCGTCCGGTGCTCCTCTGAGAGCTGTTTTCACTCTCTCTTCAACTACCTTGGTTCTAGATGCTAACAACTAAGTGTTTCACACTCTTAGGCACGTATGTTAGCAAGTTTTAAGTGAAATTGCAAGGTGATGTTAGTCACTCTAGGTTGAATCAAGTGTATGCAACTAATATGCAACCTAGAGCACTTGCCGACCGGGTTCACGAAATAATTCTCCTCTTAATAGTCTGGCCAAATATCCTAAATGTGATCGCACTCGCTAAGTGCCTTGATCACCAAACCAAAGAGCCCTAATGTTTTACCTTTGCCTCTAACTCTTTGATCCTTTTGCTTTTCACTTTTCATCACTTGATATTCACTTGAGCACCATGTCATCTCCCACTAACCTCAATTTGCTACACACACTTAGCACTTAGGTTAGTGGCTAGGTTTCATCAATTGTCAAAACCAAACTAGGGACTTTCAATCTCCCCCTTTTTGGTAATTGATGACAACCCATTTACAAAAGAAATATGCATTAAGATTTTGAACATTGTCATGCTTGCCCATAAGTAGATCATGAAAGGATTTGGACAAACATCACAAGTTCTATTTTGGTAGTATTAGCTCCCCCTACATATGTGTATTGAGTTTGGATTGGAAGCTAGCACATATGCATTTTCTTGGTGAGCAATTCTACCAAAATCGCGCTAAGGTGTATAGAATGGACCTTTGAAGCGTGATACCATCGGAGTTGCCATGTACACCATCCATAGCACTTTAATAACTAGAAGGTCACAAATACTGGAGCATACCGTGAGATCACATTATAGACAAGATCTAGTTACAACTTGTAAGCATAAGACCAACTACACATGCTAGTTGTTCAAATCATTATTCATGCCCTTCTACTAGCAATAAACCACACAAGCATGTACATGAAAGTAAATACATGTGCAATGAGCAAGTCATATGGTTAATGCACATCCAAATGCAACAACTTGTATATGAGTATGCTCCCCCTACTTGTGTGCTTCAAAATTTTAATTACCCCTTTCCATTGGCCTATTGCTCTCCCATCACCGGCCTAATGATGGTTCATCGCGGTTTTCTCTTGCTTTTGTAATTTTCTCTCCCCCTTTGTCAATAATTTCTCAAAAAAGTTAATCTTAGTGGAAAGAAGTTGTCAAGTTCATTTGATTTGGAAAGAGAGTTCATTTGTCACTTTGGCTCAATCTAGTGCACTTGCCTAGGATATATAACTAAGTTTGAACCAAGGACAAGCTTCTTCACGCCACTAGGGGTTATCTTGCCCATGTTAAGTTATACACCTTGAGCTTATGAACTAAATTGAACACTAGGGGATCAAACACACATACATGCTATATGTTACCACTAGTCCATACAAGCAAGAAAAACAATAGTGGTAGCATATATACATCAAAATATTTTATTTCCATGAATGATCCTAAGTTGAGAGTATGTCTATATGCTCTAATCATGTCCTAGCAAGTTTGAATATTATGCCAAACAATGTTACCTTGCTTTGTCGAAGTAGAGGCATGTCACATATGTGGGGTGATCTCAACTCATATTGGAGAAATCAAGAATATTCAACTCATTCCTCAACATGCAAAACCTCTTCTCATCTAATGGCTTGGTGAGTATGTCGGCCAATTGATCATCGGTTCCAATGCTTTGAATGTCAATGTCACCCTTTTATTGATGATCACGAATGAAATGGTGCCTTACATCAATATGCTTGGTTCTTTGATGTTGAACCGAGTTTTGAGTTAGCTTGACGGCGCTCTCATTGTCACATAGCAGTGGCACTTTCTTGAAATTGATTCCATAATCTCTCAAAGTTGCCTTCATCCATAAGATTTGAGCACAACAACTCCCCGCACTAATGTATTGGCCTCGGCGGTGGAGAGTGATATGCTATTTTTCTTCTTTGATGACCATGAGATAAGAGATCTTCCCAAGAGTTGACATGTACCCGATATACTCTTTCTATTGATCTTCCCAACCGTCATAATCCGCATCAGCATATCCAATCAACTCAAACTTTGCACCCTTGAGATACCACAATCCAACATCTTGAGTGTGCTTCAAATATCTCAATATCCTCTTTGCGGCCTTCATATGACTCTCTCTAGGAGATGCTTAATATCTAGCACACATGCACACATTGAACATAACATCTAGTCTTGATGCGGTGGCATATAGCAAACTTTCAATTAGAGACCGATATGCCTTTTGATTAACCATATTGCCAATTTTATCTTCATCCAAGCTTCCACCAGTACCCATAGGAGTGTAATTGATTTTGCATCTTGCATTCCAAACTTCTTAATCATGTCCCTTGTGTACTTTCCTTGACTAATGAATGTGTCATTCTTCAATTGCTTGATTTGAAGTCCAAGGAAGTATGTGAGTTCATCCATCATAGACATCTCAAATTCTTTGGCCATCATCCACTCAAACTCCGCACACAAGGCTTGACTTGTTGATCCAAATATAATGTCATCCACATAGATTTGTATGATCATCAAGTCACCATCAATCATCTTGGTGAATAGAGTGGTGTCAACCTTGCCCATCTTGAACCCTTTAGAGAGGAGGAAATCCCTTAGCCTCTCATACCATGCTCTTGGTGCTTTTTTCAATCCATAGAGGGCCTTCCTTATCTTGTATACATGGTTGGGTTTCTTTTCATCTTCAAAACCGGGTGGTTGTTCAACATATATTAGCTCATTGATGAAGCCATTGAGAAATGCACTTTTCACATCTATTTGGTAGAGCTTGATATTGTAAGCACAAGCATATGATAGAAGAATCCTTATTGCCTCCAATCTTGCAACCGGAGCATAGGTTTCACCAAAGTCCAATCCTTCTACTTGAGTGTACCCTTGTGCCACTAATCTTGTCTTGTTCCTTACTACAACACCATCTTGATCTTACTTGTTTCTAAATACCCATTTGGTTCCAATGACATTGTAGTTCTTTGGTCTCTCTACCAATTCCCAAACTTCATTTCTTTGAAAGTTGTTGAGCTCTTCATGCATAGCATTCACCCAATCACTATCTTGCAATGCCTTCTCAATGTTTTCTGGCTCTTCAAGAGACACAAATGAATAGTGAGCACAAAATGATAGTAGTCTTGATCTTGTTTGCACACCCTTTTGAATATCACCAACAATTTGATCTAAAGGATGATCTCTTGCAACATTTGATGGTTGAAGTACTTGAGGTTGATTGCTTGAGCTTGGTTGAGCATTGGATTGATTTGTTTGAGATGAACTAGTTTGATTTTGATTTTGTACTTGAGAACCACTAGTTTGATCATTGGATGGAACTTGCACCTAATCTTTATCATCTTCTATGTCAATCACTTGAGTAGGTCTAATATAACCAATGTCCATCTCTTGCATAGCCTTTACCAATTGAGGTCCACTCACATCATCTAGATTCTCATCTTGATCTTGTGACCCATTGGTTTCATCAAATTCAACATCATGAACTTCCTCAAGTTGACCACTTCCCAAGTTCTAAACTCTATAAGCTTTGCTGGTGGTGGAATATCCAAGCAAGAATACCTCATCACATTTCTTCTCAAATTTGCTCAATCTTGCACCCTTCTTCAAAATGTAGCACTTGCAACCAAAGACCCGAAAGTATACAATATTTGGCTTTCTTCCATTCAAAATCTCATATGGAGTCTTTTCTAACATGGGATGGCAATAGAGTCTATTGGAGTAGTAGCATGCCGTGTTAATTGCTTCGGCCCAAAAGGATTGACTCACATTATACTCACTAAGCATAGATCTTGCCATGTCTATAAGAGTTCTATTCTTCCTTTCAACTAACCCATTGGATTGAGGTGTGTACTTGGCCGAGAACTAGAGTTTGATTCCAATTTCATCACATAGCTCATCAACTCTTGTGTTCTTGAACTCACTACCATTGTCACTTCTCACTGTTTTGATGGTGGTTTCAAACTCATTGCAACTTCTCTTGACAAAAGATTTGAAGATAGCATGCACATCACTCTTGTCAATCATAAAGAAAACTCATGTGTATCTAGAGAAGTCATCTACAATCACCAATGCTTGTATATGTTGTTGGCCCAAATAAATCCATGTGCAATAACTCAAATGATTTGCATGTGCTCATCATGCTCTTCTTAGGATGTGTATTGCCAACTTGTTTCCCGGCTTGACATGCACTACATAACTTGTCTTTTTCAAATTCAACATCTTTAAGGCCTCTAACCAAGTTATGCTTCACAAGTTTGTTCAATTGCTTCATCCAACATGACCAAACCTTCCATGCCATAACCAACACATACTTGACTTAGAGAGTAAGCATGTTGACAATTGTGACTCTCTAGCACCAAAGTCCACTAGATAGAGATTTTCATATCCAAACCCCTTGAATATCAAATTTGAACCATCCACACTTATGATTTTCACATCATCAACACCAAATATGCATTTGAAACCAAGATCACAAAGTTGAGCCACCGACAATAGATTGAAGTTCAGGCTCTCAACCAATAGCACATTGGAAATGCTCAAGTCATTGGATATTACAATCTTACCAAGCCCTTTGATCTTGCCTTTGCTATTGTCCCCAAATGTGATACTATCATACTCATTGCCACTAGAATTGATTTGGTTGAACATTCTTAAATCATCGGTCATGTGTTGATAACACCCACTATCAAGAACCCAATGCCTCCCTCTGGCTTTGTAATTCACCTACAAAACAAATCAACGCCTTTTAGGTACCCACGCTTGTTTGGGTCCTTGAAGGTTAGCAACCAAAGCCTTTGGTACCCAAATAGCCTTCAACCTTGGGCTCTCTTTAGGTGTACCAATGTATTTGACTTTGACACCTTTCTCACCCTTTCTAAGCATGTAACAAGAATCAAGCTTAATAGATTTAGCACTTCCAAATTTTATTTGCTTGTTCTTGTTGTTAGTGATGCAATTTGCCTCAATATGCCCAACTTGCTTGCACTTGTAGCAAAATCGGCCATTGCTTCTCACAAAGCTAGGCTTTGGAGTTACAAAGGCTGCCTTGCCCTTCTTGGGAGTATAGCCAAGTCCCTCCTTAGAGTTACTATATCTTTGGCTACCCAAGCATTGTAGCAAGTGGGCATCCCCACCATAGGCATTGCCCAATGCGCGGGTTAGCTTGTTCACTTCCTTCTTCAATTTTTCATTTTCAGCTTTTAGTGTTGGGTCAACACTAGTAGTGAAGGTAGAAGTAGAAGTGGATGATGATGAAGAGCTAGTGTTGTTTAGTGTGGTTGCAACATGTGGTTCGTTAGTTGATTCATTCATTAAGTTACAAGTTACACCCACATCACATGTTATAGCAACATCCTCAACCTTGCTTAGTGTTAACATCTACTAACATCGCCAAAAATAACTATATAACTTCAAACACTAGAGAAGAGATTAGAGATGTATGGTAATTAATTAACTGGTCATTAGCAACTAGCCACTTATCTATCACCAACATTCTTAGGCATGAACTAGGTTGTCATCCCTAATTATATATGTTAAGAATAAATAAGGGTTCCATATATTATTCAATGTGACTAGGCAGAAATTTATAAATATAAACTAAGATCAATTCTGCAAGCGGACAGATAATTATACCTGTTGACGGTCGATAACGTTAACTTTTATTAGAACTCTAGACACAAAAGGATACATGAAAACATACTAGTCTAGGGTTTTAACTGACAATTTCCACGAGTTTTGCATGTTCTGTATTTTCCAGGGGTTATTCCAGAAAAGCATAAAAGAGGGATTAAAGTGCATAATTATCACAAAACGTAACCGCAAAGGAAACATTATCATCGGAACACTAGAAGCCTATGGAACACACCCAAAGCGACTGGGGCCTGCACCCTGCCAGGGTGGGGCTGGCCGGCGCCCCCCGGCTAGGGTTCGGCCCCGCCTTCTGGAGTCTTCTTCCGTCGCCTCTTAGGAGTCATCTCGGCCCTATGTTTAAGTCGGTTTGATCCTACGGCGCATGTTCATCCCACCAGGCTATAAATAAAGAGGCAGACCCCCCTGGGGGCATCAATCAATCATTCATCGAAGGCAACAAGTCTTCAAGCCAGCAAGAGCCTACTAGTTCATCAAGAGCCTTCTAGTTCATAGTTCTAGCCTAGTTAGATTAGAGAGTAGAGGAGATCCAGTTCTTCGGCGGGATCTGGAGCCCCGGCATCCGTCTGGAGCGCAGAGTTCGGTATAGTTCTGGTTCTTTCTCTATTATTGTATTCTTCATTATGATTAGAGAAACATTGTTCTTAATAGTTCATATATTCTTGATTACATTAGTCTTTGTCTACTTTAATTATATGTCTAGTATAGTTGGTTCGATCTTATTGAATTCATGTAATTGCTCGTATAGCGTTTCTCCAAACGATCGTTGGGTAGATGATGAACAATGTGTAGACGTGGTGTCTAGATATTTCGTTTATCTGCGAGTGCACCCTGATGTGCCGGGTCGTGTGGTAGTTCGTGTAGGTGACAGCTATGTTGATTCCTCTGTAGTGCCACTCCCCGTATGCAGGCAAGCAGGGATGGTCATGAAGTTGGGTGATGACTTTGTTTCACACCTTTCCTAGATGATGCCCTTTTGCATGTGATCATGATATAGGACCAATCTGACAATGATTGCTAGATGTAATTGCACTAGTTAGAGTTATTCATTGACGTAGTTATAGAATTACCTTAGATATTAATTCCTTAGTTTATCCATTGGCTAGCTATTACTATAACTAGAAAGTGCTCTGATGTTTATCTTTATTAATGATGCTTGATCATACTTATCACCCTATTTATCTTTATTACCTTGTGATCTCTACCTGTTATGAGTAGAGTATATGACATCGGTAATTTCACTTATTTATTTTATATAGTTGTTATCAATATAATAGATTGTACTTTAATCAAGTCCTTCCCAGTGGTATAAATATAAATCGACAACCTGGTAGAACTCCTAGGTAAAATGCTACAATAGTATAATTATCTATCCACTTGCAGAATTGTTCTTAGTTTATATTTATTTATATTTCTGCCTAGTCACTTGGAATAATATATAAAACCTTTATTTATTCTTAGCATATATAATTAGGACTGACAACCTAGTTCATGCTAAAGAATGTTGGTAATAGATGAGTGGCTAGTTGCTAATGACCAGTTAATTAAAATACCATACATCTTCTAATCTCGTCCCAAGTGTTAAAAGTTATAAAGTTATATTTGGCGACGTTAGCAGATGTCAACAATACCATTGTAGCATTTTACCTAGAGCCTACTAGGTTGTCGAGTTATGTTTATACCACTGGGAAGGACTGGATAAATGTTGATAGTTACTAACTGCTAATCAAAAGAGTGTAGCGAAATCTATCCTCTAGCAATGGTAACAATACTTCTCAACGCAATCACGGGGTTGTCAATCCATATGCTCAAAGTATATGGTTGTTGACACTTCTAACGTTGCTACTTGGAATAAAGTTATTTCTAGCAACTGCGCCAAAAATGCTATGGGTAGCTCTATAGGATAGGTGATGGGATTCTGCAAGCACACAGAACTATCATGTAGCACTTTACCTGGGAGTACCAGGTGTCGAATTTATATTTTCCCAAAGGAAGGCAGGATTTGTGATTCCAAGGATCTGATAGTCAAGGATCTAGATATGGATAAATGGGGTAATAGCCTTAGTAAGGATAAATCAATGAAGTATAACTAAGGTGGAAACACACTAGGATAAATTGAGATAGCTCTAGAGTTTATGGGAGAACTCTAACTCTGTAAAAGATCAAGTGATTGTTATACCAAAGAGATTGCTATACTCGGGACACGTAAAGTCCTAAACTCGCCGGGGTTTGACTGATCAGGCACCGTACGCCCACAAGCCTACGCTAATAAAACCAGACCGAACGTTATGGAATCCAGAGGATTCTAGGGCTATCACCACCTAGAACCTACCACTACTATCCGTGGGTCTAGCCGCACTCAAAGGTAAGATTATAGCCTAAGCACTTCGCTTAATCTATAAAGCTTACAACTCTAACTCTGGCAAGGAATCAGAGCACGCTAACCAAGCAATGAGACAAGTATGCAACTGCTTAAAGTATAACAATAGGTAAATGAATCAGGGGATCTTTATTACTGATAAGAGTGAAGAACACCACAGAGGAGGTCGCCGACAAGCCCGGCTCCTCCACAGATTTCCTCCTTCTCCCGACTTCTCTCACTACTCTACTCTTCTCTAGCTAGCACTATTCCAAAGAGCAGAGCTTTGCTAGAGAGAAAGAAGAGCTACTACTAACTATGAGCTAAATCTCTAGTGATTTGCTAGTGATCTTCTAGAGGTTTCTCCTTACAAGTGAGGAATCAAGTCCTATTTATAGTGTAGGAGTGCTCCAGGGGTACTTGTAGGGGTCCTGGAGGTCGGTGGCACGAAGTGGCAGGGCGAGCGCCCTCCTAGGGGCGGGCGCCCCCTTGAATGCACCGCCTTGCATCCTACGGCCCTCCTTCACCCTCAAGGGCAGTTGCAAGGTCGATTGGAGCTCAGGATTGGTGGTTTGCAACCCCGGGAGGGTGACATGTGGGTCCTTCGATCCATGGCACATCACTTGATCACCGTTGGATGAAAACCGACTTCATTTGATGGCTTGGATGACTCTTGGACACCTTCCCTCGGATTGTGGACGTCGCACTCAATTTGGACAGGGTGGGCGCCCTGTAGGTAGGGCCACCGGATCCTTGTGTCTTGTCTCTGAGCCGTTGATGTTATTTCAACATGCCATAGGCCATTTGGGAGGATGGCACATGGATCCATGAGGTTGCATGCCCATTTGGCAACTTTCATAGGGCGGGCGCCCTATGCAGTGGGCGGGCGCCCCCCTCTGGCTCCCATGTGGTAGCTGAGGTGCTAAGGTGTCTTGGTATGCTTCGTTTTTACCTGTTTTCACCATTTTTCCTGCATACACAAGATTTCTCCAAGGACATGTGGAACTAGGTAAGTTTCAAGGTGAGTTCTTTGCTTTTCATGTGGTTTTACCTTGATTATGGGTGAAATGTTGACGGTAAAATAGGGTGTTAGCGACCGTCAACAAACTCCCCCAAGCTAACCTTTTGCTTGTCCTCAAGCAAAGATGTGGTTTTAGCATGGCAATGTTGTATCAAGAATTTCTTTAATGTAATAATTCACAAGGGTCTTGTATACAAACCAACACTATTCTAGTATTGAGCATGATTCAGAAATTCATCTTGTGTCTTAACTATGTGGGGCTTTTAGCTTTTTCACCATGGGTCATGCAGAAACAAGATAGCATAGATAAGTAGATACTTCATCCCTTACTTTGGTAGAGTGAGACCATTCACTAGAGAATTTTTATCTTTTTGAAAGGAAAAAATCTTGCTTTGGTTCCTTTAGTGGTACTCTCAACCACTCCTTAGTGTGATAGACCTCACAAGAGCTCAAGAGAGCTTTTCATGTCTATCCTAAATCCTATGTGGGGTTTATAGAATTGGAGCAAAAGCATACTTGAACTGAATAATTGCAAGATTAGACTCTTAGATCACAGGGAGCAACAAGTCATATAAGATGATCAAGAAGTGCAGGTGTATATTATTTGGTGGGCTCCTTGAGACTTATTCCTTTGCCTTAGACAGGGGAGAGCATGGTTACTGAATACATAGTTTTTTTTAAGCATAGATATATGGGCACCTGCCCATGGGACATTTGTTCTCTTTTGTTTTCCTTGAGCACTTGCTCTTTTCTCTTTTTTCAGTAACCTATACTCCCCATCTATCAAAAGGACAAAGGTTGATTGTGGTTGGTTGTCCCAATTGGTGTATGGAGCATAGGTGTATACTTTCAGTGTAGAAGTAATACATAGGTGGAATGTGTACGTGATCTTGATCAAAGAATATGATTAGTTTCTCTACCTAGATCAAATAAGGTCTAAGCAGGCTCAAAACAGACAAGAACTCATTCTTTTGGTGGTTTTAGTTGTTTGTCGATGTATGGCTTGATGGTAGGTATTTAACTCCATAAAGGAATCATGAGCAAGAATTTGAATTTTATAAATCAGAAACTCTTAGTTGGTTCTCACTCATTCCTTAGATCATTTAAAAGTTCTACTTATACCAATTTCAATCTTTCAAGAGCATAACTTAGGTTATTAGCATGTGCGACCCATAATAGTGTTTGACTTAAGACCGAATTCAGATATCACACTCAAAACTTTCATAGTAAGGGTTGTATAATAAGATTTTGCAAATCATCATAGAGCAATTGTTCATCAGACATATCATATTATTTTTCTCGTCTTATCATTATTTTTATTTATTTATCTATTTATTTATTTTATTGTTATGCAAGAATTTAGAATTACTTTTATATTATAACTCATAGTAATTAAGAAAAAGTGCTGGGGTTAGAGACCACGCCTTGGCGAGGATGACGGCTCCCCCAAGCTAGCTTCTTCTCCATGATCGAATTCTCTTCTTGGTCGGGTTATTTTCTCTTTTGCATCTTATTATGATCACTAGGCTTTGCTTTTTATTCTACCCCTTTTTTATTTATTGCTACTATGATAAACCAAATTTATATTTTATTTTATTTTATTATTATTATTTTTATTTATATATAATCTCTCTTTTATTATTAAATGGTATTTATTAAATGCAAGACATAAATTTAAAGATGCTTCTAATAATTAAAGAGAGAGAGATAGAATACTTACTCCCATAGCTGTCCTTCCTCGGAAGGAGGTTCTTCCTTGACCGATGTCTTTTTCTCATCTTGTCCTTCTTTGATGGTAGCGGGGTCTAGTGTAGAGGATGTAGATGATTGTTCCTTCTTAATCGCATCTCTGTCTTTCTTGTTCCTTCAGATTCTTGGTTTTCTCCTCCTCATGGATCGACTCTTATTTTTCTGCATGTTAGTTGCGTGGTGCGGTGCACAATAGAAAACAAATCTCTCTTTCTTCCCATTTATATAGAAATCTATGCTACCACTAGCAACAAATATACATGCATTCACAGTATTCAAGAAAGGTCGACAAAGAATAAGGGGTAGGTTGTCCCTATTACCCATGTCTAAAATCATGAAATCGGCAGGCACAAAGTTGTTTCTTACTTTTACCAGAACATCACAAAGTACTCCTTCTATATAGCAAGTTGTTTGATCAGCTAATTGCACATATGCAAAAGTTGGTACTAGCTCAGTGTAGAACAACTTTTCATAATGTTCTTTACACATGATGTTAATGCTAGATCCTAGATCACATATAGCATTATGGAACTTTTGAGATTGAATAGAACAAGATATGACAGGGGTTCCAGGATCTCCCTTTTTAGTTGGAAAATTCCATCCATCTAGTTCGTAGCCATGATAACTAATAGTAACAAGATTAGCAGATTCCATAGTTGTTTCAGGCTTTCCTGGTATTCTATCTTTTTCAAAAGATGGAATTGCAGCTGCTAGTTGTGCCAGTTGGGTTTCAAGCATCTTATTGAAACTAAGTTGATTCTTAATTGCGGAAGAGAAATCATCCAATTTAGCATTTATGCTATCTAGCATCCTATCATTAGCATGGAGCTTCTTGTTTATACTTTCAGTCATTCTACCTAGACCATAGACAAAATCTTTAAGAGAAGGAAAATTATTACCTTGGTTGTTTGGACGTTGTGAAGAATTGAAAGTGTTACCTTGAGAATTGGAGCGCTGAGTCCATCCTTAATTTGAAGAACGAAAATTGTTATCATTACTGATGAAGTTGAGGTCTTCGTGTGTCTCAGGACAATGGAGTCCAGAATGGCCAACTTCTCCACAGATTTCACACGTCATGTGAGTCTCCATGGCTTGCACGGTCTCAGGTGTACACATCCTCTCACAATTTTCTAGCCTTTTGGCCAGTAGGTCCACTTTAGCTGCAATCATGTCAGCTTCTTTTAAAGAATGCATACCTCGCTTGCACGGTTGCAGACGTTCCTCGTTCCATCCTTGATTGGACACTATCTTCTCGATCAAAGCCTTTGCATCTGAAAATTTAAGAGAAAAGAATGCACCACCGGCGGCAGCATCTAGATGGCTTCTATCAAGAGGGGTTAACCCATGGTAGAAGTTTTGGATCAAAAGCCAATCCTCCATACCATGGTGTGGACAGGCAACAACTCTTGCATTCGTTCCCAAGCCTCGGGAATTGATTCATTAGTTTATTATTGGAAACTAGAGATCTTATTGCGAAGAGCATTGGTCTTGCCTAGAGGAAAGAATTTCACTAGGAAAGAGTTGGAACACTTTTCCCATGTATCCACATCATTTCGGTTCGTATAGAACCATTGCTTAGCTTTTCCTAACAAGTAGAAAGGAAATCGCAAACGAATTGCATCTGGAGTTACTCCTTTAATGGTAAAGGTGCTGCATATCTCCAAGAAGTGTTCGAGGTGTGCATTAGCATCCTCGTGAGCTTTGCCACAAAATGGGCTAGCTTGAACCATTGTGATCAATGCAGGCTTTAACTCAAACTGAGTGTTTGCCTCGATGACACCAGGGCCTATTGCTATATTAGCAGCAGAAGGTGCAGAGAATTCACGGATAGTCCTTTCGGCCATATTCGTGATTCTAAGGATAACTATCTAGACTTGACTCAAATCAGAGGAATTCAACAGTAGCCTTCCCCGGCAACGGTGCCAAAAATACTTGTTGACAGTGACTAACGCTATCAAAAGAGTGTAGCCAAATCTATCCTCTAGCAATGGTAACAATACTTCTCAACGCAATCACGGGGGTTGTCAATCCCTATGCTCAAAGTATGTGGTTGTTGACACTTCTAGCGTTGCTATTAGGAATAAAGTTATTTCTAGCAACTGTGGCAAAAATGCTATGGGTAGCTCTATAGGATAGGTGATGGGATTCTGCAAGCACACAGAACTATCGTGTAGCACTTTACCTGGGAGTACAAGGTGTCGAATTTATATTTTCCCAAAGGAAGGCTGGGTTTGTGATTCTAAGGATCTGATAGTCACGGATCTAGATATGGATAAATGGAGTAATAACTTTAGTAAGGATAAATCAATGAAGTATAACTAAGGTGGAAACACACTAGGATAAATTAAGGTAGTTCTGGAGTAAGGATAGGTGCATATGTGGTACTTAGTGGCCAATTCTAATTCTACTTGTGCTCTTCTTTTGAAAAAAAATCTCTCTTTAGGACTCGCAGGAAATCATGGGCTATCTTTATTCTTTCTTCGCTCTCTCTTTTTTTCATTAGGGAGGCGGGCATCTAGTACCCATTGTTTTAATTACTAGGACATTTGTCCATCTTTTACTCCCTTTTCTTTTCATACTTTTGCATAACCACATGTATCCTTCGAATATAAATAATTGGAGAGATAATGATAAGAACTTAGAGCAATTAAACAGGGGCTGTCCTATAGGATATATTTTTGGGTGTTCACTCCCAGTGTAGAAGAAAAACATTTTTATGATGAACATAGATGAAACTGGAAATGGTTGCGATTACTTCTAGGGTAGGAATAATGCATATGTGGCTGGAGTGTGTAAGTGATCTTGGTTTTAAAAGCATGACAAGACTCTCATGAGGTATGCAACAAAGGTTGACTGAACTCAATACAAAGCAAGTAGCATAAATGTGCAAAGGTTTTCCTATCTAAATGTATCATATATGGCTTTGGTAGGAATTCACACTTTTTCATACAAGAGGCTCATCATGTAGATTTTAAGTTTTCAAAAATAAATCTCTAGAACTTAGTAATGTTAGGAATAAGATAAATAGCAGCTCGACCTTCATAATATATAAATCAATCACCTAGACTTAGCTCAAGCATATGCCTCCACAAGTTTTAGGTTCAGAGTAAATTCTCAAGTCAAAACAGTAGTATCTAAAACTCGGGAGAAATTAAGGTTGAAAACTAGGCACTTGAAAAGAATGACAACAGAGCAACTATTCATCATTTCCAAAACAAAATTTTAGTGTTCATCAATTTTTAATTGATTCTAGCCTACACTGACTCCGAACATATTCTAATATATAGCTAAGTGTTTATTTGGTTTTAATAATTATACATCTTTCTAATTATTTTTGATTGGACTCAAAAAGACTCTATGACTTGTGGACCTTCATGTGTCCACATATTTTTGATATTTTTAGAATTTTTCTATGATACTATGGTGAACCTTCATGTGCTCACATATTTTTTAGTATTTTATGACTATATAAAACAGACTCAATAATCGCCTAGGTATAATTACCTGATAACTAGGGGATGCTCCTCCCCAAGCTAGATGTTTGCAATACTTGGTGTTGAATGATCTCAGAGTGAGATAGCCAATAGTAGTCCTAGTGGGTGCCACTAATAGACTCTCTCCTTAGTCATAATATTGTTCCTGCATAATTATACTCCAACAAGAAAACCAAAACTCGAGGCATGAATTTAACAAGGGGTTAGCGGTCAGCCAATGAGTAATTGATTATTCTCTGGGTTGATTTTAATTGACAGATTCTAGCAGGATTCTTACAGGATTCTCTTTTCTGGGTTTTTTTTAAAAAATTCTTATGCAGCAATCAAATATATATACATGATGTATATTTTATTTTCATGCCACCACGGGGTATTTATTCTCATGGGGCTTTAATATTTTATGATACAGTAAATGAGATAATAAATATTTTTATATTTAATGTGCAAAAATGATTGTACTAATAAATGTGTTAAAATAAAATTACTAATAAATGCTAACTTAATTAGATAACTACCATTCTAACCTTATGGGTAGGGTACAGAATTTAAAGTCTACCGGCAGGACCTAGATAGAGGAGAGTACTTACTTAACAGGTTCATCATCTGAGGTTACCTCAGTCAATTCCCTATTTTGCGGTGGTATAGTAGGTGCTTCTTCTTTCTCCTTCCATTTATTTCTGTCTCTTCTGCTTCTCTCTTTTCTAGTTCCAGCTCTTTCTTGTTACACTCTCTCAGGTGTGCTTCTCTTGACTCTTCATCTTTCTTCATCCATTCTTCTAATTGTGCGTGGATCTCTTCCTTCTGTGCCTTAGCAATCTGATCCATCCTTTCAGCTTCTGCTTCCCACTCACTCCAGCGTGGTGCTTGTACGACTTTCTCTTGCTTCTTGTAGCAGTCTTCAGACTTCACAATCTTGCCAGGGAATTTCTCCCATCCACAGTGAGGCTGGGTAGCCTAACAGCGGCCTTGGCGTCTTCTCCTGTTGCGTTGCTTCCTAATCTGTTCATGGTTAACAAGTGTTCTAAATTGACAGCGTACCTTTCCCGTGGGTAATTTGAAGTGGATCTGTCCAGACCCGATGTAGATAATAGCATTGGCAGTGTAGAGTAATGGTCTTCCCAAAAGAATAGGTGATTCATCGTCTCCCTGCATGTCAAGGACTAGAAAATCTACGGGTATATATTTATCTTGAATTCTTACCATAACATCCTTAACCACGCCTTCAGGGAATCTTAGTGATTGGTCTGCCATCTGCAACTGAATATATGTTGGGTATAGAGGTAAATTATTAAATAAATCATCATATACCTTTTTGAACATTACGTCGACGCTTGATCCAGTGTCGCAGATGGTGTCGGCAAAAGTGATGTTTCTGATTGTGCATTCAATGATTGGTACACCTGGGTCACCTTTCTTCGTTGGGAATGGTTGGGGAAGCATATAATCATTTTCTGTGTTGAGAGCAGTGATTAGTTGAGCAGTTTCTTTAGGTACATGCTGGGGCTTGTTCTTCCTCCATCTTATATTGTCCTTCTTGGGTGCTGGTTGTTGTTGCTCTTCTTGTTGATGGAATTACTTCGGGACTGCAGGAGTCTTTAGGATTCGGTTCTTGAACGAGAATCTTTCTTTCTTGCCCTTGATGGAGAGGACAATCTTGGCATGTTCCGCATAGATGATGGCTTTGGTTGTGCACAAGAATGGTCGTCCCAAGATAATGGGTGCCCTCTCATCTCCTCCTGTCTCCATGATCACGAAGTCAACTAGGACATATGATTGCCTCACTTTGATGACAGCTTCTTCTAGCACTCCCTCAGGGTAGCAAATGGACTGATCTGCAAGCTGCAAATGCATATCTGTATATAACAAAGGATCACCTAATAGTTTCTCATAAATTACCTTGGGCATTATGTTAACACTTGCGCCGAAATCGCAGATAGCTTCTAGAAAGCTGTGACATCCTATGGAGATAGGAATGATAGGTCTTCCAGGGTCTCCCATCTTCTCAGGTAGTGAGTGATCAATCCACTATATATCTGCAGGCTTAATATGGTATTGGGTTGCATTGTGAATATCAATAAGGTTAGCAGTTTCTAGATCTTCCGGCTGGCCCGGATTCTTACCTTTCTCAAATGGAGGGACAACAGCAGCTAGCTGAGCTAATTGTGATTTTAACATTTTATTAAAGCTGTACTTATTCTTTATAGCAGAAGCAAAGGTATCCATTCTAGTATTAATGTTTTCTAAAACTTTATCATTAGAGGCTACCTTTCTAGACATTTGATCTAACAATTTAGATTGACCAACAACTAAATCTCTTAAAGGTGAAAGATTGTAGTTATTGTAATTATTACCTTGGTTGTTACCTTGGTAGTTACCATGTCGAGGTTGCTGATTCCATCCTTGGTTTGGCTGGTTCCATCATTGACCTTGCTGAGGACAATAGTAGGTATTATTGTTGATGAAGTTCACATCCTCTTGTAGCGTAGGGCAGTTGACAGTTGAATGGCCGTAATCTCCGCATTCTTCACAGGTCATGTGAGAATCATTGATATGCATGACTTACTTCTTCTCTATATCAAGCTTCTTCATGATGAGGTCTAGCTTGGCAGTGACCATGTCAGTTTCCTTGAGATGATGGATGTCCCCTCCTCTCTTGTGAGGTTGAGTACGTTCTTCATTATAGCTTGGATTTGAGGCCATCTTCTCAACAAGTGCTTTAGCTTCTGGAAGCTTAAGTGACAAGAAAGCTCCTCCCGCTGCAGCATGTATGGACTCACGGGTGCTAGAGATAAGCCCATGGTAGAAGGTCTGCATTAATAGCCAATCCTCTATCCCATGATGAGGATAGTCTTCAATATAATCTTGAAATCTTTCCCATGCTTCAGTGAATGATTCATCATGCTGCTGTTGAAAGTTTGAAATTTTCCCACGCAGAGCATTCGTCTTGCCTGTAGGAAAGAACTTTGCCAGGAAAGCAGTTGAGCATCAGTCCCATGTAGTATTCTTTTCTTTGTTGGCGTAGAACCACTGTTTAGCTTTCCCCAAAAGTGAAAATAGGAAAAAGACAGAGTAAAATAGCATCTCTTGGTACTCCTCTGATCGTGAAGGTGCTGCAGATCTCTAGAAAGTGTTGTAAGTGTGCACTTGCATCTTCATCAGCTTTTCCGCAAAATTGACTGGCTTGAACCATGGTGATAAGAGCAGGTTTGAGCTCGAATCCATTCTCCCCAGTGTTGAGTGCTGGTCCAGTCCGGATGTTTTCTGTTGTTGGGGCAGAGAATTCATACAGTGTCTTTCCAGCCATGTCTTCAAACACAGGAGCTAAATCTTCTCCTAAGCGTTCTTCTTCCAATGTTAGAGCTAGCTCCTCTGATGGACTAGCTTGAGCAGCGATGGGTATTCTTGATAGTGACTTGAAATTGTCCCTCACCTCTACAACCTTCTTCCTTCTAAGGAGTTTCTCTGGATCGTCAGTGAAGTTGTTTGGAAGAGAAAAACCATCCATTCATCATCCTGCATAAGATAAGCAAATGATAAAAATAAGGGTGTGCCTATTTGAGTTAGAGATCAATTGGTAACACAATCTTATCTATTATGTATATTGTTATCAAAATTTTCTAAATTTAATGTGCCTTCCCCGGCAACGACGCCAAAAATGCTTGTTGACATCTACTAACGTCGACAAAAATAACTATATAACTTCAAACACTAGAGACAAGATTAGAGATGTATGGTAATTAATTAACTGGTCATTAGCAACTGGCCACTTATCTATCACCAACATTCTTAGGCACGAACTAGGTTATCATCCCTAATTATATATGCTAAGAATAAATAAAGGTTCCATATATTATTCAATGTGACTAGGCAGAAATATATAAATATAAACTAAGATCAATTCTGCAAGCGGATAGATAATTATACCATTGTAGCATTTTACCTAGAGTCTACCAGGTTGTCGATTTATATTTATGCCACTGGGAAGGACTGGATAAACTTTAATCTATTATATTGATAACAACTATATACAATGAATGAGCGATGTTATCGATGTCATTTACTCTACTCATAACAGGTAGAGGTCACAAGATAATAAAGATAAATAAAAGTGATAAGTATGATCAAGCATCATAAATAATGGGTAAACATCAGAGCACTTTCTAGTCATAGAAATAGCTAGCCAATGGATAAACTAAGGAATTAATATCTAAGGTAATTCTATAACTACATCAAAGAATAACTCTAATTAGTGCAATTACATCTAGCAATCATTGTTAGATTAGTCCTATATCATAATCACATGTAAAGGGCGGATGTGAAACAGAGTCATCACCCAACTTCGCGACCGTGTCTGCTTGCCTACATACGGGGGTTGGACTACAGAGGACTCAACGTAGCTGTCACATACGCGATCTACCACACGACTCGGCACATCAGGGTGCACTCACAGATAAATAGAATATCTAGACACCACGTCCACATATTGTTCATCATCTACCCAACGATCGTTCGGGTAAATGCTATACGAGCAATTACATGAATGCAATAAGATCAAACCAACTATACTAGACATATAATTAAAGTAGACAATGACTATTGTAATCAAGAACATATGAACTATTAAGAACAATGGTTCCCTAATCATAATGAAGGATACAATAATAGAGAAAGAACTAGAACTATACCGAACTCCGTGCTCTAGACAGACGTCTGGGCTCCAGATCCCGCTGAAGAACTAGAACTCCTCTACTTCTAATCTAATTAGGCTAGAACTATGAATTAGAAGGCTCTTGATGAACTAGGAGGCTCTTGATGGCTTGACCAAAGACTTTGATGCCTTGGATGAATGATTGGATGCCTCCAGGGGGTCTGCCTCTTTATTTATAGCCCGGTGGGATGAACGTGCGCCATAGGATCAAACCGACTTAACCAAGAGCCGAGATGACGCCTCAAAGGTGATGGAAAAAGACTCTAGAAGACAGAGGGAGAAACCGTAGGGAGACGCCGCCCGGCCCCCCCTTGGCGCTGGCCGGCCCCAACAGTCTGGAGGTGGGGTCACACCCAATTTTAAGGATAAAATGGGATGCATAATCTTATATGCGCCCAGAGATCAGTCACACACATAAGCCAACAAATTGCATAAATTGTATCATAACCAATGTTTAATACATAGCGAATAATATCAAAGTCATTACACAGCGGAAAATAAAGATAACTCTCGCGGTAGCTCCATAGCACAGGGACGTCGACTGGTGAAGCACAAGTCTAGCAGTCCTCTGGGTAGTCCTCATCACTATCACCATCTGTTACCCATCCGGGATTTTTAACCAAATAATAAAAAATAAACAAGCATAAGTACATGTCGTACTCAACAAGACTAGCATGGGTTCATGAGGCTCAAAAGGGTTGACACGGTTCAACAACAGGTTGCTTTTAATTAATCCTCTTTTATGCAGTTGAATAGCAACAAGTTAATAAGCCCATTCTCATGATCATAGTAAACATAATTAATGAGTAGCAATAAATAGACTAGCAACAAGTAAACATCACCCCAAAAAATAACTACTCCGTGAGTTTTCCGGGCCACTCGTGACCGTGAGCGCGGCTAGTATACCAGTTTTACACTCTGCAGAGGTTGTGCACTTTCACTATGAGCCGTGATTCCCATTTGCTCGGGTTAATTACTCCCATAACACTACCAAGGTGAGAGAGCAGGGTTTCACTATGAAGTCTTTCAAAATACTTCGTCTAACATGTTAGGGCCGCTAGGGACCCAGCAAGCAGATGTAGAGCCCTCCTTCTTCGTGGCACAAGGTCACGCAGGTTATACACACTCGGACAGGAGCCGCACTATACCCGAGTCGTCAGGCCCCATCACGCCTTTCGGTAACCTCTAACAAGCTAGAAAAAGGACCTATACTTGACTAAAACCAGAGCCATGTAGCCCTCATAGTTGCACTGTAAGTCCCAGCTTTTGCTGACAGATCATTACCAAGGGGGAAGGATATGGTGCATCACAAAACTATGCTCCAATCCCCTAGTTCCATGTTGCTAAAATGGCATCTTTTAATCCTTATTGCATATTCAATTAATCAGTTTACATGATCATGATATCAATAACACACTAGCATCAATTACCATATGCATAATCCCATAGGTTGCAAGGAACAGGATAACAAAACTAGGAAGTAACTATGGTTAACAAGGAAGACACATGCAAATGCAATTATTTATTTGGTGAATAGGACAACAAGGATGATCCATACTAATACTTGCCTTGATCAGCAAACTCCTGGTGATCCGGGTTGTCGAAGTAGTGATCTTGATCACCCACGTAAAGCTCACCGTCTATACTCGATCCATCATAACAACACACACGCATACAGGGGCAATCATGCATACAAACAAGAGTTTTCATTAGAACAGTACACCAACAGAGAGAAAATAAATTAAAAAGGTTATAAAACAAATCTACACGTCGCTACGATCACATCGATATAAAGTTTGCGCAAATCGGATTTAAAACGAGGAAGATATGAATTTTACAAGATTTATAATAGAATAATAATAGATTAAATATAATCTCGAATTTTAAAAGTTGAAAATATATGAAACAGTGGTACCATCAGATAGATTATGAAATTACAAATCTAACGCAATTTGAATCGTTCAAATCGGGGCTAAAACGTGGAAATTACAAATGAAACAATTTTGATTTCAAATCTGAAAACACATTTTCATCTACACCGAATTGAAATGCGCCTTTTAAATTGGAAAACGTATTTTACCGAATACCGAGAGGAAATACGCTTTTGACAGGACAAAACGTAACCGGCTGGAGGCGCGAGGGAGTGCGGGTTTGAACATTAAAAATGTCGGGGTCTCTTTTGCAAAAAGGCGACCGAAGGGGTATCTTCTATTTTGGGCCGTTGATCTCAGATCGAACGATGCAGAACAGATCGGGGAAGGGCTCGTCGGCGCTCCGGCCGGAAAACAGAGAGGCCACGACGGCGCCATGGCCGGCGCATCGCCGGAGAAGGTGAACTCGGCCTTCGGTGCATGAAATAGGTCGGGAAGGGTACCGGTAGATCGGGAAGGGTACCGGGAGAAAGAGCAGAGCATCGCAAGCTCACCTAGGGTGCTGGGAAGGTCGGAAATCGACTCGGAGATAGCTCACGGCGTGACCCGGCGGACGGTGGCTCTCTGCAACGGCGGCGGAGGCGTGTCAGTGCACAAATCGAAGGGGGAAAGTGCTCGGGAACTTCACAAGATCACAGCGAAGCTCGTCAAAGGCTTACCGGGAGGAAATTGGTGGCGAATCGAGCTAATTGCTCGCGGCGGCGGCTGCTCGGTTCTCGCGGGAGCTCGGCAGTGGCGGCGAGAAGAGGCGGCTAGGGTTGGGTGACGGCTACGAGGGGGTGTGGCACTGCTTAAGTACTCCCGAGGTGTGACGACAATCTCGGAGATTGAAACAAACACGGCGAGCGGTGAAATCGGCTTCGGCCGTTTCTTCTCTGCTTCGGACTTCTCGGCGCGGCGTAGAGGGAAGGGGAGGGGCTGTCCTGTGGGTCCCGCTCATCAGCTGCAAAGGAGGAAGGAGGGCGCACGCGGCCTCAGCTCTGCTGGGCTGACCTGTGTGCTGCCTTTGGCCCACGGCAGAGAGAAGGATGATGCTGTGCCGGCTGCACAGCAAGGAAAAAGAATGGCCCTCGGCCAGATCAGAGAAAGAGAGGGTTTTGCTATTTTCAATTGATTTTTTTTAAATAGACTTTCAAAAGGGATTTTTGAATATTTGAGAGTTGAAATAAAATCCAAGCATCACATCAAAAATGGTGCTTCAGCATGAATGCAACAAACATGTGAATGACCTAGGTTTGATTTTATATTTATGAAAAATTATTATTTCCCTATATTGGAATGATCAACTAATTGCATAATTAAATAAATTCCCACTATTTAAAAGAATGCAATTTTTCGGGTGTTACAATTCTACCCCCCTTAAAAATAATCTCGTCTTCGAGATTCGGTTGGTGCTTACTCAAACAACTTCGGGTACTTTTCTCTGAGATCTTCCTCCCTTTCCCAAGTAGCTTCTTCCTCAGAGTACCGATGCCACTGCACCTTGTACATTTTTATTACTCGACTCCTTGTCACTCTTTCTGCGGTTTCCAAGATCTTCACCGGATGTTCCTCACATGTGAGACCCTCCTTGAAAACTATTTCCTCGACAGGAACCTGCTCTTCTGGTACTCTCAAACACTTTCTCAATTGAGATATGTGGAACACATCATGCACACCGGACAAACTTTCCGGAAGTTCTAGCTGATATGCCACTTCTCCACGTCTCTCTAGGATCTTGAAAGGACCAATATACCTTGGTGCCAATTTTCCTTTGCTGTTGAACCTTTTCACACTTCTCATCGGGGACACTTTAAGATATACATAGTCTCCTACATTAAAAGCTAGTTCTCTTCTCCGTGTATCCGCATAGCTCTTCTGTCTGGATTATGCGATTCTCAAGTTCTCTCTTATTGTTTGGACTTGCTCCTCTGCATCTCTCAACACATCCGGTCCAAACACTTGACTTTCTCCAGTTTGATTCCAAAACAAGGGTGTCCTGCACTTGCGTCCATACAATGCTTCGAAGGGTGCCATCTTGAGACTTTTCTGGTAACTATTATTATAAGAGAACTCCGCATACGGCAAACTCTTATCCCAACTCGTTCCATACTGTAAAGCACAAGCTCTCAACATATCTTCCAGAATCTGATTAATCCGTTCAGTTTGATCGTCAGTTTGAGGGTGATATGCAGAACTGAAATTCAACCGTGTTCCCAATGATCTATGCACTTGTTGCCAAAACTGTGAGGTGTACTGCGTACCCCTATCGGACACTATCTTCTTTGGAACTCCATGTAGACACACAATCCTTTCATTATACAACTCTGCAAGTCTTGCTCCGGTATAGGTGGTCTTGACGGGGAGGAAATGAGCAACTTTAGTCAGTCGATCCACAATTACCCAGATTGAATCATAACCTCTCTGAGTACGTGGCAATCCAACTATGAAGTCCATACTGACTTCTTCCCACTTCCACTCAGGTATCTTTAGTGGTTGTAGCAATCCTGCAGGCCTCTGGTGTTCAGCTTTAACTCTCTGACAGGTATCACAGATAGCCACATATTCTGCTACATCACGCTTCAGTCCAACCCACCAATATTTTTCCTTCAGATCCAAATACATCTTGGTACTTCCTGGGTGTATAGAATATGCTGACTCATGAGCTTCATGCAGTATAGCGTCTCGGATGGATTTCACTTCAGGTACACAGAGTCTCTTCCCAAACCATAAGGTTCCATTCTCATCTAGCTTGAATCCGGGTGATTTTCCAACCACAATGTTCTCTGCTATTTCTTTGAGCTTCTCATCTTCCAACTGAGCCTTTCGTATCTCTTGCTCTAGTGTGGGTTCAACCTCCATCTCAACAGCATTGATCACAATTCCCAAGTTGAGACGCTCCATCTCTGCACACAACTCTGCTGGAATAGTGGTTGTTCGAATCTCATTAGCATAACTTTTCTACTAAGAGCATCGGCCACAACATTTGCTTTGTCTGGATGATAATGCACTTCCAGGTCATAGTCCTTTATCAATTCCAACCAACGACGTTGCCTCAAATTCAACTCTGACTGGGTGAAGATATACTTCAAGCTCTTATGATCAATATAAATGTCGCACTTATGACCAATCAGATAATGCCTCCATAACTTCAGAGCGTGAACCACAGCTGCTAGCTCCAAATCATGAGTAGGATAATTCAACTCATGCTTCCTCAACTGTCTCAATGCATAAGCTACGACTCTTCCTTCTTGCATGAGAACACTACCAAGACCTAGGCAGGACGCATCACAATAGATAGAGAACTTCTTACTTAGGTCCGGCAAAACCAACACTGGCGTTGTTGTCAATCTCTTCTTCAATTCTTCGAAACTAGCTTGACACTTCTCAGACCACACAAACTTGGCATTCTTCTCTGGCTTCGCAAGCTTGAAGAATCCTTCAATGAACCTTCGGTAGTAACCAGCTAAACCAAGAAAACTACTGAATGCCAGTCACATCAGTTGGCGGCTTCCAATTCAACACGTCTGCCACCTTGCTTGGGTCTACAGAAATTCCACCATTGGACACAATATGTCCCAGAAAAGCAACTTCTCTCAACCAGAACTCGCACTTACTTCGCTTGGCATACAGTTTGTGTTCCCTGAGCTTCTGCAAAACCAATGTCAGATGTTCGGCATGCTCTTCTTCATTCTTGGAGTAGATCAAGATATCATCAATGAACACCACAACAAACTTATCCAAGAATTCCATGAATACCTTATTCATCAGATACATGAAGTAGGCAGGTGCATTAGTCAAACCAAAGGACATTACCGTATACTCATACAATCCATACGGAGTAGTGAATGCAGTCTTAGGTATGTCAGAGTCACGAATCTTCAACTGATGATAACCTGAACGGAGATCAATCTTGGAAAACACACAAGCACCTCTCAACTGATCAAATAAGTCATCAATTCTAGGTAGTGGGTATTTGTTCTTAATGGTGACCTCATTCAGTGACCGATAATCAACACACATCCTTTGACTACCATCTTTCTTATCAACAAAAATAACCGGGGCTCCCCAAGGTGAAGAACTAGGACGAATGAAACCTTTTTCTGACAGTTCTTTAATTTGTTTCTTAAGTTCTTCTAATTCTTTAACTCCCATTCTATATGGACGTTTAGCTATAGGTGCAGTACCAGGTAACAACTCAATGATAAATTCAATGTCACGGTCAGGCGGCATACCTGGCAAATCATCTGGAAACACATCTTCAAACTCATCCACCACTGAGTTATCCGGCTGCACTTCTTCTCTGAGCTGATGTACTGTGGCTTTCTGTTGAACTTGCAAAACAACCTCAACTCTGACCTCATCTCCCTTCTGGGTAGTGATAGTCACGACCTTCTCCTTGCACTTTATATTGATGTCGTTCTTCATCATCCAATCCATACCCAGGATAAGATCAATTCCGGCAGTATTTAACACAGTAGGGGTTATCTCAAATTCTACCCCCCTTAATGAGACAGTAATCGGGAGACACTGTAGAGTAGCTTGCATAACACCACCCGGAGAAGAAACCATAATAGGATGTTTCATGACACTAAGGGGAATACCATGCTTTCTAACAAATGTGTGCGAAATGAAAGTATGCGAAGCACCAGAGTCAAAAAGAACTGTAGCGGGAATGGAGTCGATATTGAACGAACCCATCATGACCTCTGGAGTCTCCTGTGCCGTATCAACCGACACATGGTTCACCTTCCCGGTGTGAGGTGGCACTCTCTGCTGGTTGTTCTGCTTCTGGGAGGCTTGGGGATTCTGCTTCTCAGGACAATTGTAGGACAAGTGTCCTTCTTTGCCACAACGGAAACACTTGTTGGGGGCACCATTCTTCACTGGGATGTTGTTGGGAGCAGTCAGTTGTGGCGCCTGGTTGCCACCTTGTTGCTGGTACTAGGAACGCTGCTGGTTCTGGGAACGTTGTTGATTCTGGAAATTGTTCTTGAATCCAGACTGTCCCTGGAAACATTGTTACTGCTGAGGCTGATGCTGGTTGTTACAGAAGCGGCTGTTGCTTCCAGACGACTGTCCTTGAAACTTCCTCTTCTTCTTCTTCTCATCTATCTCACGGCGCTTGCTCTCGATGATCAAGGCTTTGTCCACCAACTGTTGGAAGTTGGCGAAAGTGTGAGAGAGCAACTGGTACTGGAGATGATCATTCAGTCCCTCCAAGAAGAGCTCTTGCTTCTTGGCATCATCTTCAACCTCTTTCGGAGCATACCGCGACAATTGGATGAACTTGTCACGGTACTCAGGCAACTAGCATACCTCCCTGCTTCAGAGAAAGAAACTCCTTCTTCTTCAGCTTCATCAACCCTGCAGGCACATGATGATTGCGGAACCCCTCACGGAATTACTGCCAAGAGATGGGGTCAGGCACGTCCAAAACGGAAAGACTCCCACCAATTCAGAGCGGCTCCCTGCAACTGCCCAGATGCATAGAGAACCTTCTCAACGTCGTTGCATTGGGCGATCTCCAGCTGCCTTTCTATTGCACGCAGCCAATCATCAGCTTGGAGAGGATCACTAGAATGATCGAAGGTGGGCAGGCGTCCCTTCAAGAATTCGCTTCTCTTGTCATGGGGTGGTGGAGGTGGGTTCCCATTGCCATTGTTTCGCTGCAGCAGTTGAATGTTCTGGGCCATCTGCTGTATCAGCTGTGTTTGCATCATCATCAGCTGCTCCATATTAGGCTGTGGCAGGAGGTGGTGGTGGATTAGCATTTTCTTCAGAGGTACCATCACCCCTTGGGTTCCTCCTGGTGTGGGCCATCTACTGTTCAAATCATTGAAGTGAGGTTTAGAATTCTTTTCCATTAAAATAACACTTAAAAGACTAGAACAGGAAATTCTGGGCGCGATCCAACAACGGCAGAGTAGAAAACCAGTCATATCTAGAGTTCCTGAAGTCAAACTAGAGACATGCTATACATGGTTGGAAAGCATGAGAAAAACTCTACAACTTTTATTCAGACCATCTCTCCAGATTCTGTCGTTAAGTTTATCAAAAACAGATTTGATTCAAAACTGTTTTAGAGTAACAGACAGCGCAGAAACTTTGACTTGTGACATTTGTTTCTCCCAACCCGTAACTGATATTGAGATGATTCTTGCGGCCAAAGAAAACTACAGAAGTCTAGTTTTTCACAAAAATTTTCATGATTTTTGGTCATATATAATTAAATAGGAAAAATAACTAAGGCAGAGAGGTCTGAAAAACAGCACTGCTGGAAACTGAGATAATCAACCCAAACTATTATGCATTAATTCAAACCTATATAAAGAGATTTTGCGGACATGCCCACAATCTCAGCACTCATTACAAACTCCAAATCAAGCATTGTTCATAAGAAAAAGCAACCTAGCACAAAAGTTCACAAGACACGAACTAGACTCGACTTGACTCAACTTGTGCTACTACCGTCTTTTGCTACTAACTGGGGGTAACTCCTCTAGTGATCGATGTCGGTGCGGGTGTGAGCATCTCCATGGTCACCTCGGTTCCTTGGCGGCGATTCAGCTGGGCACCTTGGTGATGGCGGAGGGGGTCCAACACCGAGTTGCCTGTTCAACTCATCCACCGCCCGGCTGAGCTTGTAGTTAGCTTCAGTCCTAAGCGTTCAGCTCATCCAATGTCTGGTCCAGAAAAGTGTTGGTCTGGGCCAAACACTCCAAGGCAGCGTGGAGTCAGGGCGTTCACTTCTCCAAGTGGACCGGCGATGCTGCAGTTAGCTTGGCCACTCTGACGGCGGGGAAGGTAGCGGTGCATCTCCCACTTGATGATGTCCCAATTCTCATGGCGGTGCACCATAAGAGCTTGTCGTGCGGCAGCTTTGGAGAGTTGAACGGAGACAGCATAGTGGATATTCTTCACCTGGTTTTCCCTCCATTGATGTACACCTTCGTCTCATAGTAGTCGCCGTAGTCTGGGTGCTTCCAGTGCTCCGTCGTGTACAGCACCGAGGTGTTGGGGTAGAAGCGGCGCACCAAGTCGAGGAGCAGCGGGTGGTAGTAGTCATCACCATGATGATCATAGTGAATCATTCCCACCCAGGGTTTTCCACCTTGGTCTCCATCATCGTCGCCATCGTCATCGGGGTCGTCGGAGTCATCCGAGTCACCTCCATCATATTCGTCATCAGGGTCGCCAGCACAATCCTGGTCACCCTGCGGCTCCACCTTCTCGGGTTCATCTTCCTGAGAGTCCTCCATAGGTACGTCTTCAGAGCTATCTTCCAAGGGCTCTTCACTGGGCTCCTCTGCGGGCACCTCCTGCTAGGGGCTCTTCCACGGGTACAGTCTTCCACGGGTACCTCCGGTCGGGAAACACGTCCGCCAGAGATGAAGCGTTGCAGGTACCTCTTCGGTGGCATGACACGCTTGCGAGCAGTGCGCTTAAGGTTGGCCATCTACAAGAATTAAGATTAAGTCAAAATTTTGCAATGGACAAGGGTAGGATATCAGCAAAAACTTGTAACAAATTAATATAACAAGTAAAAAGAGATAATAAAGCTAAGGGCTATCCAGTGCTAACTAGGCTTGCGTCCTACAGTCAACACGGCTCTGATACCAATTTGTCACACCCAATTTTAAGGATAAAATGGGATGCATAATCTTATGTGTGCCCAGAGATCAGTCACACACATAAGCCAACAAATTGCATAAATTGTATCATAATCAATGTTTAATACATAGCGAATAATATCAAAGTCATTACACAGCGGAAAATAAAGATAACTCTCGCGGTAGCTCCATAGCACAGGGACGTCGACTGGTGAAGCACAAGTCTAGCAGTCCTCTGGGTAGTCCTCATCACTATCACCATCTGTTACCCATCCGGGATTTTTAACCAAATAATGAAAAATAAACAAGTATAAGTACATGTCGTACTCAACAAGACTAGCATGGGTTCATAAGGCTCAAAAGGGTTGACACGGTTCAACAGCAGGTTGCTTTTAATTAATCCTCTTTTATGCAGTTGAATAGCAACAAGTTAATAAGCCCATTCTCATGATCATAGTAAACATAATTAATGAGTAGCAATAAATAGACTAGCAACAAGTAAACATCACCCCGAAAAAATAACTACTCCGTGAGTTTTCCGGGCCACTCGTGACCGTGAGCGCGGCTAGTATACCAGTTTTACACTCTGCAGAGGTTGTGCACTTTCACTATGAGCCGTGATTCCCATTTGCTCGGGTTAATTACTCCCATAATACTACCAAGGTGAGAGAGCAGGGTTTCACTATGAAGTCTTTCAAAATACTTTGTCTAACATGTTAGGGCCGCTAGGGACCCGTCAAGCAGATGTAGAGCCCTCCTTCTTCGTGGCACAAGGTCACGCAGGTTATACACACTCGGATAGGAGCCGCACTATACCCGAGTCGTCAGGCCCCATCACGCCTTTCGGTAACCTCTAACAAGCTAGAAAAAGGACCTATACTTGACTAAAACCAGAGCCATGTAGCCCTCATAGTTGCACTATAAGTCCCAGCTTTTGCTGACAGATCATTACCAAGGGGGAAGGATATGGTGCATCACAAAACTATGCTCCAATCCCCTAGTTCCATGTTGCTAAAAAGGAATCTTTTAATCCTTATTGCATATTCAATTAATCAGTTTACATGATCATGATATCAATAACGCACTAGCATCAATTACCATATGCATAATCCCATAGGTTGCAAGGAACAGGATAACAAAACTAGGAAGTAACTATGGTTAACAAGGAAGACACATGCAAATGCAATTATTTATTTGGTGAATAGGACAACAAGGATGATCCATACTAATACTTGCCTTGATCAGCAAACTCCTGGTGATCCGGGTTGTCGAAGTAGTGATCTTGATCACCCACGTAAAGCTCACCGTCTATACTCGATCCATCATAACAACACACACGCATACAGGGGCAATCATGCATACAAACAAGAGTTTTCATTAGAACAGTACACCAACAGAGAGAAAATAAATTAAAAAGGTTATAAAACAAATCTACACGTCGCTACGATCACATCGATATAAAGTTTGCGCAAATCGGATTTAAAACGAGGAAGATATGAATTTTACAAGATTTATAATAGAATAATAATAGATTAAATATAATCTCGAATTTTAAAAGTTGAAAATATATGAAACAGTGGTACCATCAGATAGATTATGAAATTAAAAATCTAACGCAATTTGAATCGTTCAAATCGGGGCTAAAACGTGGAAATTACAAATGAAACAATTTTGATTTCAAATTTGAAAACACATTTTCATCTACACCGAATTGAAATGCGCCTTTTAAACTGGAAAACGTATTTTACCGAATACCGAGAGGAAATACGCTTTTGACAGGACAAAACGTAACCGGCTGGAGGCGCGAGGGAGTGCGGGTTTGAACATTAAAAACGTCGGGGTCTCTTTTGCAAAAAGGCGACCGAAGGGGTATCTTCTATTTTGGGCCGTTGATCTCAGATCGGACGGTGCAGAACAGATCGGGGAAGGGCTCGTCGGCGCTCCAGGCCAGAAAACAGAGAGGCCACGGCGGCGCCATGGCCGGCACATCGCCGGAGAAGGTGAACTCGGCCTTCGGTGCATGAAATAGGTCGGGAAGGGTACCGGTAGATCGGGAAGGGTACCGGGAGAAAGAGCAGAGCATCGCAAGCTCACCTAGGGTGCTGGGAAGGTCGAAATCGACTCGGAGATAGCTCGCGGCGTGACCCGGCGGACGGTGGCTCTCTGCAACGGCGGCGGAGGCGTGTCAGTGCACAAATCGAAGGGGGAAAGTGTTCGGGAACTTCACAAGATCACAGCGAAGCTCCTCAAAGGCTTACCGGGAGGAAATTGGTGGCGAATCGAGCTAATTGCTCGCGGCGGCGGCTGCTCGGTTCTCGCGGGAGCTCGGCAGTGGTGGCGAGAAGAGGCGGCTAGGGTTGGGTGACGGCTACGAGGGGGTGTGGCGCTGCTTAAGTACTCCCGAGGTGTGACGACAATCTCGGAGATTGAAACAAACACGGCGAGCGGTGAAATCGGCTTCGGCCGTTTCTTCTCTGCTTCGGACTTCTCGGCGCGGCGTAGAGGGAAGGGGAGGGGCTGTCCTGTGGGTCCTGCTCGTCAGCTGCAAAGGAGGATGGAGGGGCGCACGCGGCCTCAGCTCTGCTGGGCTGACCTGCGTGCTACCTTTGGCCCACGGCAGAGAGAAGGATGATGCTGTGCCGGCTGCACAGCAAGGAAAAAGAATGGCCCTCGGCCAGATCAGAGAAAGAGAGGGTTTTACTATTTTCAATTGATTTTTTTTAAATAGACTTTCAAAAGGGATTTTTGAATATTTGAGAGTTGAAATAAAATCCAAGCATCACATAAAAATGGTGCTCCAGCATGAATGCAACAAACATGTGAATGACCTAGGTTTGATTTTATATTTGTGAAAAATTATTATTTCCCTATATTGGAATGATCAACTAATTGCATAATTAAATAAATTCCCACTATTTAAAAGAATGCAATTTTTCGGGTGTTACAAAATTGTCAGTTAAAACCCTAGACTAGTGTGTATTCATGTATCCTTTTGTGTCTAAAGTTCTAATAAAAGTTGACGATATCCACCGTCAACACTTAGCTCTAAGAGTGAGGAGTGAGCTTCCTCAAGCTTGGTGTGAGATAAATTGAGATCCTCATGGTCTTCCTTTAGACACTCATGAGAAGCACTTAGCGCATCAAAGGATTGTTCAAGAGTTTTTAATTTCTTGGTCAATTCTTTGCACTTCTTAGATTTAGAGCTAATAAGATATTCGGCTTGCTCTAACATGTCCATGAGTTGTGCTACACTAGGGTCATCATCATCACTATCACTATCATTATCATTTTGTTCATCATCACATGAGTCATCGAATTTTACCTTGGTGGACTTAGCCATGAAGCACGATGAATCAAATAATGAAGGCCTCTTGTTGATGGCAATAGAAGCCATAGCCTTCTTCTTAGATGTCTTCCTCTCATCATCACTAGAGTCATCATCATCGGAGGAAGCATCACTATCCCATGTCACAACATAGGATCCACCCTTCTTCTTGGAGAAGTTGAACTTCTTCTTGTCCTTCTTTTCCATCTTGTCCTTCTTGTCCTTCTTGCCTCTCTTCTTGTGATCATCTTCATCATCACTAGCATTAGGACAATTCGCCACAAGGTGATCCGTGCTCTTGCAATTGTAGCACTTCCTAACTACATCTTTGCCCTTGAAGTTGTCTCTTCTCTTCCTTGCACCATAGCCCTTCTTCTTCATAAATCTTTCAAATTTGCGCACAAAGAGAGCTAGTGCTTCATCATCACTATCAAGGCTAGATGCATCATCATCATCATCACCAGATTGCACTTTCTTGCCCTTGCCTTTGCACTTGGAAGAAGAGGTGGTGGATTTGAATGCCACGGTCTTCTTGCTCTTGTCATCCTTCTTCTTCACTTCTTCACTATCACTCTTCTCATTATATTGGTCCTCGGTCATCACATCACCAAGAACCTCATTTGGAGTGACACCCTTCAAGCCACCCCGGAAGATGATAGTTCTCAAGGTTTTGAACCTCTTGGACAAGCACATGAGAAACTTATGAGAGAAGTCCTCATCACTAGTTTTCTCACCCAAGGCCTTGAGATCATTGATGATTACTTGAAGCCTATAGAACATCTCCAGAATGCTCTCTCCATCATCCATCTTGAAGTTTGAGAGCTTGTCCTTGAGCATGTACAACTTGGCACTTTTTACTGTTGAAGTGCCCTCATATATTTCCTCTAGTCTTGTCCACACTTCACTTGCTTTATCCAAATCCTAGATTTGCCCAAACACCTTTGAATCAATGCCATTGTATATGGTGTTGAGAGCCATTGTGTTGCATTGGTTGTTCTCTTGCTCTTTAGGTGTGAGGCTTGAGGGATCAAGCACAATGTATTCCTTCTTAGTGACCTCCCACATCTTCTCATGAATTGAGCTAAGGTACATCCTTATCTTCCTGTTCCAATAGTCAAATGAACTTGTGCCATCGAAGTGAGGTGGTTTGCCCCCAACATGATTGAACATGATATGAGCCATTTCAATGCACCGAAGGATGTTAAGCCTTGATTAAATGGTGACCACAGCTCTGATACCACTTGAAAGGTCTAAGTATGGCTAGAGGGGGGTGAATAGCCTAAATAAAAATTCTACAAAGTACTTAAGCACAAGGTTAGTATGACAAATGGCGAAATGTGCAAAGCTAATGCAACAACTAACCTAGGCAAGCCACCTACACAATTCTAGTAATTCTAAGCTAACTAAGCCACCCAATTAACTAGGCACTAAGCAAGCAACAACAAGCAAAAGAGCAACTAACTACAAAGGCTAACTTGCACAAAGTAGAGAAGAGAGCTTGATTGTTATACATTTGCCTTGTGTCGAATTTGCCAATCACCGTGAAATGAACAAATCACTCACACAATGGTGAGGAGCACAATGAAGTCCAAAGAAGCCAACACAATCGATTTTTCCCCAGGATTCACATGCTTGCTGGCACGCTACGTCCCCGTTGTGTCGACTTCAACCGGTGGTCCGGTGGCTAATCGGTATCACACACCGAGCCTACACAAGGCGCCATAAGGACCTACCACGGAGGAAGTAGCTCAACAACACGAGCAATCCACTAAGTTACCTTTGAGCTCTCCGCTAGGGGTAGGCATGAACCCCTTACAATCCACCGGTGTGAGCAAGCATAATCACTAAGCTTCTCCATACCTTCTCCACCTCCAAACCAGCTAGGTGACGACAATCACCAAGAGTAACAAGAATTACTCTGCCACCAAGCCACCAAGTGCACTAGGATGCAATGAGATGAACACTACACTTGATTCACTCTCTCTCAATCAAAATCTTAACTTGAATCGAAGGGAGAGAGTTGGAGGGAGTGTGCTAGGCTCACAAGAGGCTTAGGAAGATCAAAAAGCGCAAGAGAGATGGCCCCAAGCTAGCCACACTCCTATTTATAAGCGAGCTCAAAGATCTAGCCGTTTTACACTGTAATCGGGCACACCGGACGCTGCTTAAGTTCACACCGGATGCGTTCGGTGGTTGTCCGGTGTATCGTCCGCTGACATGTGTACTAGCCATTTAAATTTCTTCACTGCGCATGCTCGCACGGGACGCGGAGAAGTTACACCGGACGCTCCGACGCCCATGTCCGGTGCACCAACAGAGAGCATCCAGAGAGCTCAGATTGGCACCGGACGCGTCCGCTGATAGGTCACCGGACGCTCCCAGCGTCCGGTGCTTTCACTCAGTCAGAAAGCTCGAGGACTCACCGGACGCTTGAAAAACATCACCGGACACACTGGAGTTACTATTCTAGCATCCGGTGTCTACGCAGAGAGGTTCCAGAGAGGTCAAATGCACACCGCGCCCAGCATCCGGTGCTCCTCTGAGAGCTATTTTCACTCTCTCTTCAACTACCTTGGTTCTAGATGCTAACAACTAAGTGTTTCACACTCTTAGGCACGTATGTTAGCAAGTTTTAAGCGCAATTGCAAGGCAATGTTAGTCACTCTAGGTTGAATCAAGTGTATGCAACTAATATGCAACCTAGAGTACTTGCCGACCGGGTTCACGAAATAATTTTCCTCTTAATAGTCCGGCCAACTATCCTAAATGTGATCGCACTCGCTAAGTGCCTTGATCACCAAACCAAAGAGCCCTAATGTTTTACCTTTGCCTCTAGCTCTTTGATCCTTTTGCTTTTCACCTTTTCATCACCTGATATTCACTTGAGCACCATGTCATCTCCCACTAACCTCAATTTGCTACACACACTTAGCACTTAGGTTAGTAGGCTAGGTTTCATCAATTGCCAAAACCAAACTAGGGACTTTCATTGGGTCTCCTTCATTCATAGTCCAACTAGTTATAGTTGTACTGCTGTTACATTCACAATGTTTAGTTTGGTAGCTCTAAGACTGTCTCCAACAGTGAGGACCCAAACACGAGACTCATTCTATCATCTGGGTCACGCACAGTGAAAGAGTTCCCTACCCAAAATCTTGATTCTCCAACAACGGCATTATTTGCGTCGCATGCCCAGGAGGACGACGACGACCACGACGCTGACGGGGCCGCCTCGCCCGCCGCTGCTGGCTCTACGGCCTTCGCCGCCAGAGCAGACGACGACGTCGGCGAGAGCCAGTGGGCATGGAATGGGAGAGGAAGTGGTACCGGTGATCCACGGACCGGCTCCGGAGGAGGCCACGCTCATCCGCCACCGCAGGCGCCGGCTCCGAAGGCGGCTGTGGCGGCAGGTTGGTGCTGGGTACGTCTCCGTCGAGATCTGGCCCTCCACACCACACCGGGCAGCTCTCGATGTTCACCTTCGTCTGCATGCCTGGGGCGGCTCCTCCAGCCGCCGCCATCCGCGCCTCCCGAGCTCCGTCTATGGGTAGTGCAACGGCAGGCTCGAGCATGGCATTACCGGTCAGGAGCTTGGCCCCTGCCGGAGGTGCGGGCTCGGCTTCGACGGCATGGAGTGGGGGAAGAAACAGTTGAACGAGAGAGAGCAGCCAGCGATTTACATCTGAAGGAGAGAGAAGATGCATTTTTGCTTTCTCCTTCCCTCGCTGCGCAAAATGGGTTCTCGGTGTGCGTCTTCTGTTGGAGACATTTTTTCTCGTAAAAAACACTGTAGGTGACGCAATTTGGGTATGCCTATTGGTTTGCCAACTCTGTTGGAGTTAGTCTAAGGCTATCTCCAACAACCCAAATCCAACACCCATTCGCCAATTTGGGCCTCCAACAGTGAAAAGCATCTCGACCCATTTACTCCCTTCTCCAATAGCGCCACCCATTCGCTCCCTTCCTCCTCTGGCAAGGGCGCCGCTCTACCTCAAAGCATCTCAACCTCGACGCTTCTTTCGCCGTTGACGCGGCGGCGGCACAGCTCGCCGACGTGGGCCGCACCAGCCGGCGGGGACGCCTCCTCCCCCTCTCGCGGTTTCTTCACGCGGTGCGCAGCCGCCGGTGCTTCCTGCTCGTCGTGCGCGCTCTTGTGGCAGTCACCTCTCCCGACGGTCGGATCTCCTCCAGGCGACCCCTCCCCGCGCGGTCAGAGCTCCTCCCCGGCGGTCCCCTCCCTAGCCCCTCCTCGGCTCCACCTTGCTGCACACACGGGGCGTGGCGAGCAGGGGCCACCTCTACCGGCGCTCTTCCTCCTCGACGCGCGCTCACCTTCGACTGGGACTGTCCGACTCCGACGAGAAGGATGGAAAGGTGGGGCTCTTGTGACCATCTGTGGAGAGAGAAGAGGCATTTTTGCGTTGCGGCTTGACTCGGATGCAAAATGAGTATCCCGTTTGCCTCTTCTGTTGGAGAACCTTTTCTACGTTGAAAACTATTGTACGTGATGTATTTTATGTTTACCTCACCTTTTGGCTTTTACCTCTATCCTGTTGGAGTCAGTCTAAGTTTGGAATGTCTATAATCTCTGGCAGGTGAGGTGTGTGACTTTGCCGCTCTTAAGAGCCTTGTACTGTAATGCATTTTTTTCCGTTTTAAGGCTTCTCTTGATGTCCTTAAGCATGATGCGTGATGTCTGATGTTAGATTATGAGCATAGAGTTTATATTTGTATGCCACCTGGATTCTAAATAGTCTCAAGGGAAGCAGTGAGCTAAGTGATTATGAAACAGTTAATTATTGCTCCTTTTGATGCCTTGTGCTCAGAGCTGTAGTCTGCAGGTTCAAGCTATTCTTCGTTGGGCTTTGCTAGGCACGATCACTGGGAGCCTTGCTGATAAGCTCTTTTTTCATGCGTACAAGCCATTCCATTCACACGCAGCACTACCAGTGGCTAACGGAGGTGGAAAATGACAGAGCTGCCCTCAGCCTGGCTGAAAGTTGTATTTTTCTCCCGTGCCACTCGTTGGTTCTGATTTTTTTTCAATAGAAATGGTTTCAAGTGAAAAAGCCTAGTAAAACATCAGGACTTTTCATCATTTTTTAACTAAATCAAATATACGATTTATGTATATCGCCAAAAATAAAAAAGAAGTCTGCCAATCTTTTCATGACAGCTAATCACATATACGATTTGTAGAAAGAATTGCTAGTGGGAGAAGACAAATCCAACTGCAAAACAAAAAATGTTGCCCCATAAACAAAACTAAAACGAAGTACTTTTGGAAGCAATATACTCTAATATTTAGCCAAAGAAATATACTCTGAATATTTTTTACGCAAAGAATATACTCTGAATATTAGCCGAACGATAAGCATTAACATGTGTACAAAAGAGTATACATAAACAATGTCACTGCCTGATTACATCTGAACAATGTATATCATCCAACTAAGCAAAGAGTTCAAGCGCTTAAACACTAGTCTGAAACAGCAAACCTGTCTTGCCATTACAACTTGAGAACAAGGAACTACCATGACCAACTTGAGAATTCAAAGGCTCCTGGGATGACAGATGGTTTCTACTTGCTCTACCACGAGCGCATCCAGGCTTTGCCGGCAAAGCTATTGCTCCCCGCAGACTCTTGTGGCTCGGTCTCCCCGCAGATGTCACGCTCGGCTCCATGAGGTGGTCCTTCACGCCGACCTCCGACTCCACCTCGAGGGTGCCCGCAACCTTGCCGCCATACACGGTCTAGGTGACGACGTCCCGGTGCGGCATTTCGTCGAACACGCCCGCGCGGTGGCGCCCCCGCAAGGCAGCTTGGCGTAGGCGTGGACTAGCGCGTTGCTGGCGTGGAGGTGGGACGCGAGGTCCATGCCAGCCGAGTAGCAGCGCGGACACCGCCGCGGGCGGTCTCCGAAGGAGCGCCGCGGCCTCCATCTCCAGCTCCACCGTCCGCAGCTCCAGCACCGCCGCTCGGCCAACGCGGGAGAGCTCTCGTCTGGCCACCGCGAACACGCGCGTGCGAACTCACCTCGCGAGCGGTGTCCACATCCCCGGCGTGCGCCCAGTCGACGTGAGCCCGCAGCGCCGCGGCCTCCATCTCCGGCTCCACCGTCCGCAATGCCGCCACCACCTCTCGGCCAACGCAGGCGAGCTCTCGCCTGGCCACCGCGAACGCGCACGTGCGAGCTCACCTCGCGAGCGGTGTCCACCTCCCCGGCGTGCGCCCGGTTGACGTGAGCCCGCAGCGCCGCGGCGGCGGCGCGCGGCTTCGGACGTGCGCGCCGCCGCCGCCGCCGCCTCTCTCCCCGGGTGTGTGTGCGTGTGAGCGCGAGAGAGCATAAGGTCAGGAGGGAGGGACATTATGGACTTTTTCTGGCCGGTCCTACCTGTCAGGTGTTCCAAACGCGAAAAAGTGAGAAACAGACAGAGCATCGACCGAATGACTCGCTTTTTTAAATGGTGTAATTATCGTCTTTTTTTAACGGCATACCTGGCGAAAGACTCGCTTTTCGAAGCACCAAAGCAAGGCGGCCATGGCGGTGGCGGCGCAGGCTCATCCGGCATCGATGGAAAGCGCGGGGGGGTAGTACGAGGCATCATACCGCCGCGGCATCGTCCGTTCTAGCGACCTCTCATCCGGCAACCTCTTCCGTGCCATCTTTTCCGGTCACAGCGACGACCCGGACCCCGACGTCTTACTCGTCACCCGCCTCCAGGCTCCAGCGACGGCTCCCTCGCCTCCTTCTCCTTTTCATCCTGCATCTCCGCCGGCTCCGCTGCTTCCCAGGTTCGTACCCTTTGGCAAGAATTGATTCTTTGCCCGGGGGGGGGGGGGGGGGGGGGTGGCGAGCGGCCAGAAAGATGTCAGGTTATTGTTCGCAGGTGGAGACCGCCGCCGCTCTGGTCGACCCCGTCTGCGCCGTGCAGGTGCAGAGCAACACCGCCTACGACGTCAGGTTCTACGCCGATCCGCAGCACTTCAGGTGATTGACCGAATGTTTGAAATGATGCTGCTTCTGTTTTCCATGGGAATTCGTTTGGTTGGAGACGGTGATGGGTTAATGGCGATGTGGTTCTTTGGTTGGCAGCTTCCTCGTGGTAGCTGCGGGGACGACGGTCGCATCAAGGGCTGGAGGTGGCATGGAGATGCAGCGCTACCTTGTCCTGCTCTCCCAAGCTACTGCTTTCGAATTTCCATTCCTTTTTTATGTGGTTTCTTCCATAAGTGGACATATGCGTGGCATTGCGTTGCAGCTAGAGCACAGGTGCACAAAACACACACACACATTTTTTTTTTATTTACAAATGGTGTAGGTTTCATGCTTATCTCATCTTACATAGTGGAATTGTTCCAGGAGATGAATAAAATCTGGAATCTTAAGAGTGCAGAGCATGATTCATGTGAAAAAGCTTCATAGTTGCTACTCTTTTTATCTATGAAAATGCATCCATTCTTTTTATAGTTTTTCTGTGAGGGTTGCACCTTGAAGGTTTGAATCAAGTCACAAGTTGGTCATCTTTCAATTTTGAATCAATATATATCTGCTGTTTTTCCTAAAGTAAAAAATGGAGAAAGAAACGAAGCATCTGTGTGGAAATGTGCCTAAAATGGCCTGGCATATCTTTTACAATTTAGTTATTTATTGTTTTTTTCACCATTTGTTCTGTTACTAATCACAGGGGATCATCTAGAACCAGCACTTGACTTGGTCAACCCTCAGCACGAGTAAGATTCTATGATAAGCCTTGCACATTTCATAGGCCTTCCAGTTTACAGCCTTTATGCCAACAGCTGCACCATGCTTCCCATCTACCCTGTTTTCACTTTTTTGTTGCTGGCAATTTTGTAGGGGTCCTTGGGGGTGCTCCTTCTCCAATAACTGAAAACAATGCCATTGCAATTAATAAACAGGTTAATAGCTGAAACTTTTCATGTTTTTTATATCCTCCAGGAAGTGTGGCCATCCCTGATATTCATTCCTCATTCATATTGCTTGGTTCGATAATCTTATTTGCTGTCATTATATCATCCTTCCAAACAGGATGGATCCATTATGGCTGCAGCAGGTGATGCATGTTCTTACTGCTGGGATGTGGTATGTATAGTCAAAAGTAAATGCCACATATAGGAGTCTTGAACACACATAGATGAAATTGGAGTTCTGCTTTACATTCCTTACTCCTTAACATTACAAGCTTTGATAACATAGTATTGAAACTAACGATGGTCATTGTTTCTTTTCTCGGGAGACTTGTAATTGTAAAATCACAATCAAGAAACATGCTGATAGTTTGCACAGCGTTGCAGTTCGTGAGTCAAACCACCAGGTTATTTGATTATTTATTTTCTGTTATTTGCTGTTCATCTTGCCTATATTTTGCACCATGTGTGATATACTGATATGTTACTAACTGATTTATTTTTTGGTCAGGTTGTTACAGGATCGGAGGAAGCGACAGCTCGTATCTGGGGTGAGTGATGGATTCAAATCCATCATTTTTTTTTCCTTGTCTTGTGCTGCATCACATGTTCCTTTATCTGAACTCTATAACAGAGATTTTGTAAATTCAAGTGGCAGCACAATTTTAAGAAGTTTACCTGTTTATTCTGTACGAATGAAAACATGAAAACATGCTCTAGCAGCCTCTATTCTACTGATTATTTGCTATTTTACTTTCTTTTTTTAATTTCTGCACATATGATCATGTTTCCCAGTTTTAGCTTAAGATTTAAACTGTTTATTGTAATTTGAAGGCTACAAGTGCCTGACTTTTTGTGGCCATGCCTGTTTGTGCTGTTTTTGCACATTGCAGATTGCAGAAGCGGGAAGTGCTCTCAGGTTATACGTCCAGTAAAGACTAAAGAGCAAGACATTTGAAACTACATGGGTCAGCTGTGTTGCCATTAAAAAGTTGTCTGGTATAAGTTGATGCCTTTAAACTCTTTAAAAAAAATGCTTTAAACTTCTGTATATCAAGTATCTTGTCACTCCCTACGTCCTGAAATATAAGGTATTGAATGTTCAAAATATGTCCTAAATTTTAAGGTATTATGTATTGTTCAGCCCCATCCATATGTGTCCTTCCTTTTAAACCCATCCATGCATGCCTTTTTTAAATATCGTCTTCCCTAAAATGACTCATGTAACCCGTATGAAATTGCTTGGATACCCTGTGTTTCAGGACGGAGGGAGTACTTATAACCAGTTTGCTGTCCTTATATTCTGTTCATTATATATCATATATATCTTTATTTCTCATTCAATTCATCTTTAGGCTTGTGGCACATGTAGCGGTAATATCAGTTTGGAGTCATTTTTCAAATGAGTTCATCTTTAATCTGGACCATCTTGCTCCTGTAATCAGTGGGTACTTGTCTCTCCATCTCCATTTATATCCTACCTAAAATAGGGTCCAATAAGCATATTTAGATAGATCATTTCGTCCTTTGTATTACCAAGCCTTATGACTGTAGCGAGTTGCTGATCTACATATTTGATCTCTGATTAAGTTATTCCCATGATCTCATTTGCTGAAGGTGCATGATAGTTGCCACCAGTGCAACAACAACAACACCAGCAATAACAACATAGCCTTTCAGTCCCAAGCAAGTAGGGGTAGGCTAGAGTTGAAACCCACCAAGAACCCCTAGTCAGCACTCCTATTTAAACATAGATCTCTAGGTATATCCCAAACTTTCAAATATCTTTTTATTGGCTCCCCCCATGTCAATTTTGGTCTTCCTCTACCTCTCCTCACATTATTGTCTTGGCTTAGGACTCCACAATGCATTGCAGCACTGGTGCCTCTGAAGGTCTCCTTTGGGCATGGCCAAACCACCTCAACCGATGTTGGACAGGCCTTTCTTCAATTGGTGTTACCCCTAGGAGATCCCATATATTATCGTTCCGAACTCGGTCCATTCTTATGTGACCACAAATCCAGCGCAACATTTGCATTTCTGCAACACTCAGTTGTTGAACATGTCGTTTCTTTGTAGGCCAACTTTTTGCTCCATACAACATAGGAGGTCTAATCGCCTTTCTATAAAACTTGCCTTTTAGCTTTTGTGGTACCCTCTTGTCATAGAGAGTGCTAGAAGCTTGCCACCACTTCATCCACCCTGCATGCATGATCGGATAATGTTTGTCCTTTTCGGAGCTTCCATGAACTGGCAGCAAATCTATTTAGGTTACTGAGATTCTGAGAAAACAAGACCGACCCCATCCCTCCAACTAAACAGCAAAATGAGACCATTACAACCCATAAAACAGAGATGAAACCATCCCATCCCCACTAGTCCTCAAACCAAACACAACCTAAGACAATGAATTGGGAATGAGAGCCCACTCTTTTATATGGATAGTAGCTATTTAAGTTCGAACGCTTGAACTGATGTGTATTAGAACATGGTTTTCGTATGCTCTCATTTACTTGAGCTCTAGCATCCATTATTATTCGTCCCTTGTTATACAGAAAGCATACTGACTGGACTTTCTTTTCCGCTTTTCATTTCACTTGCATCCCTTTAGATTTTAGCAGTTGGTGCTGAACCTGTGCTCTCCCGTCTCACAATAAACGGGACAGTCCTTTCACAAATATTGTGCTCATGTCTCCATCCATTCATCTGGGGTATGTGCCTATCCTCCTGCTCATTTGAAATTGTTTCTTACCTGTGTGATCCCCAAATTCTAATTCTGCTCATTTGAATTTCAGATAGCAGGTGTTGCTGGATACGGATGTCTGGCGGATGTGATCTCAGAAGTTGGGAGCGCCCATCCGTGCTGCAGTGCACATTTGGTAGCCTGGACGTATATTAAATGACCCAAAATGTGCCTAAAATGGCCTGGCATATCTTTTACAATCAATTCTTTTTATTGCTTTTTACCATTTGTTCTGTTACCTTTTTCACAGGGGATCGTGAAGAACCAGCACTTGACTTGGTAAACCCTCAGCACAAGTAAGATTCTATGATAAGCATTGCACATCTCATAGCCCTTCCAGTTTACACCCTTTATGCCAACAGTTGCACCATGCCTCCCATCTACCCTGTTTTCACTTTGTGTTGCTGGCAATTTTGTAGGGGTCCTTGGGGTGCTCCTTCTCCAATAACTGAAAACAACGCCATTGCAATTAATAAACAGGTTAACAAATGAAAGGTTTCATGTTTTTATATCCTCCAGGAAGTGTGACCATCCCAGATGTTTGTTCCTCATGCATATTGCTAGGTTCAGTGTATCTTATTAGCTGTTATTATCATCATGTTTCCAAACAGGATGGATCCATTACGGCAGCAGCAGGTGATGCATGTGCTTACTGCTATGTTGTATGTATTTTCTAAGGTAAATGCTACATATAGGAGTCTTGAACACACATAGAAGAAATTGGAGTTCTGCTTTACGGTCCTTAGCGTTACAAGCTTGGATAACATCAGTCTTTCGTTCTTGAGAAGATATCTGAAACTATCGCTGGTCATGGTTTTTTTCCTCAGGAGACTGGTAAATGTAACATCACAATCATGCGGCACGCTGATGAGGTTATTTGATTATGTTTGTTTTCTATTATTTGATTTTCATTTTGCCTATATTTTGTACCATGTGTGATATGTTTCTAACTGATTTATTTTTCAGTCAGGTTGTAACAGGATTAGAGTAAGCGGCAGCTCGTATCTGGGGTGAGTGATGGTTTCAAATCCATCATTTTTTCTTGTCTTGTGCATCGCATGTAGCTTGTTTTTCTTCCTTTATCTGAACTCTATAACAGAGCATTTGTAAACTCAGGTGGCGGCACAATGTTAAAAAGTTTACCTGTTTATTCTGTACGAATGAAAAACATGTTCTAGCAGCCTCTATTCTACTGTTTATTTGCTATTTCCTTTTTTTAAAATTTCTGCACATCTGAACATGTTTTCTGGTTTAAGATTTAAACTGTTTATTGCAATTTGAAGGCTACAAGTGCCTGATTTTTTGTGGCAATGCCTGTTTTGTGCTGTTTTTGCACATTGCAGATTGCAGAAGCAGGAAGTGCTCTTAGGTTATACATCCAGTAAAGGCTTAAGAGCAAGACATTTGAAAGTGCATGGCTCAGCTGTGTTGCCATTGATGCAAGTCAAACTTGTCCGGTATAAGTTCATGCCTTTAACCTCTTTAAAATACTTTAAACTTCTGTATATCAAGTATCTTGTCACTCCCTACGTCCTGAAATACAAGGTATTGAATGTTCAAAATATGTCCTAAATTTTAAGGTATTATGTATTGTGCAGCCCCATCCATACGTGTGTTTCCTTAAACCCATCCATGCGTTCCTTTTTTAAACATCTTCTTCCCTGAAATGACTCCTGTAACCCATATAAAAAATCTTGGATACCCTGTGTTTCAGGACAGAGGGAGTACTTATAACCCATATATATCTTTATTTCTCGTTCAATTCATCTTTAGGCTTGTGGCACATGTAGCTGTAATATCAGTTTGGAGTTATCTCTCAAATGAGTGCATCTTTAATTTGGACTGTCATGCTCCTGTTTAAGATTTATTGTTTGACGAGAATCAAGTGAGCACTTGTCGCTCCATCTCCATTTACATCCTATTTAAACTAGGGACCAATAAGCATATTTTAGATAATAATTTCATCCTTTGTATTACCAAGCTTTATGACTGTAGTTAGTTGCCGATCTGCATATTTGATCACTGATTAAGTTATTTCCATGATCTCATTTGTTTATGGCCATAGGGAGTTGCGGATCCCATATTTGATCATTTCCATGATCTCATTTGGTTAAGATGTATGATAGTTGCCACCAGTGCATGATATAATAATGTTTTAGTCTCCATCCCATCCCCACTAGTCCTCAAACCAAACGCAACCTAAGACAATGAATTGGGAACAAGAGCCGAGTCTTTTATATGGATAGTAGGGATTTAAGTTCTAACACTTCAACTGATGTATATTCTTCAAAAGAAGAACATGGTTTTCGTATGCCCTCATCTACTTGAGCTTTATATATCCATTATTATTCGTCCATTGTTATACAGAAAGCATACTGACTGGACCTTCTTTTCTGCTTTTCATATCATTTGCATCCCTTCAGATTTTAGCAGTTGGTGCTGAACCTGTGCTCTCCCGTCTCACAATACAAATAAATTGCGCTCATCAGTTGGCGTTTTCGGTCTCCATCCATGCGTCTGCGGCTTGTGCCTATCGTCCTCCTCATTTGAAATTGTTTCTTAGCTGTGTGCTCCCCTAATTCTGGTTCTATGCAATCTGTTTACGTTGTTCAGAATTTCAGATAGCAGGTGTTGCCTGATACAGAGGTCTGGTGGATGTGATCTCAGAAGTTGGGAACCATCTATTCTGCAGTGCGCATTCAGTAGCCGGGGCGTATAACGATCCATCAGCAGCCACTCAACCACCAATCCTCAGTGCAGCAACTTCGTTGCATTGACCCTTGGTTCGCAATGTGAGGGCCCTTTTGCGCCGCAGTCGCACATGTTTCATGTAACCTTGTATGTGACAATGCTGTACCGACCAAGATCGCTCTTATATAGAGTTGTAAACATATGCTGCTTCTTCGAGCTAAAAAAATGATTCTGTTCTGATTCTCGCTTGTCTTGAAATGGTTCCAAATTTAACTATGACTGCTGATTGTTCATCTCGTGCCGTATATTAATTAGATTGTTCATTTCTTGAATTGGTGCACCTGGTGCATTCCCTCTGTTTTTTATGTATTCGAGATTTCCATCCAGGAAATGCCAACGTTCATATATATTTATATATACACGCTTCTACGATCCGTGTTGAAATCTTTAGCAGTATGAATTTGGGTGCCAGTGTACTTATAAAACCATGGAAAATCAATCCCCATTCCGAAAAAACACAAAAATAAAAAAACAATTGTACAGAGCGTCTCGTGAAAGGGAGACACGGCAGATACGTTCAAAATTCCATTTCCCGTCCCCTCCCACCTTTCTCTGTGTGTGGGTCTCACTCTCACCACTGCGAGCCGTACACTATAAAACGCAACGCTGCAACGGCCGGCCGCCCAGACACTACACAACGCCGTTTCTACATTCTTGGAGAGGGGAGGGGAGGGAAAGAGGGGAGAGGAGAGGGGAGGGGAGAGCAGAGTACGAGAGGGAGGGAGAGGAAAGAGGGGGAGGGGGAGAGAGCCGAGAGGGGAGGATTATTGCAGGATGGAAGACGGTGGAGTAGCGGCAGGGGAGAGAAGCAGAATCATCCGGATACGTGGAAACGAAGTGCGCAACAGAGTAATTGCCTACACCGAGCTCGCCGCGGCTACCGCGCCAGTCGAAGGTTCCGCACGCCACCGTGCCTCCCCCAAGCCCAAGGGGAACCGGCCCTTGCTGCCAGCTGCTGTGCACGACGGCGACGACGGTAACTAGCAAAAAGATCATTTTTTTTTTTTTTAGTTTTGCATGCATCTGCTAAGTCTGGGCGTTCGTCTGCAGTGGACACAAAGTGCGGCGACAACGGCGCAGGTTCCGTAGGCCACCGTGATGCCTCCCCCAAGCCCAAGGAGAACCGGCCCTTGCTTCCAGCTGCTGGCGACGCTGGTAACCTAGAAAAAGATTTTTTTTTTTTTTTTTTTTGGTTTTGCATGCATAGCTGCTAAGACTGGGCGTTCGTCGGCAGCGGAGGCAAAATGCAGCAGCAACGGTGCAGCTTCCGTATACCACCGCGATGCCTCTCCCAAGCCCAAGGAAAACCGGCGCTTGCTGCCAGCTGCTGTGGACAACGGCGACGCCGGTAAGCTAGGAAAAAAATCAAACTTTTTTTTTCAGTTATGGATGCATAGCTGCTAAGACTGAGCGTTCGTTGGCAGCGGACGGAAGGTGGCGTGATGCCTCTCCCAAGCCCAAGGAGAACCGACCCTTGCTGCCATCCGCCGTGGACGTCGGCGATGCCGGTAAACTAGCTAAAAAATCATTTTTTTTTCAATTATGCATGCATAGCTGCTAAGACTGGGTGTTTGTTGGCAGCGGACAGAAAGTGCGGCAGTGACGGTTCCGTACGCCACAGCAATGCCTCCCCCAAGCCCAAGGAGAACCGGCCCTTGCTGCTAGCTGCAGTGGACGCCGACGCCGGTAAGCTACCAAAAAGATTAGGGAGAGCCCCAAAGGCCTGGCTAGCCTGGAGTGGCGCATAGGACTAAGAGTTTACAGTTAGGAGGTAATTAATTCTAACACCAACCCCCCCCCCCCCCCTCCCCACCACCCAGGCGGCAGTCGGAACATCTTTAGAGAGCCGTACGTTCAGACTTGAGCGGAAATCCATAAATACAGAAGAAGGAAGCCCCTTGGTGAAGATATGGGTGAACTGCGACGTGGTGGGAACAATGGTGACCCGTTCCCGGATGAAGTGGAGGTAGATTTCCACGTGCTTGGTTCGCTGATGCTTAACGGGGTTGGTGGAGAGGTAGACGGCGCTGTCGTTGTCGTAGTAGACTGAGGCAGGCAGAAGTCCAGAGGATGGTGAAGCTCCTGTAGAAGCTGCCGCATCCCGGAGGCTTCAGCGACACTGTTGGCAACGGCACGGTACTCGACCTCGGTGCTAGACTGAGAAACGGTGGGTTGGCGCTTAGACGACCAGGAAACAAGGCTGCCTTCGAGGAAGACAGCATAGCCTGCGGTGGAACGGCGGGTGTCGGGGCTGCCGGCCTAGTCGGCGTCAGTGTACACGACGAGTTGAGTTAGAGTAGATCTGGGAGTGACCAGACCATGACCGATAGTGCCCTGAAGGTAGCGAAGAATCCGCTTGGCAGCAACAAGATGAACTTCCCGGGGATCAAGCATGTGTAGGCAGACTTGTTGGATGGCGTATGCAATATCAGGCCGGGTGAAGGTACTGAAGAGCTCCCACAAGGTTGCGGTAGGATGTAGGATCATCAATAGAAGGGCCGACATGAGCAAACACTTTGGCACAAGTGTCGATAGGGGTAGAGCATGGTTTACAATCGCTCATGTCGTGTCGAGTGAGAATCTCCAGAGTGTACTATCGTTGGGAAAGAAAGAGAGCATCCCTGTGTCCCTAAACTGCCACGCCGAGAAAGCGGTGTAGGGGACCGAGATCCTTCATGGCAAATTCCTTATTCAGTGCATCAATCACACGGTGTAGGAGTTGCTCAGAGGAGGCTGTAAGGACAATATCGTCCACATATAGAATCAAGTAGACAGTCTCGGTGCCACGACAATATATGAAAAGAGAGGTGTCTGACATAGCTTCAGTGAAACCCAGTGATAGCAGGAAAGAGGCAAATCAGCTGTACCAGGCTCACGGTGCCTGCTTTAAGCGTAGAGGGATCTGTTGAGCTTGTAGACGTGTCCGGGAAGAGCAGGATCAACAAAGCCAGTGGGTTGAGAGCAATACACTATTTCTGACAGAGTCCCGTGGAGGAAGGTGTTCTTCACATCAAGTTGATGGATGGGCCAATCCTGAGAGTGAGCCAGAGTGAGGACAGTACGAACGGTAGCAGGCTTGACGACGGGATTGAAAGTCTCATCATAATCAACTTCGGGCACTGTGTGAACCCATGGAGCACTCAGCGAGCCTTATATCTGTCCAAGGAGCCATCGGCATGAAACTTGTGGTTGAAGATCCATTTTCCAGGTGACCACATTTGCATTGGCAGGCCAAGGAATGAGATCCCAAGTGTGGTTGTCCAAGAGGGCAGCAAACTCTTTTTCCATGGCCTGACACCAGTGCGGATTGGCAAGAGCGTCACGACAGGACCGTGGCAGTGGGGACAGAGCATCGATGTGTAGAGCAAGGCGAGGCTGCCTGTATCCGGACTTCCCGCGGGTCGCCATGCCATGAGATTTAGTGATTGGCGGGATGGAGATGGCTCCTGTTGGCAGTGGAGGACCACACTTGACGTAGCACGGTGGAGAGGGAATCATGCCAACGCGTAGAGGAGCCCTAGCGGGGGACTCAGGTGGCGAGCTAGGTGCGGGGGCACTCCGGGTGTAGAGCATGGACGACGGGCTGGCTTGCTAAAGGAGAAAGCTGGGGGAGCCTGCACAGGGAGCGTCGTGGGCGCCTGTACAGCAGGCGCCTATGGAGTGGGCACCAAGAGCGCGGTGAAGCCGGGTGGAAGAGATCGGGACGCTAGCGTGACCGGAGTGGGCACCAAGGCGCCCATTGGTCTAGGTATGGTGAAGCCCGGCGAAGGCGACCTGGATGCTGGTGTGGCCAGTCCTGGCACCGGGGTGACTGAAGATACCGGCTGGGAGGGGGCACGCAGAGGTGTGGGCGCTGGCAGGGTGCCAGCGACTCCAGGTGTACCTGCAAGGAGAAAAGGAACTGATGGAGGGTCGCTATCAGTTAGAAAATCCAGGTCGTGTGGAGGTGGTGAGGGCTGGCGGAGTGAGAAAGGGAACGTTGTTTGGTCGAAAACAACGTGGCGAGAGATGATGACATGGTTTGTGGCATGGTCGAGGCACCTATAACACTTGTGATCAGGAGAGTAGCAAATGAAAACGCATAAAGAAGAGCATGAGGCAAGTTTGCGAGGAGTGGTGGCGGTGAGAATAGGGTTGCAGGTGCACCCGAAGGCTCGGAGGTCATGATAGGAAGGGCGAGTGCGAAGAAGGGAATGCTCATGTTCAGCGTTTTGGTGGGGAGGCGATTTATGAGATGGGTGGCAGTAGTGAGAGGACAGTAAAAGTGTTAGACTTTAATCGAAGAGGAAAAATCCAAGGAAAATGAGAGCAATCATCGAGAATAATGGGATAATATTTAAATCCGGATATACTGACAATAGGGGATCTGAAGGTGATGACGGGAGCTGCAAGGTGAGGGTGTTCCTAGTACGTAGATCCTTCATAGAGACACCAAGAGGGTCAAATTCCACAGAAACAAAGTTATCAGTGGTGAACTTGCGAACAGAAAGAAGATTTTTTATGATGTCAGGAGCTATAAGGACATTTTTGAGATGGAAAGGGCCACTAAGAGTGGAGTATTTGGTGCCAACAACCGGGAGAGTGATGCCATTTCCCACAACAATGGAGGAAGGAAAAGAGGATGAAGATACGATAATCGTACTAGGGTTGGAGGCAATGTGAGACGAAGCACCCGAGTCGATCACCCAGTCCGAGGAGTTCAGTGGCGGGGTGAGGGTGACGGTCCTGAAGGCGTTGGCGAGGGACTGGGGATCCCACGGTGACCAAGCAGGATGGCATCGAAGGTGGTGCTGGCGTCCAAGCAGGGTGAGGTGCCTGGGTGGGCACCTGGTGGTATGTCCCAGGAGCCGAAAGGTAGTTGGCTAGAGGCACGCCGGCCACTAGAGTGTGCTGCTGCAGCTTGCTGCGACGGAGACGGGCCGGTGCGGGGAGGTGGACCGCAAGGGCCACCGGGAGTGGACCCGGGCCACATGTGGATGGATCCGGTCCACGGGGTGAGAAGGGAGGGCCACTGGGAACCACCTGGTGAGCCACTGTTCGAGCCGCCTTGGCCACGACCGCCACGACGACGACAGCCATGGGCACTACTAGACGAGGCTCCCTAGCGTTCTGTTGAGGACGTAGGGTTGCAGACCTAGAGGCTGGCTGGGATGCAGGTGGCTTGTTAGACGAAGAGATGACGAGAGCCGATGGAGGTGCCGAGGGAGGTGCCATGTTGAGCTCGGTTAAGCGCAGGTCGGCGCGTACGTCCGCAAAGGAGGGGAACGACTTCTGGCGCGTGATGAACTGCGACATGAACTGAAAGCGCTCATTGAGGCCTCGCAGTATGTTCAACACCAGAGTACGATCATGGACGGGCTCACCAAGATCGGCAAGGGTATCATCCATGCCCTTAATCTTGTGACAGTACTCGTCGATGGAGAAGGCGCCCTAGGAGAGGGTGTGGAACTCGGCGTCGAGGAGCATGGCGCGTGACTCGCAATTGTTCAATGGCGAGCCACGCTGCCCGAGTGGATACCTTGATATCCACTTGTTGGATAAACATGTGCATACTACTAGTGATTTAGTGAGTCTAGAAATCACTTGAAAGCTTAACTTGATATCCATTTTCATTGTTGCCTTGTGCTTCTTGAATTTAGCTTGTTCTCATGAGCTTCTTTCTTGATTAGTTTAAGCTAGCAAACTTGCACAAGTAATCTAGCTCGGTTTGATCCAAAGACAAGCTTCTTCACGTCACTAGGGGTTATCTTGCCTATATTGAATTAGATCCTTTTTACTCACTTAACTAGTTCAAACACTAGGTTCACATGCTCATGAACAAGTCATATTTAGCCACTAGATCAAAGAAGACATAGAAGCAATATTGGCATCATATGAACTTAAAATCATTTTATTTTTCATGAATGCTCATCTATGTATGACTATATGCTCTAAACAGGTCCTTAGCAAAATATAAATGCATATGCCATACAATAATACCTTTTCTATCTCGGAGTAGAGGATAGTCAATTTCAATCAATCTCCAATAATAGCAACGGCGAAGTCCATTTGAAGAGCTTCGTGAAGACCAATCATCATCATGAGAATCCATTCTTCACCAATATAAATTGAATACCACTTATGATCAAGTGCTAGCTTCAATGTTGTGATTGGCTTGCATCTCTTCTTGATCAAGCTTGCATGAGAGAATACCACTTGAATAAACATGAATACCAAGTGTATGTATATGAATTCTTTTCATTTGGACGTTGCTTACTCTCTAGATCAATCCTTTTCATTTGCTTCAACTATGCATTTCCAATGATTCTCCAGATCACCACTTCCATGTTAGTCATCCAAGCATCACCTACTTGGTTTACCTACATAAGGCGGCATGCCCCGACACTCGGGAGAAGTGACATCTCTCAAAAGATCTATCTTCAACACTCACTTGAATTGCCATTGGTTGATTGATCCAAGAACTTAACATGATCAAATGAATTCCTTCTTTAAGTCCTTTTCTTTCTTCTTCATTTATTGGTCTTGATCTTCACTTGAGTACCAATCTTCATAATCCAAAACCAAACAAATGACTCTCAACCACTTGTAATTATGTTTCCAACTTGAGAGCCTTTCAATGCAAGAGATACCAAAGATTTCCAATAAAACTCTCTTGTGGACAGATTCTGTACACTTCAATGAATAAGACATAGCTGCCAATGTACTTGTCCAATTACCACAAAATTTTGTAGAGATGACCTTCAATGTGTATACTAGTAGCCATAAAAATTTGAGCTTTATTTGACTACTACATGCTGAAAACTGCTGCACATGTGTTGAAAAGAACTAATCCAAAACCAAAGTAATCCTTATCCAATTTCCATGAAACTTTCACAGTAACTTATACCATAAGTCTACAGTATGCATACCAAATTTTAAACCAATCCAAATAGTTTTGATCACTCAAATATGACTTTCTTCTCAGGTAGCTCAGATTTCAGATTTTGGACAGATTTGAGTACTTGAGCTAAACTTCATAAAATTGAATCAAACTTGTGATAAACTATCTTGAATACTCTCACAAGACATAAATCCATTAAATCCATTTACTAAAATTCACCTTATGATCATATCCAAGCAAATCTACCCAAGTTTGATTACTAAGCAATTATTCCATTTAAACTTCTCATAGCAAGCAACATATGCATATTTATCCAATTCAATCAACTCATATGCATCCAAATGAATTTGATCAACAAATAATATACCTTGATAGTCTATGATCACTAATTTACAAGCTTCAACTCACTTGTTTGCAAATCATCAAATAATTAACCGATTGATCACCCACAACTTGAACTTTTGCACTTGTATGAATTAAACACTTGGACTTCACTTCTTTTGACTTGGCATTGGTTTGGATATGCACTAGGCTTCATGACTTGACTCAACATATGATGGTCAATATGAATACCAATGGAATCAAGCCTCCAATGCCATGGTACCTACACACATTCATCCACTTTTTGATGGTACCCAAACAAGTTTGGGTCCTCTCAAGTTAGGAGCAACATACTTAGGCATAGCCTTAGTATGGATAGCGGGATGTTTTGCAATAGCAACCAAGGAGGTACCATTGTCATCCTTCCCAATCATAATATTTGCATGAATTGAAATAGTCTTAGGAGTGTTACCTAGGGGACATGAATGAGCCATATGTGTCCCCTTTCTCGGCATGAGTAGCACTTTTGCTTTGCTTGAGCCTTCTCTTTCTTGCTCATGTTGTGCTTCTCATTGCCTTGACTCTTGTATGTTGCTTAAGCCTTCTTCTCAAGCTTGTTAGGACACTTGGAGGCAAAGTGACCCATTGCTTCACACTCGAAACACTTGATGTGAGCTAAATCTTTCTTCACTTGAATCTTACTCATCATCAACTTGGCATCATGAATGTGAATTGGATGCCTTCCTCTTCCACTACCCCTTCTTGTCTTCTTGTTGACTTGAGCTTGGGGTGTGTTGACTTGAGGCTTCATAAATCTCTTGTATAAGCTTTGTGAGCGGGTGAGCCTCTTGTCATCCTTCTTCAACTTGAGCTTCTCTCAGTTGGGGCATGATGAAGCTAAGTGTCCTATCTCATGGCATACAAAGCACATGAAATGAGCAAGCCGTTCTTGCTCTAGCTTCTTCATCTCTCTCTCATATGTTCTCTTGCCCCATCTCTTGCCTTTGATCTTACTCTTGTTGAAGTGTATGCCACTTGTGTCTTGACTTCTTTGTGTGTTGACTTTGCTTGATTTGAAGCCAAGACCACTCATACCGCCGACCATTCTTATGTTCTTCATCATATGGTTTAGGACGGCACTTGAGTTGTTCCACCTCTCTATTGTGTTGCTCAAATTCTTCACTTGACTTTTGAGCTCATTGTTCTCCTTCAAAAGGTTAGTCTCACAAGACATAGAAGTAGAACAAGTATCCAAAAGTGAAGAATAAGGCATAGAGAGTAAACCATCACATGAGGTGGATACATTCTTCATGCCTACATCACAAGGGTTAGTAGCAATATGTGATTGATCATTTAACCCAAGTGATGAGCTCTCACTATTTTTAGACTTTTCATTAGAAAGCTCCTTAGTGAGAAAATCATGGTCTTTTACCAAATTCTCATGAGCAACACTAAACTTCTCATGAGACAATTTTAGCTTCTCATGTGAACAACTCATGACATAAAGTAGATGCTTTTATTGTTCACACGTGTTCTTTAGAAATGAGTTTTCATTAGTAAAATTCCTTGTTTTATTCATCTCATTTCTTAAAGCATTTGAGAGTTTGCATACAAGCTCAAAATTTGGATCATCACAATCAATAATCATATTACCAATTGATACCTTTGTGCCACCGAGTGACGTGTAGAAATGTGATGTAGATGAAGAGCTTGTAGAAGCATCACTCTCATAGCCATCATCAAGTGAGCTTGAGGTAGACTCATTATGTGCATCACTTGTGGCTTCATATACTCCCTTGTCAAGTGCTCTTGTGGTAGCATCATCATCATCACTTGACGAAGAGGAGGAGCAACTCTTCACAATCACGGAGTTGTGAAGGTGCTCTTGATCACAAAGCTTTTGCTCTTTGGCTTGATCATCATCGTCGGATAGCTTGCCATACTTTGCATTGAGAAATGCCCAAATCTCATGGAAAGTCTCAAAGTCCATGATCTCTCCAAAAATGCTATCATCCAAAGATTTATAAAACATGTTAATTGCTTCGCGATATAGATGTAAGCATTTCTCTTACGCTTTGGTTGTGTTCTTTCGATCAACCGCATGAGAAAAACCTACATCTACCATCCACCACATTTGAGGAGAAATAAACTTAATATTGCATTCTATCAAAAATGTGTGTACACTCAACATCTAGCCCATAAGTCACCATCCTCTCAGGTCGGTGAGGACCCCAAATGAGAGATCAAGCTTTGATACCACGTGTAGGGTCGAGATTGCAGACTAGAGGGGGGTGAATAGTCCTTTTTAACAACTAATCGCAGCGGAATAAAACCTATTCGGTTCTACCAAGGATTCATCCCTCTAACTATAACTCTAAACACCTTGTCAAAGATCCTAGCAAGAAACAAAGGTGCAAGCCTAGCTTGAGCTTCCCTAAACTGTTCTAGAGCAAGGTCACACAAATCTAAGCACTAGTACTTGAAGGACCGAGGGAACTCCTTCCAACTAGCAAGCAAAAGCGCACTAAGCACCTAAGCTCACTACGTGCTCAATGACAAGGATACACAATCCTAATCAAGGAGCGCAACTTGCTTAGCTACACAAACTAAGCAAGACACTAGTTCTAAGCTACACAAGCTAAGAATGTGAGCAGCAAGCTACACAAGCTAACCACTCTCACAAGAGCGACTACAACTACACAAGTAAAGTAAAGCACAAAGTAAAAGACTTGTGTAGAAGGGAGCAAACCACCGCGAAGGATGGGAAGATGTTGACACGGTAATTTATTTCTCGGAGGTTCACTTGTCACCACAAGCTACGTCCTCCGTTGAGACAAGCTCCAAGGTTGCCGCCGGTCCTCTTGCTAGTGGTGACCCGCAAGTCACACTCTCCCACGTGGAGTGCTTACCACAAGCTCTAGCACTTGACTCGGCCGGACCACTTGTCGCTTTTCACGTCTCGCTCTACTAGCGATGCTCTTCACGATCTCCTGCGGGTGAGCTCCAACCCCTCACAAGCTTGCTCCGGAGCCAAACACAATCTCCTTGCTTGCTTCCACGGAGCCTCTCGCCACCAAGCCGTCTAGGAGGTGGCGACCTCCAAGAGTAACAAGCACCACCGGCTTGCAGCTCGATCACCTAGTGCCACTCGAAGCAATCCTCACGAAGCAATGCACTAGCGATCGATCTCTCACTCCCAAATGCGATGTCAATTAGCACAAGTGAGTAGGAGGGAACTAAGCCAAGCACAAGCAAGGGAAACACATTCCTAAGGTGCTGAGCAACCTCTCTTGGCCGTCCCTCACCTCTAATTTATAGCCCTCAAACAAATAAATCCGTTACCCCCTCCATTGGGCACTCTGCGTATGCACCGGAGGCGCAGATTAGTTCACACCGGACGCGTCCGGTGGTTGTCCGGTGCTCAAAACACCAAACAACTAGCAGTTACGCAGCACCCGAGAGTTCCAGGGTCGCACCGGACGCGTCTGGTGCACACCCACTGGACGCCGGGAGCGTCCGGTGCTCTTTCTCAGCCCAAACAGCGCTGTACGCACCGGACGCTGGAACAGTAACTCCAGCGCGTCCGGTGCTCTTTTTCCCGCGTCCGGTGCAGCGTCCTGTGCAGACTTTCGCTCACTAAAACGGCAATATCTCTTAGCTCCGAACTCCGATTTCGATGATCTTGGACATTTTAGAAAGCTTATTCAGAGTGCTACACAACCCATATGATTGCTTGATCCAAAACTCAAAGGATAAAAGCAGTTTATCCATCCAAGATCCAACCAAGCGCGCTGCGAGCATAAATCTTCCACCCTTTTGCAAATGTGCCAACTCCAAAGTGTTCCACAACCTTGTGCATGTGAGTTAGCATTTTCAAAAACATTTTTCAAAGGGTTTTTCACTCTTTCTTGCCACACCACTCAATCCTAGCAAGGCAAAGTTAGATCACTCCGAGTGGCACTAAATGACCAATATGCAAATAAGTTTGCCCCTCTTGATAGTACGGCCATCTATTCTAAATCCGGTCAAGAACTTCTCTACTCAACCTTAGACCGGTGAAATAAAAATATCCTATGTTTATACCTTTGCCTTGCGCCTTCCATTCCGATCACCGTCTTCATCACCCTCTCCATCTCCGACAACATCGATGCCGTGCAACACATGCACCAACACCTCAACAATGATATGATCCACTTCATATCATCACATGGCTTTTGGTCCATCAATCCTCGACTTCACTTGCTCTTCACCATTGCTTTGGTCCATCGGCGCCAAGCCCACTAGCTTGCCCTTCACACTTGCAACCGGTCCGTCGACGCCAAGTCATGTCTTGATCTTCTCCACCTAGCCACATGACTCCATGTCATGTATCATGCGTTTAGCTCCTTTATCTCCATATGTGTGAGCTAAGCATCATCTTCAAGCCATTTTCACCTCCATGGCATAGATGCTCACACACATGTACCTATGGACTAATCACCTGTGTAATCAGCACTTAAACACATATTAGTCCACCTAAGTTGTCACTCAATTACCAAAACCAAACAAGGACCTTTCACCAAGTGTTGGGCTAGATTTGTGAAACACCTATTAGCCACCGAACATGGAGTTTTGGTCGATACAACGAGGACTACTTGCCGGCAAGCAAGTAAACCTCGGGAGAAAATCAATTGTCTCATATTGTCTATTTGTTCTCTCAGTGTTCTTGGATACTTATATTGGTATTGACTATGATCTTTTGCCCGACATCGGTATAACATCCTATCACTCTTGCATTTACACTGTTATATTCTTGTGTAGTGGTAGTTCTAGTAGTAGCTAATACTTTGTATTTGTTCTCTTGCTAGCTCACTCATTTTGATTAGAGACTTAACTTTTGACTAGAGTTGTTGGATAGCTGGCTTGCAACAATCACTAAAGCTAGGCAAAACTTGCGTTACTCCTTTAGTTATACTAACCACTTTGTTCTAGTGATTTGCAGAAATTTTATTTAGGCTATTCACCCCTCTAGTCATTTAGGACCTTTCACACACCCTTTCTTGCATCAACATTAAGATGAACACAACAATGCTATGCCGCTTCAGAAGGTATGAAGGAAGGACGTCCTACGATGCATGGGCGAGCAGAGGAGATAGTAGCGGTGTTTGAGGAGGTCGACGAGTTGCAGGAGATGAACTACAACCCCCATGGGTGTTCGCACCCTAAACAAAATTTGATCTTTTGACATAAATAATCATTTCTTTACACCTAAATCTTGAGTCGAATAAAAATTACCATATGCTTTTCTTTAACGCCATTGCAACAAATAAACTTATTTTGGATAAAAGTTTGATTCCGTGAGAAATGAGATGTGTGTTTATTTTAGGATTGAAGGAGTAAGTCTGCTTTAACATGTCATGCTTGAGTAGTATTTAACACGAAGAACGTCATTAAGCACATAGCTCTTGTGGAGTAGATGAAAACCGTAGTTTGGTTTTGATAATTGATGACAGCCTAAGGACTAACCTATTTGTCTAAGTGGATGGCTAAGTACTAGGTAGTACAAGCCATGGTGTGTGGAGCTAACAAGTGAATAAAGTGATGATTACAAGGCTCAAGCCATGGAAGTGATAGTGTGTTGGTGAAGAAGGAAGGAAGATGGTGTAACAGAACCGCCTAAATCACATGGCCCATAGGCACCTGTCATCACCACTAATGACTTCTGAAAGCCGGGCCCGTGTTCCAAATGACCTAGGCAATTCTGTCGGGCTACATAAGTACCCGTTATCTCCGACAGGATCCCATTGCAAAGCCATTGCAGGATTACAACATTTCATAACAAATTACATCAGAGTAAAAGTGCAGAAGATTAAATAGTACTTAATATTACAAACCGGTGTTCAAATATAATTTAGGTGCAGTTATTACAGACCTTAATTAAAGAGGTAGCAGTAGCGGTAGAACAATAGTACAACAAGATAGATAGATAATACAGAACCCTGCCCACGGGTTCAACTTTACTCCTCTTTGTTTTCCTGGATAATAGTGACACAGCACGGAGCAAGACAGACTTCAGGCTCCTGCTGGCTACCTGCAATGGGGTTAACAAACCCTGAGTACTGGGGTACTCCGCAAGACTTACCCGACAAAAGGTGTAAAATTAGACCCAGGAATGCAGACTGAGGGGAGTCAAGGTAAGGCTTTAGCAAGAGTTCAAGAATTTTGCGGAAAAGCGTTACTAGACCTATTTCAACATTTTATTTTCCTTGATATTGTTAATCATCAACTACACTTCTAAGTCCTTGCCAAATATCCATCATCATTCTTTCAAATTTATTCCAAAACATCCTAGTTCCGAATCACTATTCCCTGAATGGTCGAAGGATCAAGTCTCCATAACCGAGGAGCAACGACGATTCGAATCGGTTAATACCCAGCTGGGGATCCCTATCCACACTGCGTATGTAGCACTTAAGCTTGCATACGCCAATCCCGCCTACCACGGCTCTTCATACCCCGGAACCGGTCCTGCGCCACCCGAGAGCACAGTACTCCTCTAGTCTCCAGGCACGCCGGCCACGAGGGTACACGCTACTCTCGCCATCTCTCTACTCCCAGTGCGTGGTTGTCGGTTCCAGCAGTAGAGCCACCGGAGTCAGAGGCCTCCCGTAGTATGTGGCTAGTTGCAAAGTCTCGATCCAGCAGGCCTACAACAAACGGTCCCTAAACCTTTTTCCGACGGCGACAGTGCATTGGGACTCTAACCCAAATACCCCCGTCCCTTCGGTTTTCAAATCCCGTTTCTGTCGGTGACAATTGGTGGGACTCTAACCCAATGCCAAGATCACCGAGTAGGAAAATCCTTCCTCGTTGATGACAATGAACTAGCTAGGAACACTGCCAACCAACAAGGACATAACCAATCCCATAAAGTGATTCATTTGCTTTATCTCATCGCAGTTTAAAATAGCATTTTGCAAATCTAATCATTAAGCATGACTAAGCATTTTTCAATACTTTTAATAAATCAGGTTCTCAGGTATTGACAGGTATTCAAGGATGGTAATGCAATAATTGGTTATCACTCAACTCCTATTAACCTAATGCAATAAATTAACTCCAGTGATAAATAATTTTTAAAATGACAAGGAGGGGCAAATGCACCGGGGCTTGCCATGTATGGCGTAGAGACTCGGGTCCGGGTTAGTGCCACAAATATCAAAGCCCTGCACAATCTCCTGAGTAGTCTCCTCAGATGCACCCTCAGATTTTATCTCCGGATTCTCGGTCACTACACGTTTGCAATAATGAATGTATGAATGCGATGCACATGAAATGATAGATGCGATTCAATAATAAATAGTACAGACTTCATCATAACCCTACCGCAGACTAACCATGATTATTCTAATTCATCATGCCCTAGGTCATAATGGTGTTTGACCTAGAATCACAAGCAATCCAAAATCACACCAAAACCCTAAATGATTAAGGTTTCTATTCCCTTTAATAAGCAATTTATAAGGCATGTGATTAATAGATAATTTAACTATTTCCATTTGGTGCCAAACCTTGCCAACAGTTAGCTCTTGACTTAAAATAGTACCAAATAAATTTTCATGATTTTTGGATTAACAGGGATTTAATTAAAATTCATCAAAGTTGTTTTTATGAATTAAATTGCTGACTTTAGTTACTGTAGAATATATCCAAAACACATACTTAACATTTTTATTAAATAATACATGTTACAGAGAGCACTCACAAAAATTTTGGTGATTTTAGGAGCAGTAAAAATATTTCTTAAAAAAGATGAAATGGGAGCACTATTCTAAAACAATATAAATAGAAAAGTCCATTTAATAGCTCGGGTAAATGAAAAATGACAACGGCCCAAGTCGGCCAAGCAACGCGCGAGCCGGCCCAACTCGGCCCACACGCGCCCTGCGCTCACTCTCTCTCTCTCGGACGCTGACAGCTGGGCCCCGCGCTGTCAGCTTCTTCTTCCTCGGCCGAGCGCCCGCGCGCGAGCGCACGCGACGGCACTGGCACGGTCCTCTCCGCCGGCGACTCTAGCGACGAGTCCGAGCGACCTAGCGCCTACCCTAAACCTCAACCGACACTCGACACCCCTAAACTCTTAGCCCTAGACCTAAACGCCTCCGACGAGCCGGAGCTCGCCCATGCCGGACGCGGCGCCGCGGCAACACGCGTTTCGGCCGGTGGGACACGGTAAAGTTACGAACAAGAGTGCGGAAAGACTCGGGAGCTCACCACGAAGCTAGCAGGCAAATCAGGTTGAAGGAGAGGTGGTGCGGTGAGGACGGTTTGATGACAACGGCGTGTGGCACGGTTCGGCAGTCGACGGCGAGGGCCTGTTCTGACGAACCTGGAGCGCAAAACCACACACCAACTACGGATCAGAACCACCGAGCTACCAAGAGCTCGAAACACCCTACGGAAAGACCTAGGCTCTCACCACAGTGACACGAATCCGACGACGAGATCCGCGGCGGCGCTCTACGCACCCGCTGGGACGACAACGGCGTTCCGGAACCCTCGGGCTGCTACAGCCTGCACCAATGAGTGCAAACGAAGCGCAAGAGAATGGGAAAGAGTTTGGGAAGATGGAGAGTGCGGAGGTGAGCAGAGCATGGCGAATTTGCCTCGGATCGAGATGAACTCGTCGGCATTCGGTGGGGAGAAAATGCACAAAGGAGCTCTCGTCGCCTTTTAAACGGGCCGGAGACGAAGGGATAAGGTTGAGCGGTGTCCGGGCCCTCCCACGGCCGCACGACAACGCCTCGGCCCGCCCACACCGGCTGGACGGCACTCAGGCCGGGAGCGGCACGCGCGTATGGCCGGAGAAGAAGAACAGGGGGACGCCCCCTCTAGCTACAGTGCGACAATCTAATGGTCAAATGCTAGTTGATTTGATTTCGAGCAGGTCCAGTTCGATTCAGTAGATGGCATAAAGATAAAAGTTGTGCACAATTTCATGATGAACCACTTTGCTATTGGCACCACATTCAAATTCGGTCAGATTTTCAAACTACAGAAAATGGGGTAAAAGTAGGGTTTGAATTTCAAACTGAAATTTTAAAATTACTTTTGATTTTTCTCAATAACTAGAAAAATGGTCAATATAAAAGTTATTCCTCTCAGTGAGCTCTACAACTTTTATTAAGGAAGTTTTATCATATTCTCAATATTTTTGAAATTAAAGTTTCAAATTTAAATTTCAACATACTAATTTGAGTTTAATTTGAATTTCTGCATTATAACTTCAAAATCTCCAAAAATAAAAGTTGTTTCATTTTAAAATCTCTACAACTTTGATTAAGACACTTTCATAAGATTCATTATAGATTTTGAAATAGGGTTTGAGGTCAATTCTGGGGCTTAATTTGATTTCTTATTTAATTTATATTTTTGCCTTTTAATCAAATGCTTAATTACACAATCCACCACATGAAATCAAAGCACTCTAGTGAGTCTAAGCACAATCATATGCAGATGCTTAAATTTAAACATGATGACATGCCAGGTTAATTACTTTGTAATACCAGAGGTATTACAGCCTTTCTTCCTAAAAGAAATCTCGTCCCGAGATTTGATACAAGATAAAACAAGACTCAAAAAAGTAATGGAAAGGAAAATGTCTTAAGTAATCTAAACCCACCTGATACAAACTATCTAGGGAACTCTTCATGCCACACCATCAAACAATTACATCTATAAAGTAGCGAGAAACTTGGGGAAATTCTCGGCGAGATAGTCTTCAGATTCCCATGTGGCTTCTTCTTTAAAATGCTCACTCCATTGGATCTTGTACCATCTGGTTGTTGTACTTGGCGTGACCCGATCCTTTCTATCCAGAACCCGCATTGGATACTCTGCATAAGTCAAGTCCGGCTCTAGCTCTACTCCTTCAACATCGACAACTTGGTCAGGCACTCGCAGACACTTCTTGAGTTGCGACACATGGAATACATTGTGCACTACTGAGAGATGATCAGGCAACTTCAGTTTGTAAGCCACCTTTCCATAACGCCCCAAAACTTGGAATGGTCCGATGTAACAAGGGGCTAATTTCCCTTTGACCCCAAAGCGGCTGATACCCTTCATTGGTGACACCTTCAGGTAAACATAATCTCCCACTTTGAATGCCAAGGGTCGACGCCTTTTATCGGCATAACTTTTCTGTCGAGACTGTGCTACATTCAAATTCTCTTGGATTTGTCTAACCTTTTCTTCGGCTTCATTGACCAAATCAACGCCGTAAAACCACCTTTCTCCAGGTTCAGACCAATTCAAAGATGTACCGCACCTACGACCATAAACTGCCTCGAACGGAGCCATCCTGATACTTTCTTGATAGCTATTGTTGTATGAAAATTCTGCCAATGCTAAACACTCATCCCACTTGTCAGGGTAATTGAGTGCACAAGCTCTCAACATATCTTCCAGTACTTGGTTGACTCTTTCCGTCTGTCCGTCAGTCTGTGGGTGATATGCGGTACTATGCAGAAGTTCCGTTCCCAACGACTTGTGAAAAGACTTCCAAAAGTTTGAGATGAACTATGTACCTCTATCAGAAACAATAGTCTTAGGTACCCCATGAAGCTTCATAACATTCTTGATGTATAGGTCAGCATAGGTAGAGGCAGGATAAAGGGTCTTGACTGGCATAAAATAAGCCTGTTTAGTGAGACGATCCACAATAACCCAGATGGAGTCAAAACCTCTTGTGGTCTTGGGTAGACCTGTGATGAAGTCCATACTAATATCTTCCCACTTCCAAGTAGGAACAGGCAATGGCTGCAGTTCTCCTCCAGGCTTCATGTGAACTAGCCTTCACTTTCTGACAAGTGTCACATCTCGCGACATACCGAGCAATCTCAATCTTCATCTTTGTCCTCCATAACTTTTGCTTTAAATCCTGATACATCTTGTTGCTTCCAGGATGGATAGAAAACCTTGTCAAATGTGCTTCATCAAGGATCTTTTGTCGTAACTCAGGCACCTTTGGAACTACCAGACGATCCTTGAACCACACGACACCATCATCATCAATCCTGAAACAATCTGCCTTGCGGTTTGAATTTTTTCCTTGAGGTGCTTGATTCCATTATTCCCCTTCTGGGCGGCAATAACCTCATCTCGGATGGATGTTTCAATACTGATATTGGCTAGGCTGCCCTATGAGATTATTTCTATGCCTAACTTTTCCAACTCGTAGCACAAGGATAAATCATGTGGCTAACTGTCAAACAATTGCAGTGCACCTTCCGACTGAGTGCATCGGCGACCACATTCGCCTTGCCTGGATGATAGTGCACTTCAATATCATAATCCTTGATCAGCTGGAGCCATCTTCGTTGTCTCATGTTCAACTCTTCTTGAGTAAAGATATATTTTAGGCTCTTGTGATCTGTATACACATTGTAGGTACTGCCCAGCAAATAGTGACGCCATATCTTCAAGGCATGTACCACAGCTGCCAACTCTAGATCATGGGTAGGATAATTCTCTTCATGTCGCTTAAGCTGACGTGAAGCATAAGCAATGACAAGGCCCTTTTCCATCAAGACACAACCAAGACCGGTACCAGAAGCATCACAATACACATCAAATGACTTTTCAATGTCTGGCTGAGCTAGTACTGGTGCAGTGGTCAATAATTTTTTCAGAGTTTGAAATGCCTTCTCACACTCTGGTGACCAGACAAATTGGACTTGATTTTTCAACAAGTTAGTAATGGGTTTGGCTATTCTTGAGAAGTCCGGAATAAAACGGCGGTAATACCCCGCCATTCCCATGAAACTGCGGACTTGATGAACTGTGGTTGGTGGGTTCCAATTCAATATTTCTTCGACCTTGCTGGGGTCCACAGATACACCTTCAGCTAACAAAATATGACCGAGAAAAGGAACTCGGTCCAACCAAAACTCACACTTGCTGAACTTGGCATAAAGCTGGTGTTCTCTCAAACGGGTCAAAACAACACGGAGATGGTTGGCATGTTCATCAGGGGTTTTGAAATAAACAAGGATGTTTTCAATGAACACGACTACAAATTTGTCCACTTCGGGCATAAAGACTGAGTTCATTAGGTACATGAAATAGGCAGGTGCATTGGTTAGGCCAAAGGACATGACCAGATACTCATAAAGGCCGTATCTGGTGGTGAATGCTGTTTTGGGGATATTCTCGGGACGGATCTTTATTTGGTGGTAGCCAGATCTATGGTCAATTTTGGAAAAGACCTTGGCTCCAGCTAGCTGGTCAAATAGTAGGTCAATGCGAGGTAAATGATATTTATTTTTGATGGTGACCTCGTTTAGTGGGACGATAATCGACACAGAGTCTGAGTGACTTGTCCTTCTTTTTCACAAAGATAGCAGGACAACCCCAGGGAGATGAACTAGGTCTGATGAAACCCTTATCAAGCAGATCTTGCAATTGAACTTTAAACTCAACTAATTCTTTGGGCGGCATCCTATAGGCTCTACGGGATATAGGTGCAGTTCCCGGCTTCAACTCAATAGCAAACTCCACGTCACGGTCAGGTGGCAGACCAGGTAGATCATCAGGAAATACATCCAGGAAATTCACAGACTACCTGGAATATTTTGGATTTCTTGGTCTGAGGTGGCACACAGTCTCTGCGCTGACTTTTCCACCATTCTTACAGGGTAGTGGCAGCTGGATAAGAAGCTGAGATTGACTACCAGGTATACTAACTTTTATGGTCCTATTCAGCACGTCGATCAAAGCCTTGTGCTGATACATCCAATTCATACCTAATATGACATCTATGTCCTGATCCTTGAGTACTATCATGGTGGTTGGGAATATATGCCCGCTCAACTCGATAGGTACTCGCTGTACTACCTCCTTAGTATTTATACGCCCCCCGGGCGAATGTATGAGGAAATTTTCCTTTATTTCCCCAATTGGAATCTCATGTTTGACAACCGATTGATGAATGAATGTGATGCACCAGAATCAAAAAGTCTAATAGCAGGGTGACTGGCTGACAGGAAACCTACCCATCATGACGGGCTCTCCTGCAGGGATGTCATCCACATGAGTACAATAGACATGTCCTGATTTCTTGACAATTTTGCCCTTCTGAGCCTGGTGCTGCTGGCCACGGTTGAAAGCCCATGTTTGGTTTTTGGGTAATTGATGAAACCTAGTTTGCTAACGATTGCTCTAAGTGTTTCATGAGAATTGATTAGCAAATGGCAAGATGGAGCAAAGGACCGGGTCAGTGGAGGCCACAAGTGAAGGGCAATGACGGCATCCATACAAATGGTATAAGTCCATCATCAAAAGGAGTCCACAAGCTTCATCAAGAGATGGTGAAAAAGGTAGGAGCTCAAGGCAAAGGTATAATCCATAGGAGCTCTTTTGCTTTTGGTGATCAAGACTCCATAGAGGGAGTGATCACATTTAGGATAGATAGCCGTACTATCAAGAGGGGAGAAATCGATGATGAAATACGGTTATCAAGTGCCACTAGGTGTTCATGATCATTGCATTGCATATAGATGCTAGTGACACTAACAAACCCTTGGAAAACTCTTTTGAAAAGGCTAACACACGTGCACAAGGTGTAGAACACTTGATGTTAGCACATGGGAACAAAGGGTGAAAGGTTTGAGTGAAAATCCTGAGAAAACAGAGCGTCGGACCGTAGAGTCTCAGAGCGTCAGACCAATGTCTTTGGTCCGACGGCTAACACTGCTGAGAGCGTCAGGACGCTCAGTTCCTGAGCGTCGGACCATTAGCCGAAGCGTCCGACGGTGCAGATCGTGCGAGAGATGACACGTGGTGAGTTTTGAGAGCGTCGGACTCTCGGCGTTAGTCCGACGGTGAGCGTCGGACCAACGCCCGACGGTTTTCAGCGCTCGGGGAGCTCTCTGGAAGCGTCGGACTGCCGCGCTCGTTAGTCCGACGGCTCCGTCTGGCTGAGTCCGACGGTGGTCAGCTGTGGGCGTCGGACCGTATGGTTTAGTCCGACGTTCATCAGTCCGACGGTTCATTTAGCGCGGGAAGTTAGCCGTTGTGATCCAACGTTCGACTTCAAACGGCTAGTGACACGTGGCGTTCATCCAGGGCGTCGGACCGTGTGGTATAGTCCGACGGTGTGGACGTCGGACAGTCCGACGGTACGCAGTGAGGTCTAAACGGCTATTTTCTTGTGTGTGACTTATAAATAGTCACTTGGCTGGTTTGGGGAGGAACTCTTGGCACTCCTGAACATCATAGCATACTTGTGAGCCTTCCCACTCCACTCTCACTCATCCTACTTGATTGTGATCATCATTTAGTGAGTTTGGAGAGCATCAAGTGCATTGCATTGATAGAGATTATCTAGAGGCACTTGGTAGTGGTGATTCGCAGCGGTTTCTCTCATTACTCTTGGAGTTTGCCGACTCCTATACGGCTTGGAGCTGCGAAGATCGTTGAGGGGAGTTGGTGATTGTCTCCGCCTCCGATCAAGGTATTGTGAGGGGTTCTTGAGCCTATCCCCGCGGGAGATCACGAAAGGCATCTTTAGTGGATTGTTCATAGCTTGGTGGATCCCCATCTTGTGTTGGTTATGCGGCACCCTTGAGAAGGGTTTGGCGTGTGATGCCAATTAGCGCATGAACCTCCAAGTGGGTGTATCGCTACAACGAGGACTAGCTTGCCGGCAAGCAAGTGAACCTCGGTAAAAAATCTTGTGTCATCTCTCTACCGAGGATTTCCCTTGTATTTGATTGATTGGTTATATTGGACTTCATATCTTCTCTACACCGGGGGTATTGAAATCACCTTTACTCTTTACTTTTGTGTACTTACTCTCTTGTGTAGTTTGTTAGTTAGTTGCTCACTTAGGAGTAGTGTTTAGTAGTGACATAGCCTTTGAGTGTGAACTAGTGATCATAGTGTAGTATACTTGTCTAGGTGGCTTGCATAGCATAGTTTAGAGCTAGTACTTTGCAAAGCTTGCTATTGTTACTAATCGGCTTGTTAAGTATTGTTTGTAGATTTTTATAGGCTATTCACCCCCTCTAGCCATTTAGGACCTTTCAAGTGGTATTGGAGCCGAGGCACCGTTGATTTGAGGCTTAACAACGTACGGTGTAAAAATGGCTCAACTCAACATTCACATCAACAACACCTAGAAGCCACCCCAATTTGATGGCACAAATTATGCATATTGGAAGAGCAAGATGACCTCATACATCAAGTCAATCAATAGAGAGGTTTGGAGGGTTGTGGAGACCAAGATTGAGATTGCCGATGCGGCAAACCCCACAACCGCCGAAGAAAGATTGCTTCAACTCAATGACATTGCGGTTTGTGCTATTCATGAGGCCATAGATGAAAAAGTGTTTGAGCAAATCAAGAACATTGAGAGTGCTCATGAAGCTTGGAAGAAGCTTGAGGAATCATATGAGGGCACCAAGGGTGTAAAGGCTGCCAAAGCATACATCTTGAAGGACAAGTTTGCAAGCTTCAAGATGAAGGATGATGAAACCGTGCCGGAGATGTTCCATAGATTGCAAGTCATTGTGAATGATCTCAAGGCCGTGGATGAAGAGGTGAAGGATAGTGACTTCTCAATGAAATTCTTGAAAAGCTTGCCCAAGAGGTTTGCTACCTTGATCACGGTTTTGGTGAAGACTACATTGAGTGAGTTGACACCAAACCAAGTGCTTGCGAAGGTGATGACCGATGATGCCTATAGAGATGATGATGACAAGGAGGAGTTGATCAATAAGAAGAAGAAAGAAAAAGATGAAGACTCCAAAGATGAGAAGAAGAAGAGTGTGGCATTCAAAGCCACGTCATCATCAAAGGACAAGGGCAAAGCAAAAGTTGAATCAAGTGAAGATTCATCAAGCACAAGTGAGAGTGATGAGGAGATGGCCCTTCTAGTGAGAAGATTTGGCAAGTTCATGAAGAAGAAGGGCTACCGGGCGAGAAGGAAGAAGAATGCAAGAAAATTTGATGGTCCAAGAAGATGCTTCAATTGTGGAAGCAAAGATCACTTGGTAGCCGATTGCCCACACTCAAGTGAAGATGATCACAAGGGCAAAAAGAAGAACAAGCATGAGAAGAAGGAATCCTCATACAAGAAGAAGAAGAACTATTCTCATGTGGTGACATGGGATAGTGACGCCTCTTCAAGTGATGAAGAGAGTGATGATGACAAGAAGAGCAAGAGGAAGGCACATGCAAGCATTGCCATTCATGACAAGCCTTCCATCTTCGATACTCCTTCATGCTTCATGTCCAAGGGCTCTAAGGTATCATCCGACACCGAATCTAGTGATGATGATAGTGATGATGACCTAACAAAAGAAGAATTAATTGAAATGCTTGATGATGCACGTATTCATTTTGATAAACTTAGAAAGGAATGCAAGGGCTTGTGCAAGGATAAACAATCCATTGAGCAAGAACTTGAGGAGTTTAGAGCATCTTATGAGAGTCTAAAGGAAGACCATAAGAAGCTCCAAAAGGCTCACACTAAGCTGATGAAGCTCATTCCTCTCTAGTTGAGCAAAATGAAGACTTGCAACAACAAGTGCAAAAGAAAGAAACTAAAACTTGCAACATAGGTGTAACATGTGATATATCTTGTGAACCTATTATTGTTGCTACAACTAACCCTTCTTGTAGCATCCTCACTATTACCTCACCCACTAGTGACCCTTCACTAGTAGTTGAGAACAAGAACCTAAAGGAGGAGGTTAAAAAGCTCAATCACTCCTTAGCTAAGGCTTATGGTGGTGAGGACCGCTTGCTTATGTGCTTGGGCAGCCAAAGGGTATCTCTCCACAAAGAGGGATTGGGCTATACCCCCAAGAAAGGCAAAACCGCCTTTGCTCCTCACAAGACTTGTTTTGTGAAGAGAAATGGCCGGTATTGCACAAAATGCAAGCAAGTTGGTCATATAGAGCAAGATTACAAAAGCAAGGAATCCAATCCATATGTATCCTCAATTAAGTTTGATTCTTGCTACATTCTTACAAAGGGCTCAAACGGTGTGAAGGCTAAGTTTGTTGGTACATCCATGTTGGGTCCAAAGAAGAAGACCATTTGGGTACCAAAGAGTTTAGTCACTAACCTTCAAGGACCCAAGCAAGTTTGGGTACCTAAAAAGAATTGATCTCTTTTTGTAGGTCAATTACAAAGCCGGAGGGAGGCATTGAGTGCTTGATAGTGGATGCACTTAACATATGACGGGCGATTCTAGTATATTTGGCTCTCTCAACACAAGTACAAATAGTGGCTATGATGCAATCACATTTGGTGACAACAAGAAAGGGAAAGTGAGAGGACTTGGTAAAATTGCTATCTCCAATGATATATCCATCTCAAATGTATTGCTAGTTGAAAGCTTGAACTTTAATTTGCTCTCGGTTGCACAACTTTGTGATCTCGGTTTCAAGTGCATATTTGGGGTTGATGATGTTGAAATTGTTAGTGTTGATGGGTCAAATTTGATATTCAAAGGGTTTAGATATGACAACTTATATCTTGTGGATTTCAATGCTAGTGAAACTCAATTGTCAACTTGTTTGATCACTAAGTCAAGTTTGGGTTGGTTATGGCATATAAGGCTTGGTCATGTTGGAATGAAATAATTGAACAAACTAGTGAAGCATGATCTAGTTAGAGGCTTGAAAGATGTCACTTTTGAGAAAGATAAGCTTTGTAGTTCATGTCAAGCCGGCAAACAAGTTGGAAATACACATCCTAATAAGAGCATGATGAGTACAAGTACAGCTTTTGAGCTCTTGCATATGGACTTGTTTGGACCAACCACATATACTAGCATTGGTGGGAGCAAGTATGGATTTGTGATTGTGGATGACTATACTAGATATACATGGGTATTCTTCCTAGTTGACAAGAGTGAAGTGTATGATATATTCAAGTCTTTTTTCAAGAGAAGCCAAAATGAGTTTGAAACAACCATCAAGAAAGTTAGAAGTGACAATGGTAGTGAATTCAAGAACACCAAGATTGATGAATTGTGTGATGAGTATGGCATTGGACATCAATTCTCACCCAAGTATACACCACAATCAAATGACATTGTTGAAAGGAAGAATAGAACCTTGATAGATATAGCAAGATCAATGCTAAGTGAATACAATGTTAGTCATTCTTTTTGGGCCGAAGCGATCAACACCGCTTGCTACTACACCAACCGCTTATATTGCTATGGTATGCTTGCAAAGACTCCTTATGAGCTATTGAATGGTAGAAAGCCCAACATTGCATATTTTTGGGTTTTTGGTTGCAAATGCTACATTCTCAAGAAAGGCACAAGATTGAGCAAGTTTAAAAAGAAATGTGATGAATGTTTCTTACTTGGCTATTCAACCACAAGCAAGGCATATAGAGTTTGGAATTTGGCTAGTGGTACTCTTGAGGAGGTACATGATGTTGAATTTGATGAAAGGCTCTCAAGATGAAGTTGAAAATCTTAGTGACGTGAGAGGCAATGACTTGGCAAATGCAATGAAAGATATGGATATTGGTGATATTAGGCCAAGGCAAGTCAATGATGATGAAGATGATGGTGCAATTCATACTAGTATGCAAGTTGAAAATGAAGCAAGTGCAAGTGACTCACAAGATCAATCTCAAGTGCAAGATCAACAAGCTAGTTCATCTCAATCCAATGATCAAGTTCCTATTCTCCAACCGGTCTCTATTGCAAGGGATCATCCTTTGGATCAAATCATTGGTGGTATTCAAAGTGGAGTTCAAACTAGAGCAAGACTAGCTCAAATTTGTGAGCATTTCTCATTTGTGTCAACCATAGAGCCAACCAAGATTGAGGAAGCCTTGAAAGATGTTGATTGGGTCAATGCCATGCATGAAGAGCTCAACAATTTCACAAGAAATCAAGTTTGGGAGCTAGTGGAAAGACCAAAGAAACACAATGTGATAGGAACAAAATGGGTCTTTAGAAATAAGCAAGATCAAGATGGCATAGTAATAAGGAACAAGGCTAGATTGGTTGCACAAGGTTACACTCAAGTAGAAGGTCTTGATTTTGGAGAAACCTATGCACCGGTTGCTAGATTGGAGGCCATTAGAATCTTATTAGCCTATGCTTGTGCCCACAACATCAAGTTATATCAAATGGATGTCAAGAGTGTATTTCTCAATGGGTACATTAATGAGTTGGTTTATGTGGAACAATCTCCCGGATTTGAAGATGTGAAGAAACCCAACCATGTGTACAAACTAAGAAAGGCATTATATGGTTTGAAGCAAGCACCTAGAGCATGTTATGAAAGATTGAGAGATTTCTTGCTCTCTAAAGGGTTCAAAATGGGAAAGGTAGATACAACTCTCTTCACTAAGAAGCTTGGCAAAGATTTGTTTGTATTACAAATATACGTGGATGATATCATCTTTGGATCAACAAATCAAGATTTTTGTGAAGAATTTAGAAATATGATGGCAAATGAGTTTGAAATGTCCATGATTGGTGAGCTTAGCTACTTCCTTGGTCTTCAAGTCAAGCAAATGAAGAATGGTACATTTGTAAGTCAAGGTAAGTATATAAGGGAGATGGTAAAGAAATTTGGATTGGAACATGCAAAGCCCATGAATACTCCTATGGCAACTAATGGGCATTTGGACTTGGATGATAGTGGCAAAATGGTAGATCAAAAGCTATATAGATCAATGATTGGAAGTCTTCTTTATGTGACCGCATCTCGACTGGATGTCAGGTTTAGTGTGTGCATGTGTGCAAGATTTCAAGCCTCACCAAGAGAAAGTCATTTGAAAGCCGCAAAGAGAATATTGAGGTATTTGAAGGGCACACAAGATGTTGGGTTGTGGTATCCTAAGGGGTCCAACTTTGAGCTTATTGGTTATTCGGACTCCGACTATGCCGGTTTCAAGGTGGATAGAAAGAGCACTAGTGGAACTTGTCAATTGCTTGGAAGGTCACTTGTATCATGGTCTTCAAAGAAGCAAAATAGTGTTGCTCTCTCAACGGCCGAAGCGGAGTACATTAGTGCCGGAAGTTGTTGCGCACAATTGCTTTGGATGAAGGCAACCTTGAGTGATTTTGGATTGAAATACAAGAAAGTGCCTTTGCTATGTGACAATGAGAGTGCTATCAAGCTAACCAACAACCCCGTGCAACATTCAAGAACAAAGCACATTGACATAAGGCATCACTTCATTAGAGATCACCAAATCAAAGGGGACATTGCAATTGAAAGTGTTGACACCGAAGATCAATTAGCGGATATCTTTACCAAGCCACTTGATGAGTCAAGATTTTGCAAGTTGAGAAATGAGCTAAACATACTAGACTACTCCAACATGAAGTGAAAAGCATTCCACATTATATGACATGTCTCTTCTTCGATTCAAGCAAGATAAAATTGGTTGACATGGCATTCATACTTTGATAAGGATTTGTCTAGTTCATGTAGACATGAAATGCATCTTATAGGCTCATTCATGAAAAATCAAATGCTTTCATGTATATATGGTACCACTTTTGTTCTTTATGCTTGTATGATCAAGTGGTAGCATATGACATATTGATGGGCTTGCAAACCTAGTGTTGAATCTAGAACATGAGCTCATGATATGTAACTTAACATGGTCAAGATAACCCTACTAGTAAGGTGTGAAGAAGCTTGTCCTTGGCTCAAACTTAGTTATATATTCTAGGCAAGTGATCTAGATTGAACCAATGTGAACATGAACTAAACCCCATTTATTGACTTGATACTCCTATAATTTGCACCATTTTTGGTGATTATTGACAAAGGGGAGAAGAAAGTCACAAAGATGAGAAAGGAAAGGGGTTAATTAAAAATTTAAAAGCACACAAGTAGGGGGAGCAAGCTCATGAATAAGTTGTTGCATTTGTGTATGCATTAACATATGAATTGTTGCATTGTCAAAACTTCAATTCCTATACTTGTTGGAATTGATGAAATGCTTAGAGATAGGATTTGAATGGTGATTTGACAAACTAGCATGCATAGGACTTACATGTCATACAAAGTACCTCTTTTACTTAAATGTTGATCTCACGAGGTATTTTGAGTTTGTGATGCATGACTAGTAAACAATGGTGCTAAGGATGGTATATTTCCGCAACTCCGATGGTATCACGCTTCAAAGGTCCATTCTATATACCTTAGCATCATTTGGTAGTAGTAGCTCACCCAAACCTTCAAATTCATGCATATGTGAAAAATTGAACCAAACATAAGGAATCACATATGTAGGGGGAGCTAATACTACCAAAGTGCAAACTTGGTTTTCATTTCATATCTTTGTGAAGGTTGTCATCAATTACCAAAAAGGGGGAGATTGAAAGCCCATGTTTGGTTTTTGGGTAATTGATGAAACCTAGTTTGCTAACAATTGCTCTAAGTGTTTCATGAGAATTGATTAGCAAATGGCAAGATGGAGCAAAGGACCGGGTCGGTGGAGGCCACAAGTGAAGGGCAATGACGGCATCCATACAAATGGCATAAGTCCATCATCAAAAGGAGTCCACAAGCTTCATCAAGAGATGGTGAAAAAGGTAGGAGCTCAAGGCAAAGGTATAATCCATAGGAGCTCTTTTGGTTTTGGTGATCAAGACTCCATAGAGGGAGTGATCACATTTAGGATAGATAGCCGTACTATCAAGAGGGGCGAAATCGTTGATAAAATACGGTTATCAAGTGCCACTAGGTGTTCATGATCATTGTATTGCATATAGATGCTAGTGACACTAACAAACCCTTAGAAAACTCTTTTGAAAAGGCTAACACACGTGCACAAGGTGTAGAACACTTGGTGTTAGCACATGGGAACAAAGGGTGAAAGGTTTGAGTGAAAATCCTGAGAAAACAGAGCGTCGGACCGTAGAGTCTCAGAGCGTCGGACCAATGTCTTCGGTCCGACGGCTAACACTGCTGAGAGCGTCGGAGGCTCAGTTCCTGAGCGTCGGACCATTAGCCGAAACGTCTGACGGTGCAGATCGTGCGAGAGATGACACGTGGTGAGTTTTGAGAGCGTCGGACTCTCGGCGTTAGTCCGACGGTGAGCGTCGGACCAACGCCCGACGGTTTTCAGCGCTCGTGGAGCTCTCTGGAAGCGTCGGACTGCCGCGCTCGTTAGTCCGACGGCTCCGTCTGGCTGAGTCCGACGGTGGTCAGCTGAGGGCGTCGGACCGTATGGTTTAGTCCGACGTTCATCAGTCCGACGGTTCGTTTAGCGCGGGAAGTTAGCCGTTGCGATCCAACGTTCAACTTCAAACGGCTAGTGACACGTGGCGTTCATCCAGGGCGTCAGACCGTGCGGTATAGTCCGATGGTGTGGACGTCGGACAGTCCGACGGAACGCAGTGAAGTCTAAACGGCTATTTTCTTGTGTGTGACTTATAAATAGTCACTTGGCTGGTTTGGGGAGGATCTCTTGGCACTCCTGAACATCATAGTATACTTGTGAGCCTTCCCACTCCACTCTCACTCATCCTACTTGATTGTGATCATCATTTGGTGAGTTTGGAGAGCATCAAGTGCATTGCATTGATAGAGATTATCTAGAGGCACTTGGTAGTGGTGATTCGCAGCGGTTTCTCTCATTACTCTTGGAGTTTGCCAACTCCTAGATGGCTTGAAGCTGCGAAGATCGTTGAGGGGAGTTGGTGATTGTCTCCGCCTCCGATCAAGGTATTGTGAGGGGTTCTTGAGCCTATCCCCACGGGAGATCGCGAAAGGCATCTTTAGTGGATTGCTCGTAGCTTGGTGGATCCCCATCTTGTGTTGGTTGTGCAGCACCCTCGAGAAGGGTTTGGCGTGTGATGCCAATTAGCGCGTGAACCTCCAGGTGGGTGTATCGCTACAACGAGGACTAGCTTGCCGGCAAGCAAGTGAACCTCGGTAAAAAATCTTGTGTCATCTCTCTACCGAGGATTTCCCTTGTATTTGATTGATTGGTTATATTGGACTTCATATCTTCTCTACACCGGGGGTATTGAAATCACCTTTACTCTTTACTTTTGTGTACTTACTCTCTTGTGTAGTTTGTTAGTTAGTTGCTCACTTAGGAGTAGTGTTTAGTAGTGACATAGCCTTTGAGTGTGAACTAGTGATCATAGTGTAGTATACTTGTCTAGGTGGCTTGCATAGCATAGTTTAGAGCTAGTACTTTGCAAAGCTTGCTATTGTTACTAATCGGCTTGTTAAGTGTGGTTTGTAGATTTTTATAGGCTATTCACCCCCCTCTAGCCATTTAGGACCTTTCAACGGTGCTGATTCTGATGCTGCTGCTGCTGTTGTCCAGGACCTCTCTGGGCATTTTGATTGTACTGCTTGGGGTATGCGCAATCGCGGGCCCAATGTCCCATCTTGCCACAGTTGTAGCTGGGATGATTGTAGGTGGTCTGAGGTGTATTGATACGAACGCCTGGGGTATTCGGCTGAGTGGTGTTCTGCTGGTTTGAGGTATGGGAAGTTGCCGCGGTGCGTACCATGACTTGCTGCTGGGGGTAAACTGGACGGTGGTGGTGAGTAGGATGATAGATGATCTTCTGGCGTTTTTGACTGCCAGAAAAGCCTGACTTCTTCTTCTTCTTCTTTTCATCTTGATGCTTACGATCACTTTCTTCGTAAGCAATGGCGCTGTTGACGGCTTCGTGATATGAGCAATTAAGGTTGTTGGATAAGCTGCGCTGGATCATGAAGGTTAGGCCCCTGACAAAGCAATCTTTCTTCCTTTGGTCAATGTTGGTATGTTCAGGAGCATATTGGGCTAGATGGTTGAACTGGTTCACATATTGCATAACAGAAGAATCCTTCTGCTGCAGAGCTAAGAACTGATCCAGCTTCATTTTCATTACACCTGCAGGGATGTAATGTGCTCGGAAAGCTTCACGGAACTCTGCCCAAGTGAGCTGATGTCCCTCGGGCTATGCAGCCAACAGATTGGCATACCAGGCACTGGCTGGTCCACGCAGCTGCTGAGCTGCGAACAGTGGCTTTTGGATATCTGTGCAACGGATCAAGCTGAACTTTTGCTCCATGGTTCGGAGCCAATCATCAGCCTCCAAAGGCTCATCGGCCTTTGTGAACACTGGGGGACGTGTTTCAGTGAAATCCACATAGGTAGTTTCCTCATCTTCGCGGCGGCCTCGACGCCCGCCACGGTTCTCCCAGTTTTGGGCCATATCATTGGCTGCATTAGCCAGGGCTGCGATGGCATCGGCTAAGGTTGGTGGAATGGATGGCGGGTTGGGAGCAGCTCCTTCATCGGAAGTACCGGCACCAGTCGAGCGGGTGTTGACCATCTGTTTTATAGGACAACCAACTTAGGACATACTTGGCATAACTAAAACATGATAGCATTACAACTTAAAACATTAAACATAACAAAGTTCAACACACTCGGACATAACAAGTTCCACCCCAGACTAAGGTTCTTGGCACGATGATTACAACACTTGGATAGCAAAAGACTAAAGTCACTAGTCCTAAGACTAGCCTAGTCGATGATGACAATCTCCTCCTCGTCGTCCTCCTCAACGACCATGTCCTCCATCGGGTCCACTGCCTCAAAGTAACCATCCTCAGTAGCCTCACTATCATACTCCTCCTCCTCTGGTCCCACGACAACACCTTCCTCAGGCTCATCCTCACGTGGAACCAGAATCGGATTAAGCTGATCATTCAGCCTATGCACCTCGTCATGCAGCATACCATTGTTCCACTCAAGGTTCTCCACATACCCCTCCAGCTCCTCAACCCTCTGACGGGCCATGCCCTCATGCTCCAAAGCCTGGTCCCTCTGCTGAGTCAGGCGGTCGATCTCCCGACGTAGATCCCGGTTGGTCCTCACATCCCGGTAGTGGTCAGCCCGGGCCACGTGGAAGTCCTCTCGCATGAGACTCATCTCCCTGTGCAGCTCCTTGATCTCCTTCAACTCTTTACGACTACGGCGGGGAGGGCGACTGCCAGACGCCTCCTCACCGTCGTGCGGTGTCAACTGGTGGCGCGGAACTCCACGGGGACCAGTCATCTTGCGAGTAGTCAACTTACAACGTGTCAGCTGGAAAGGTAAGTTTGAATTAGTGAGGATATAAAAGGCTAGCAAGAATAGGTGTGATAGATCCTAACCCATATACCCACTTTTAAGGTTGAAGTTATTAACATGTGTGATTATCATGATGCATGCACGTACTTACGAATTTTAAATCATGCAATATAAATCAAAGCATAAATAATTTGAACATAGGGCTAATATTAAGAATGTAAGCAATTTGGACTCAAAATAGTATAGTAATAGGTATAACAAAATACAGATCAAGGCAGGAACTACTAATAAGATAAGAATGTAAGCAATTTGGACTCAAAATAGTAGTTTAAGCTTTTATGATCCAAAACATTTTGAAGTTTTCGAAAAGTAACCCGCAATGATTTAGCAATGGAATGCTCTGATACCAGCTGTAACAGAACCGCCTAAATCACATGGCCCACAGGCACCTGTCATCGCCATTAATGACTTCTGATAGCTGGGCCCGTGTTCCAAATGGCCTAGGCAGTTCTGCCGGGCTACATAAGTACCCGTTATCTCCGACAGGATCCCATTGCGAAGCCATTGCAGGATTACAGCATTTCATAACAAATTACATCAGAGTAAAAGTGCGGAAGATTAAATAGTACTTAATATTACAAACCAGTGTTCAAATATAATTTAGGTGCAGTTATTATAGACCTTAATTAAAGAGGTAGCCGTAGCGGTAGAACAATAGTACAACAAGATAGATAGATAATACATGAACCCTGCCCATGGGTTCAACTTTACTCCTCTTCGTTTTTCTGGATAATAGTGACACAGCACGGAGCAAGACAGACTTCAGGCTCCTGCTGGCTACCTGCAATGGGGTTAACAAACCCTGAGTACTGGGGTACTCCGCAAGACTTACCCGACAAAAGGTGTAAAATTAGACTTAGGAATGCAGGCTGAGGGGAGTCAAGGTAAGGCTTTAGCAAGAGTTCAAGAGTTTTGCGGAAAAGCATTACTAGACCTATTTCAACATTTTATTTTCCTTGATATTGTTAATCATCAACTACACTTCTAAGTCCTTTCCAAATATCCATCATCATTCTTTCAAATTTATTCCAAAACATCCTAGTTCTGAACCACTATTCCCTGAATGGTCGAAGGATCAAGTCTCCATAACCGAGGAGCAACGACGATTCGAATCGGTTAATACCCAGCTGGGGATCCCTATCCACACTGTGTATGTAGCACTTAAGCTTGCATACGCCAACCCCGCCTACCACGGCTTTTCATACCCCGGAACCGGTCCTGCGCCACCCGAGAGCACAGTACTCCTCTAGTCTCCAGGCACTCCGGCCACGAGGGTACATGCTACTCTCGCCATCTCTCCACTCCCAGTGCGTGGTTGTCGGTTCTAACAATAGAGCCACTGGAGTCAGAGGCTTCCCGTAGTATGTGGCTAGTTGCAAAGTCTCGATCCAGCAGGCCTACAATGAACGGTCCCTAAACCTTTTTCCAACGGCGACAGTGCATTGGGACTCTAACCCAAATACCCCCGTCTCTTCGGTTTTCAAATCCCGTTTCTGTCGGTGACAATTGTTGGAATTCTAACCCAATGCCACGATCACCGAGCAGGAAAATCCTTCCTCGTTGATGACAATGAACTAGCTAGGAACACTGCCAACCAACAAGGACATAACCAATCCCATAAAGTGATTCATTTGCTTTATCTCATCACAGTTTAAAATAGCATTTTTGCAAATCTAATCATTAAGCATGACTAAGCATTTTTCAATACTTTTAATAAATCAGGTTCTCAGGTATTGACAGGTATTCAAGGATTGTAATGCATCAATTGGTTATCACTCAACTCCTATTAACCTAATGCAATAAATTAACTCCAGTGATAAATAATTTTTAAAACGACAAGGAGGGGCAAATGCACCGGGGCTTGCATTGGATGGCGTAGAGAGTCGGGTCTGGGTCAGTGCCACAAATATCAAAGCCCTACACAATCTCCTAAGCAGTCTCCTCAGATGCACCCTCAGATTTTATCTCTGGATTCTCGGTCCCTACACGTTTGCAATAATGAATGTATGAATGCGATGCATATGAAATGATAGATGCGGTTCAATAATAAATAGTACAGACTTCATCATAACCCTACCATAGACTAACCATGATTATTCTAATTAATCATGCCCTGGGTCATAATGGTGTTTGACCTAGAATCACAAGCAATCCAAAATCACACCAAAACCCTAAATGATTAAGGTTTCTATTCCCTTTAATAAACAATTTATAATGCATGTGATTAATAGATAATTTAACTATTTCCATTTGGTGCCAAACTTTGCCAACAGTTAGCTCTTGACTTAAAACAGTACCAAATAAATTTTCATGATTTTTGGATTAACAGGGATTTAATTAAAATTCATCAAAGTTGCTTTTATGAATTAAATTGCTGATTTTTAGTTACTGTATAATATGTCCAAAACACATACTTAACATTTTTATTAAATAATACATGTTATATAGAGCACTCACAAAAATTTTGGTGATTTTAGGAGCAGTAAAAATATTCCTAAAAAAAGATGAAATGGGAGCACTATTCTAAAACAATATAAATAGAAAAGTCCATTTAATAGCTCGGGAAAATGAAAAATGACAGCGGCCCAAGTCGGCCCAGCAACGCGCGAGGCGGCCCAACTCGGCCCATGCGCGCGCCCGCGCTCACTTTTCTCTCTCTCGGACGTTGACAGCTGGGCCCCCGCTGTCAGCTCCTTCTTCTTCCTCGGCCGAGCGCCCGCGCATGAGCGCACGCGATGGCACGGCACGGTCCTCGCCGCCGGCGACTCTAGCGACGAGTCCGAGCGACCTAGCGCCTACCCTAAAGCTCAACCGACACCCCTAAACTCTTTGCCCTAGACCTAAACGCCTCTGACGAGCCGGAGCTCGCCCATGGCGGACGCGGCGGCACGGCAACACGTGTTCCGGCCGGTGGGACACGGTAAAGTCACGAACAAGAGTGCGGAAAGACTCGGGAGCTCACCACGAAGCTAGCAGGCAAGTCGGTTGAAGGAGAGGTGGTGCGGTGAGGACGGTTTGATGACGACGGCGTGTGGCACGGTTCGGCAGTCGACGGCGAGGGCCTGTTCCGACGAACCTGGAGCGCAAAATCACACACCAACTACGGATCAGAACCACCGAGCTACCAAGAGCTCGAAACACCCTGCGGAAAGACCAGGCTCTCATCACAGTGACACGAATCCGACGACGAGATCCGTGGCGGCGCTCTGCGCACCCGAGGGTACGGCAACGGCGCTCCGGAACCCTCGGCTGCTACAGCCTGCACCAATGAGTGCAAACGAAGCGCAAGGGAACGGGCAAGAGTTTGGGAACATGGAGAGTGCAGAGGTGAGCGGAGCATAGCGAATTTGCCTCGGATTGAGATGAACTCGTCGGCGGTCGGCGGGGAGAAAATGCAAAGAGGAGCTCTCGTCGCCTTTTAAACGGGCCGGAGACGAAGGGATAAGGTTGAGCGGTGTCCGGGCCCTCCCTCGGTCGCACGACAACGCCTTGGCCCGCCCACACTGGCTGGACGGTGCTCGGCGCCGGGCGCGGCACGCGCGCACGGCCGGAGAAGAAGAACAGGGGGACACCCCCCTCTAGCTACAGTGCTACAATCTAGGGTCAAATGCTAGTTGATTTGATTTCAAGCAGATCCGGTTCGATTCAGCAGATGGCATAAAAATAAAAGTTGTGCACAATTTCATGATGAATAACTTTGCTTTTGGCACCACATTCAAATTCGGTCAGATTTTCAAACTACAGAAAAGGGGGTAAAAGTAGGGTTTGAATTTCAAACTGAAATTTTAAAATTACTTTTGATTTTTCTCAACAACTAGAAAAATGGTCAAAATAAAAGTTATTCCTCTCAGTGAGCTCTACAACTTTTATTAAGGAAGTTTTATTATATTCTCAATATTTTTGAAATTGAGGTTTCAAATTTAAATTTCAACATACTAATTTGAGTTTAATTTGAATTTCTGTAGTATAACTTCAAAATCTCCAAAAATAAAAGTTGTTCCATTTTAAAATCTCTACAACTTTCATTAAGACACTTTCATCAGATTCATTATATATTTTGAATTAGGGTTTGAGGTCAATTCTAGGGCTTAATTTGATTTCTTATTTAATTTTTATTTTTGCCTTTTAATCAAATGCTTAATTACACAATCCACCACATGAAATCAAAGCACTCTAGTGAGTCTAAGCACAATCATATGCAGATGTTTAAATTTAAACATGATGACATGGCAGGTTAATTACATTCGTAATACCAGAGGTATTACAGATGGAAAGCTATAAAGCATAGGGCTTTTACATTTGAATGGTCAAGACACTTTAAGGAGTGTGAATATAATTAGGATAGATAGCCGACTATCAAGGGGAGAAATGCGAATTGAATCGGTTATCAAGTGCTCTAGAATTGCATTTCATTTTGCTTGCACACATAGAATCTATAACACACTAACTAGCTCTTGAAAAATGTTTTGAAAACTTGCTAACACACGTGTCTAGTGAGTGAGAAACACTTGGATGTTAGGACTGTGGGTATTAATTAAGTGTCACATGGTTAATTACTTAGCCACCTCTTTTAAACCTACATCTCTTACAATAACTAAATTGTCATCCCCAACATGAATATAAGATACATGTATGAAACCTACTCAGAATAATACTAAGCAGTCATTATGAATGCAAGTGACTAAACAGAATAAAAATATAATTGATCATGAATTTAAGTATCTACAAGCGCAGATAACTTTTCAAAGATAGGCATGGACCACTCATTATTAAAGTAAACCAAAGCAGGAGATTAATTAAGAGATTAAACTCTTATGTTATTCCTAATTTATTAAGTCTTTCATCTACCCTAACAATATACAATCATGTATAGCATAATGACTCTTTATCTATGCATAAGGAACATTACTCAGGAAGATCAAAAACAGAGTAAGTCTACCATCATAGTCATGTTCTACTATCTCTATATTTGGGGAGTGGACTAAAAATGACTCAATGGGAGTATCACATCCACGATCTACCACATGACCCAGTACATAAAGCGCATTCGAAGGCAAGCAATATCTAAGCACCATGCCTCTATAATGTCGACCACTTAAGTCACTCAAGTATTGAATTAAGTGCTTTGCGATCTCATACATAAACTCATTATTAATCATGACTATATCAAATATACTACTAGAATAAACTAGGAACATAACAAACCAAAATATAATAGTGAAATAGTACAAAGTCATAACAAGAGGAAATACAATGGAATTACCGGCCTCTAGTAGACGGGACATCCAGAATCCTGAGCCGCAGGTTCAACTCTACTTGAATCTAACTATCTAGGTCTAAATTAGAACTTTGAGTGTCTAACCCTAATCTCTGGTAGAGAGAGCTTCTTCTCTTCTGGATCAAATGACTTGGAGGATCAACGATGCGAAACCCTAGGGTCTAGGGCTGTTTACATAGGCCGGTGGGATGAACCTGTAGCTCTTGGATCAAACCGACTTAAGGGATGGACCAGATTAATCCTCAAAGGTGGTGGAGAACCAATTTTGAAGCTAGAGGCTAACAGGTGGGGCAGGGGATCGGCCGATGGGGTGCCTAGATCGGTCGATCCAGTGCCTCTGTCAAATGGGCCCTGCCTTCGCGGGTGAGTCTCTGGTGTTCTCTAGAATATTCTTGACACGCTTTTGCCGCTGAATTTGATACATTTCTCTGACATGTCGACCTCCTTTGATTCTTTTCTTGTAAACACCTTGCAAAACATAGATTCACCAAAACTCAGTGGAATTCTGTCAGTTTAAACCCTAATCTATGTTTGAGGATGATTTCTTTGCCTTTTTTATGTCTAAGTGATGGTTTAAAATGCTCAATAACAACCATCAACAAGTACTTGAGAGCAAGGGTGGTAGAAAGACTTGAGAAAGTGCTAAAAATAGCACCGGACGCTGGCAGAATTGTTCGTTGACTAACCCTAGCTTAGGAGCTGAACTGCAGAAAGCATTGGACAGCTGGCGCATTTGGTGGGGAAGCGCTGGAACGCGTCCGGTGCTCATTTGACCTCTCTAGTGATTGTTGGCACTTCTTAGTGTCAGCAGAAAAGTCCGCAAGCTGCACTGGAAGTACCGTTGTAGCCTTCACCCGGAAGTATTCAGGGTATCATAATTTTCTAGAGGAACGGTCTTTGTACTTAGTCTCTTAAACTAGTTTACTCAGAAGAGATGGAAGGGATAGCATGGGTAGAGAGGTTCTTCTAAGGTCAAATGCATATAAGCGATGGTAACTTCCCCACTACTTGTCTGCTTCAGGCCCACTGACGCAGCTGGTCTGCCAGCCGATACCAGTATCAGCGCTACTCCGCGGCCGAACGTGGGGGAGTTCAGATACGAGTGGACAGGGCTGTCACCACCTGCCACCTACCCCTCTGCCCGTGGGCGTGTGCAACATACGAAGGTAGACTACTGACCTAGACACCACGTCTATGAAGGCGACTACTACTCTAGCGGCGTACAGGAACATCCGTCTCTATCAGGAGTCCTCTTACTAGAGAATCCATCCATAGGACGAACTAACGATCCCACAAACAAGTAGCTTTATAGAAGTAACATGCTTAATGAATCAAACCAAAGTTGAATACGAACTTCTTACTTCAAGTAGCAAGACGATCGTAGAGGTACAAGTTGGATCGAGAGCCGACAAGCCCGGCACTTCGTCCACCCTGGAGGCAGAATTGCTTCGACTCCGCTCTTTCTCCAGCTCTTGTCCCTCCCTCACTCCCTATACTAAATTAGCTAGAAGCTAATGGAATGGAGTTTGCTCTTCCTCTCTACATTGTGACCTCTTGCGTTGGTGAATGAAATGATTTCTTCCTCCATAGGGTAGAGAGGAGGCCTCCTTTTATAGCTTGAGGGGAGGGGGTTCTAAAAGGTTCATCCCCACATGGAAAGACCCAAACCGACCTCCAAAGGGCGGTTTCCACTTTCCATCTATGTTGATCGTAGGTGGGACCGACCTTAGAGAACCGCCCTACAACCGCTAGAGAAAACTGGGCCCGAGAGGCCCTACCAGGGGGGCGGCCGCCCCCGGGACCCGTCGGTCCCCTGGTGGGCCCGTTTGGCCACCACCTTCTCGTGGTTGGTTCTCCTCTGGGCCTAGACCTCTTCTATGGTTACGAATGGGCCCTAGATTTGTAATAAAGGTGGGCTTCTTTGTTATTCTTGGTTGCGCATTCTCTGAATTCACGTTTTTCCTTTACGCTTTCCAATTGGTGTTGTGCTACTTCCACTTGTTTCACCATAAATCCTTCAAAAGCATAAACACTAGGGGTACAAGTGGAACTCTGTTAATAGCATATGTCTATGTGTTAAAGTATGATAGTTTCTCTCCCTTTAGGCATAAATAGGCGGTTAAAAATGATCTATAAGGACCGCCAACAGTGATGAGGAACATGAAACCTTCGGAAATGATCATTGATTATAGGGTGAGCTCGTTCCTAAATTTGTGTAATAATTTTTGGTATAATTCACTTGCTTCCACTTGTGCATGCCATTATTTGCTTGTAGATAATGTGTCATGCAATACGAGTTCATCAAGGACCAAGTTTCAGTTCGTCGGTGACCCGATAGTGCTTCATTGGAAAGGTCATAACTCATCCATCCAGAGTGCGATTAAGGTCAATGAGCTCTTATTGGAGAGATTATTTGATAGACTTTCAAATCGATCTGATCCCAACTCAATATCATGTCGGCAAGGCCACCAAATCATCAAGTTATTCTGTCGATGTTTCTGCCAGGTGCAACGACGACATCGTGGGCTTATTATTCACACTTGGGACCCCGGCCCAAGTTGGAGCATGCCCGAAGAAGATGGCGAACACCTACGAGATGCCCAAAGACGTCCTCCTCCATGGCCACCACCTTAAGGGGGCAAGCAAGGACGTCCAAGCCAAGTTGGGGGCCCAATTCAAGTCAAGTTCGAGTCCATCCGGGCTCTAGGAGCAGTAGCCAGCAGGTAGTAAAACGGACGCCTAGGTCACATACGGACTCCATTTTCGGTGAACCGCATGGTTGGAAAGATAATTTTATAAGGAAGCTAATGGAAGTGGTCCCACGTCAAAACACCTTCGGAATCTTAGGAATCGTCAAAACAATTTGACGTCCAGAATCTGTCAGGGCGCTGTGTCGCTGTCTTTTGGGCCGTTTGAGCCTTGTAACGTGTCCAGACTCCCTCGGGACGTGACTAGGGGTCCTTCGACTTCTTTTAGGCTATATAATCAGTAGCCGTCACCTACTTTAGTGTTTGGGTTTTCTTTTAGATCAATATATCATTGAACAGTCGCCGTTTTCGGTTTGCAAGACCCCAACTATGAGTGCTTAATTATTCATCTGCAATTGTCACTTCAATTGAGTTGCGCTTTATCTTGTTCTTACTTGTGTTCTTCGATTCGCAGCAGAGATTAGCCTTCTCGGTGAGGTCAACCGGATTGTGACACGATTGATAACTAGAGGAAATGTGTGGTGCTAAGGTTGCAAGGTTCGGGTCTTTATGATCTGAAGCCGGATCCGGTGTGTCGAGATTTGCCCAAATCGATAGTTATCATTAAACTGACGGAAGATCGGGACCGTAGTCCACATTATCTAGAACCTCTCTGCGTAGACAGCCGGACTCATGAACAGTACTCAGGTCGTTTCCAGTGATTAAATTGATGTGCCAGGTGTAAATTGTGCCAGTGCTAACTTTGTGAAAGCACCAAACGCAGCAGCGTCCGGTGACCATGCACCCGACGCGTCCGGTGAGTCTAGGAGCTCTCTGGATGCTCTCTGAACTGGCACCAGGACGCCGGCACCCGTGCGTCAGGTGCGATGTGCAGCGCGTTCGGTGTGAACTGAACGCGTGCTAATGGCTCTGTGACCGTTGAGTTTGAGCGGCTCTCGTTTGAATCAGCTGACAAGTGGCTTCGATCCCTGCACTGGATGCAAGGACCGGATGTTGGAGCGTCCGACGCTCTCGTAGAAACAGGCAACAATTGTATCTTCTAGAGTCGAGTATAAATAGAGCTTGGGCTAGCTTGGAGAGGTACTCTTGCGTATTTTGATCACTCCTAATCTCTTGTGAGCATAGCCTAAGCCCTCCACACACATCTCACACACTTTGATTCACATCCTAGTGAGATAGTGTTGATCGAAGTGCTTGATTTGAGAGGATTTGCAGTCTAGAGCACTTGGTGGTGATTTGCTTCGGATTTCTTTTTCTCTTGGGGCTTTGCCAAGTCCCTAGATGGCTGTGGAAGCAAGGAGGCGGTGTGAGTTTGATTGGTGATTGTTCAAGTCCACACCAGACAAAGTTATGAGCGGATTTCACGGTTGTTCCCCGACGGAGTACCAAAACCGAAGCTAGTGGAATTCTCGTGGTAAGAAAGCCACTTCTCTTGTGTTGGTGAACGACTCCCGGTGAGGGATTGATGTGTGATGCCTAGCTCATGATCCACCAAGAAAGACCGGTGCCACAATGAGGAGTAGCTTGACGGCGATCAAATGAACCTCAGTAAAAAATTGAGTGTTCATCTCATCTCCACCTTTGAGTGGATGTTCTTTGGTTGATTCTATTGGTCTTCTATTGATTGATATTCTTCCCGGTGATTGGATCGACGGTATATTCACTCGATCACTCTCTCCCTTGGTACTTTACTTGCATTGTTAGCTACACCTTAGGATCGACGTGATAGCATTTACGTAGTATCAAGCACTTAGGTTCAGAGTGCTTGACCAGTTCGTTGTGTGCACAACTTGTGTAGAATTCCTTAGGTGGCTTGCATAGAATTGTCTAGAACTAGCGCTTTGCTTAACGCCTTGTTATTGGTAACAAAGTTGTCTAATTCTTGTGTAGAAGTTATAATAGGCTATTCACCCTCTCGCCTATCGGGACCTTTCAATAGACACCCTTAACCAATTTACACACATACGAAGAGTTACGAACTTAAACGAGAAATAAAGAAAAATGTTAAAACAGATATGCTCGTACAATATTTAGAAAGACACGTTGAAAGTCTTATCAAATGTAAGTTGATACATCAATCCATATCCATCTCCATCGAAGAGAATTTTTGTTGCCGAATTTACGCCATGCATAAATCGTGCAAACTAGAAATGCTGAAAAGAGGGTAGATACTAGTACAACTATGAGTACTTTTGGTATGGGTGCTCTGCTACCATAAGGAACACTCCAGTTGTTAGTATCGGTAGCACAACTGCAACACAAACCAACGATGTCCTCTGCAATAAGTAGATATGCAAGCCACGGGTTATTAGAATTTATAGTAGTATAATGATATATAAGCTTAAGAAGTAGATTCTGTTGAGATTGTTAGGTATGAATGTATACATGAATATCGAATAAATAGTATAGATTACTTACCACATCATCTGATGAGGATGGCTCCTTCAAGAGATCATCTGCTGCTTGTCTTGGGGATACAGATACGTCGTTGAGATTCACAATATTTACGCTTGCTGCTGGTGGTGGCAACGATAATGATGCATCAGGATAACGACCCATGTCATAATTTACTACGGCTGCAGCACCTGCGGCTCTTGATTCTTCCACTGAGCTCGGCGGCGACGTGGAGCAGACCTTCTTCATCTCTTGATACTGATTCACATCGTCGAAGTATGCTCCCATACCGTGGTGGTGCCAGTAGTAGCGGCCCACCAGCACCTCGGTAGCAAACGCATGCGGCGGTAACCAAAGGAAGGGGAAGGCCAGCTTGTTGGCCGCCGCTAGTACAGTAGTACTAGCTCTGTTATTAGCCCTGGTCACGAAGACGGCGGAGCAGTGTGACCGGCAGATGCAGCATCGGAAGTCGCTGTTGAAGAAGCGGATGCGGGCTGCGCAGCGGACGCAGACCTCCCGGTGGCCGCACGCCCGCACGGGGACACCGCCACCCACTCCATGGGCTCCATGCACACCACACAGCAGATGGGTTCTTGGCCTTTTTCAGCTTCGATGTCGATGATGACGACGACATGCGCCATGCTAATTAGCTTCTTTCTTACAGTAATTTACAATATATGGATCGGATCCACCACGCCGTACTTCAGAACGCGGAGATGATTGATCGAGTATATATATATATATATATATATATATATAATGATTCAAGCCTGCAGGGTGCCTACACGCGCGCGTACAAATATACGCGATCGATTTGGTGCTCGTGCCCTCTGTTGCGTACGATGGGACCGTGGGAGATCGAGCAAGAGGATTTTATAGGCGTGCTATATATTCCGACACGGACTTGCACCCCGCCCCGGCGCCGCTACCGCTAGCTTCCGATCCGAACGTGTCCTGTTAGTACTTGAACAAATACACGGATCCTAGTCGATCTCAATTTGTGTATCTCCAGCAAACGCCCGGAATATATAAGCGCCGCCGCCGCCGGCTCAGCCACATCGGCATCGTTTTTTGTCCACGCGGACACGGAGGGCGACGTTTCAAAAACTTTTATATTTCTCCTAATTAAAATCCATGGCATGTTGGCAGCACAGCACGTCAGCATACCACCTTTGTTACGGACGGAGCTCGTCCAACTGCTGTCATGTAGGAGTATATATACTCGATCACCGATGTCAATGATCCACGTGGCGGTGCGCCCGGGAGATGGTCAATAAGATAACCGGCTATAAATTGAACAAACAACCCCCGACACTACAGGATCCGGGCGGTTTGCCGAGTCCCTACTGCACTCGGCAAAGCCTTTGCCGAGTGCAACATTCGGCAAAGACCCACCGTCAAACCCCTTCACGGTAAAGGGCCTCTTTGCCAAGAGCCGAAGGACGGGGTCACGCCGTTTATTAAAAAATAAAAAATCTTTGCCGAGTGCAATACTCGGCAAAGATTTTTCTCATTTTTTTAAAAAAAACACTCTTTGCCGAGAGCCTTCTCATGCAACACTCGGCAATTTTTTTTAAAAAAAACCCGCTTTGCCGAGTGCCATCAGCACAGCACTTGGCAAAATCTGATTCTTTGCCGAGAGCTGCATCCTGGGTCTCGGCAAAGACTGTGTCTTTGCCGAGTGCTGTGCTGATGGCACTTGGCAAAGCGTGTTTGTTTTTTTTCAAATTCTTTGCCGAGAGCCGTGGTAAATGCACTCGGCAAACCACCTCAAATTTTTGTTATAATTTTGATTTTTGATTTTCCATGTGAACAACAACAACAACAACAACAACAATATATATATATATCAATCAGAAACCCAAATTTAACAGCAATATATCACAAAGCACATTTATATGTCAAACGACCACATTTCTCACGACAAGCACATAATCCACATTATAAACGACAAGTTCACAAGTCCAAAATCCATAATGTCTTACAAACGACAAGTCCAAAGTTCAAACGTTTATTACATAAAAAACGACTCCACAAGCTGCTCACGGCGACAGTGAGGGTTGGGATGGCCCAACGTGCGACCCCGGCGACTCTCCGTACTGGTTCGACGCTACCCCCGATTGATGCTACACAGAAGAGAAGAGATTGTAAGATATTGACAAGATAAATATGTAAATATGTAGCCAGTTTAAAGGAAAGTTGAAAAATTCGGCAGCACCTCCCCTATACGGGGAGGTTTCCAAAACCTGCAAGAAAAACGTCAGCACAAAGGCCAGCAACCACATATTCGGCACGAGACCGACACAACAAATCCGACACGAAAGTCCACAAATAAGCAAAGCTAGCACGAAGGCCATCACTAAGATTTGACACTAAGCATGAGCATAGAAAGTAAAGCATCCGTACTCATACTCACCGGAGTAGAATCTGGACGAGGTGGTGGTGCTGGTGGTGGTGGTGCAAACAGTTGTTGTGGGATCTCCCAACCTTGTTGCTGCCCAATTTGTTGCACGAACCTGACCAAATCCGCCACCTGTCACTGATCATGCACCCGCTGGGCCTCCAAAACTTGTGTCCTCTGACGGTCGGCCTCCCGCTCGGCCCGCTCAGCCTCCCGCTCAGCCAGCTGGGCCTCCTGCTGAGCCCGAAGTAGCTACAGCTCGGCCTACAACATTTGACCCCAATGTTTTGATAATGCAGAGCTAAGGAATGTAAAAGTCAAAGAACGACGAATGAAACCACCGCTTTCGGCCTGTTGGTTTATGGGCACGCTAGAGCTGGTGCTCGCTGCTCGAAGGCGGTTGAGAGGAGGAGTAGAGCCCGTGTCGAGGACGCCGTCGCCAAGCCTAGAACCGCCCATGCTTCTTGCCTTGCCCCACCCTCATCACGAGCTCAGGATCAAGGCGCTCCTCGGTCCTCGGATCGTAGTCTGGCCCGTTGACAGACCTTGCAGCCTCCGTGTATGCAGTGAGGCGGGTGTGGATGCTGGAGTTAGTGTACGCCTCTGGGCCCGCATCCGGGTTGTACTGGATGTTGGACTTTGCCGGGCCCATGTGGGCTAGAGCATACACCGTGAGTTGGCCAATTGGCTGGCCACCGTGCGCCGCCGACTGCGAGAAAGACAATATGTGGTTAGAAATCATGCAGAATTAAGCGCGGCTAGATTAGACAAATGGTGGAGACTTACATATGCCTTTGCATATTTGCTGAGGCTGGCGCTGCCCTGGTGGTGAGGTACACCCTTTTCTACTGGTGCATCTTCTACCAGTCCATGTCCAACCATTTGTCCACCATAGCTGCCCAGCAATCGAGGTGGATGGCGCACCAGTTTGGAGTCTACCTACAAGCCATCAGAAGATCAAATTAGTCATAGTTAATCTCAAAAGAAATCAAAAGGAGATATTTACTATTTACTTGTAGGTACTGCTCCCTTGTCAGCGTCTCTCTTCTTGGCTGAGTTTTATTCATCCTTCTATTACGGAAGTGGGCGTCGTAGTCAATGTGCGCTGGATGCGGGACTCGTAAAACAAGTCTGAGACACGCCTCTTACAGGAAGCGTAAGCCACCTGATACACCCTTTCCTCCTAGTCCCGGCTGACATCTGAAGAAGTCCTGCATAAAAACACGAGGTATCCATTATTTTATTTCAATAATGTCCAATGAATGCGATGAATTGAGTGTCGTAGTGAGAGGCTTACCCACAACTCCATAATCACCCGATCTGCCAAGTTTCTGAACTTCCTTGCTTGGACATCTGGAGCATCCTCGACGAGGGCGTACAGGTCGAACGAGGTGGGTATCTGTGGCTCCGCATCCTCTGACGCCCACATCAAGCCAAGGAAGTGTTCCCTGCAAAGAAATGACAGGATCCCATTGACATTGTGAGCTTCAACCATCTCGTCCACAAGCATCCAGTTCCTGCACAAGTGGTTAACAATAGTTATTATTATCTATTATCATGATTTTCCAACATATCCAGTTCCTGCACAAGTGGTTAACAATAGTTATTATTCTCTTGGAGGCAGCATATGTAGCTTTGGTCTGTCGCATAGTGTTGCCAGATCAACTCTGGCTTTAGGGTTGTCCTTTGACTTGTCAGGAATGTTCATGAGTGTTGCCCAAAGTGCTTCGGCGACATTCTTCTCAGTGTGCATTACATCTATGGTATGTGGAAGGAGAAGGTCATCAAAATAGGGAAGCCTCTGCAATCCTAACATATGAGTCCACATATGTTCCACACCATAGCCCACAAAGGAATCTTTCTTTGGATTATCTTTCTTTCTTTTACCCTTCTTTGGATTATCTTTCTGCGCCTGGACCATGAGAGCATCTATCTGAGCATGAACCTGGGCACTAGTCATCTTTTGAGGATAGGGGTCGGTCACCTTGACACCTTTCGTGAAGTTCTTGATGTCTTCTCTGAATGGATGGTCAAGAGGGAGGAACTGTCGATGCTTGTCAAACGACGAGAACTTGCCACCCTTCTTCAACCAGATGAACTCTAGAGTTGCCTTGCATACCGGGCATGGAAACTTCCCGTGGACACACCAGCCGGCAAATATCCCATACGCCAGGAAGTCATGCATGGAGTACTGGTACCAAACATACATTCTGAAGTTCTTTGTAGCTCGGTCATAAGTCCATACGCCTTCATTTCCAAGCACTGATCAATTCATCATAAACAGGCTCCATGTACACACCCATTTTGTTTCCCGGGTGTCCAGGAATTATCAACGTCGAGAATATGTTTTGCCGTTGAAGTAGGTCCCCGGGTGGGAGATTGAGGGGAGATAGCGAACATGGGCCAACAAGTGTATGGGGCCGACATCATTCCATAAGGATTGAACCCATCCGTTGCCAACGCAACACGTACATTACGGGCCTCTTCATCTTTACGACGATGGTTGGCATTAAAGCTTTTCCAATGCTTCACCATCTGTTGGATGAACCATCTTGTCAGGATTGTATCGAACGCCATTCCTGTGCCATGTCATCTGTTTCGCGGACTCCTCGGACATGAAAAGCCGTTGGAGTCTCGGTATGATTGGAAGGTGTCGTAGGACCTTCATGGGGATCTCCTCATTCTTCTCCTTCTTGCCATCACCTTTGTCTACCTCCACGTACCTAGAGGATTTACACTTTGGACAGTACTTTGCATCCTTGTGTTCTTTCCTAAATAGGACGCACCCCTTCGGAACAACAATGTATCTGCTCATACGGCATCTTCAGTTCCCGAAGGAGTCTCATTGACTCATACAAGCTGCTTGGCAGATGATGACCCTCTGGAAGCAGGGTCCCAATAACTACCAACATAGCATCGAAGCAAGCTCGATTCATTATGTACTAGGGACTTCAACCCCATTAGGCGCCCAATGGCATCCAGTTGAGAAACTGTTGTCTTCTCGTGTAGGAGCTTCTGTGCCGACTCCAACATGGCCAAGAATGCCTTAGCGCTCATCTCTGGCTCCTCCTCTTCATCATCCTACTCGTCCTCCGTAGGTCTTTCAGCGAACATCGCATCCTGATAGTCACCTAACCATCCTGCTACCCCGCCATCACCATCAAATGCCTCCAATCGTGGTCGCAAGACATCCTTTCTAGGACGATAGGCTTCACCATGGTACACCCACCGGGTATAGTTTGGCATATATCCATACATGCAAAGATGCTTGGCCCATGACTTCCTTGTTTTTCTTTTCTTGTTTTCACATTTGCTACAGGGACAAAAGGTGTCACTCGCCCCCTTAGCTGCCTTGCTAAAAGCTTGATCCATGAATTTCTCAGGTCTTAGCCATCCATTCAGGGGTGATTTGAGCCTGACTTGGGCGTCCCGTGTACATGCACTCACGGTTATCCATCCTTTAGCATATACACATAACAGAGTAATATAACCATAAGATACATCTGCAAGGCATGCCTACTGTCTAATAGGTGAGGATAGGTCCTAATCCCACCCGCGGATGTGTAGATGAGGTTAGTTTCCATGCTCTACTCCGATCCGAGACAGAATTTCGGCAGCACCTCCCCGCTGTTCCCTCAATACACGTCCTGCAAGGGAGAGTGTGTATCTGGAGAACAACAGGGAGGTAGTGCCAAAACTCCATCTCGGATCCGAGCAGAACATGGAACCTAACCCATCTACACATCCACGGGCTGTCCAAAAAACGTGGACAATCCGAAACAGATACGGTCATACATATGCAAAGATACGCATATCTCCAACTGTATCTGTTTCAGGACGGGAGACGCCTAACTGGGCTACGCACGATAGCTGTAAGGAAGAGAGCTTAATTATACCTAGGGTGGCGGTGGAGACAGGCTAGCGGCGCAGTGGCGAGTCGGTGCAGTGGCAAGTCGGCGCTGTGTAGGCAGGACCGCAGTGCCGACGAAGACGATCAGGGTCGCCTAGGTGCTTCGGGTCCCCTCCGACATGTCCTACTCTGCAAAAGAAGAAACACATCACCATAAGTTAAAAAATTCGGCAGCACCTCCCCTGTACGGGGAGGTTTCAAAACCTGCAAAAAAAAACGTCGGCACGAAGGCAGACTACCACATTTTTGGCACGATGGCCCACACATCCACAAACCCGGCACAATGGCCGTCAATGACTTGGCACGATGGCCGACAACCTTGGGGCTTTACCTTCTTCTCGGGTGACCGAACTCCCTTCTCCTTCTTCTTCCTCCTCCTCCCTTCTCCTTCTTCTTCCTCTGCGTCCCCTTCTTCTTCTTCCTCCTTCCTCCCTCCTCTTCCACCTACAACACCTTGGGCGGCCACGGATGGGGCAGAACCGGGCTAGGGCGAGCACGGTCGGGGCAGATCGGGGCCGGGGCGGGGACGGCCGCGCGAGGACGGGGCGGGCATGGCCAGGGCGGCCGCCCGCGGCGAACGTGAGCAGCAGCAGCGGGCGCTGGCGCCCAGATCGGGGCGGGCAGCGGCAAGCAACGGCCGGATCGGGGCAGCGGCAGCACCGACGGATCGGGGCAACAACGGCCGCGGCGGGCGGACGTGAGCAGCGGCGGCGGCCATGGCGGGCGGGGCAGGCACCGGGTGCCGGGGCGGGCCGGCGGCCGCGCGAGCCCGGGGCAAGCACGGCCGGGGCGGCTGCGGCGGGTGTGGGCGGCCGAGCCGGAGCTGGCGGCCGGGTCGCAGCGGGCCCGCCCGGCCGGGTAGGCCGCGGCTGGCGGGGCAGGCACGGTGGCGGCGCCGGCGCGCGCTGGCCGCCGGGGACTGCGCAGGCGGCGGGGCCGGGGCGCACCTGGCACGGGGGAGGGGGGCGCACTGGCGCGGGGGGGGGCGCACCTGGCGCGGGGGCTGGCCGCGCGATGGCGGGGTGGCGTGGTAAGTGGCACAGGATGCGGTTTAGGGTTAGGCTGGTGTTGATATTTCAATTTTTTTTATTTTTTTTATTTTGCAAATATCTTTGCCGATCGGCAAATGTCCATCTTTGCCGAGTGCCAGACACGGCACTCGGCAAACTACTTAATTTTTTTTAATTTTGATTTCAAATTTTTTCTATGGTCCTTATATATTGTATACAAGTATATGTTTGAATTTGAGACAATCTTATGACTTTTTTCTATATTTCATGAATTAATATTGTTTATTTGCATTTCTTCCGAAAAAGTAAATTTGAATAGTATGTGCATAAAATAATGAAATATGGCCAATCAAAAAATGGTATTAATGTTATAGAGTGTATTTTAAGGCTGTATCCATGAACTCACTCAAAAATTTAACTGCCTTGTTCATGAAACATGGGAACCCGCTTGTGGTCGGAGTGTTTTTAAACTATACAAAATGCAAATGAAGTCCGAAAATCACGAAACCTGTTGAGGAGTCATGTTATCGCATGTAAAGTCTATGATAAAAAATTAGGAAGTTTTTAAGCAAGTTGCGACGTCAAATGTCCAAAACCCTAAGACTTCCACATGTTATCACTTGTGATCACACGTGGAGAGGTCTGGGTTTTAGACATTCGACTGTCACAACTTACTCGAAACCTTCTCGATTTTTTATCATAGCCCGTACATGCAATAACATGACGTCTCGACAAGTTTCACGATTTTCGGACTTTGTTCGGATTTTATATAATTTAAATACACGATTTTCACAAGTACCTCATCATGTTACGTCAACAAGATGCTTGATATTTTATGTGAGTTCCTGGATACTGCCTCCAAATACACCAAATATCATGAATATCATTTTTCAAACGACCAAATTCGATTATTCCATGCACTTACAGTTCAAATTTTAAATATTCCAAAAAAATAAACGAAACGAAAAATCTTAACGAAATATATTAAAGAAACTCAAAATTGTCTCAACTTTGAACATAAAGTTTTAAATAATGTGGGAAGGTCTCACAAAAAAATTAGATAAAAAAATAAAAGAAAAAAAATTGATTTGCCGAGTGCCAAACCACGGCCGAGTGCCATGGCCCTTCTTTGTCGAGTGTCATGGCCAACACTCGGTAAACCAAATTTTTTTTAATTTTGACGGCGTGGACGTGCTCGGACGTTAGGTAATGATTTTTTTTTTTTTTTGCCGAGTCTCACCCTTTGTCGAGTATTGCACTCGGCAAAGAGGGCCTTTGCCGAGTGCCACTCTTTGCCGAGTACAATTCTTTGCCGAGTGCCCGAATTTCGGCTCTTGGCAAAGCAGCTGACACTCGGCAAATCTCACTTCTCCCGTAGTACGAACCTAACGTCATTTGAAAAGAAATCGAAATTGCATTTCTCCTCCCTGTTGCGGTGCATGCAGTTAATTAGATGGATCTGAATCTATCGCGAATTGCTTTCAAACTCATCCATCCAAGCGATGACCGACCGGTTCCTTAGTCCTCACCCTACCCGGTCGATCATCATCAATATAATGGCTGATCTCATCTCAACTCTCTCTTCTCTATCTGCTACCTGCTGGATCGAGATACATAGTTCGAGCGAGTTCGAAACTGGAATGAACGCACGCACGCATGCATCCATGCCCGTGCATGCAGGATGCACTACACAGGAAATAGGCGCTTTTTCCGAGTGCCAAATATCACACACTCGGCAAAGGCCTTCTTTGCCGAGTGCCGCACTCGGCAATGGTTGGCACTCGGCAAAGCCTTTTTTGCCGAGTGTCAGACACTCGGTAAAGTCAGGCACTCGGCAAAGACCATTTTTATCAAGTGTCTCGCACTCGGCAAAGAAATATCCGGGACTGACGTCGTCTTGCGCTGTTATCTTTGCCGAGTGCTAGATGTTTGGCACTCGGCAAACTGGTAACTTTGTCGAGTGCCAACCCTAGACACTCGGCAAACTTTTTTTTTGCGCCCAAATTTTTTTCAGGTTTGCAACATGTTGAAGTTTGGGACTTTTTTATTACATTTTGATATATTTCTTTAGTTTATTTTGTTTTCTTGAATTTTTTCGGAAAATGTAAGTTTGAACTGCAGGTGCATGAAATAGTGAAATGTAGCTGTTCGAAAAATGATATTTATGTATAGGGTGTCTTTTGAGGCCGTATCCAGAAACTCACTGAAAAATTTCAATGCCTTATTCGCGGAACATGGCCACCCGCTTGTTGTCGGAGTGTATTTAAATTATATAAAATTCAAACAAAGTCCGAAAATCACGAAACTTATCGTGGTGTCGTATTATCGCATGTAGAGTCTATGATAAAAAATTGAGAAGGTTTCGAGCTAGTTGCGACGTCGGATGCCTAAAACCCAGACATCTCCACATGTGATCACATTCCGACAACAAGTGGGTGGCCATGTTCCGCGAATAAGGCGTTGAAATTTTTCGGAGAGTTTCTGGATACGGCCTCAAAAGACACCCTCCAACATGAATATCATTTTTCGAACGGCTACATTTCAATATTTCATGCACCTGCAATTCAAACTTACATTTTCCAGAAAAATTCAAGAAAACAAAATAAACTAAAAAAATATATCAAAATGCAATAAAAAAGTCCAAAACTTCAACATGTTGTTTCTGTGACTGTAGCAAACTTTAAAAAAATTTGGGCGCAAAAAACAAAAAAAATAGTTTGCAGAGTGCCTAGGGTTGGCACTCGGCAAAGTAGCTTCCTTTGCCGAGTGCCGGGCCCTATCACTCGGCAAAAAGGTTATTTTAAAAAAAATAAAAAACGAAATCCTAACTCCCAGCTGGCCCCGCCCCCTAACCCTAACTCACACACACACACGCCTGCCCCGCCCCCAGCCCGCCCCGCCGCCGCCCCCGCGCCGGAGCACCGGCCCCCCGCCCGCCGGAGCGCCGCCACCCGCGCCGGAGCGCCGCCCCTCGGCTTCATGCCGCCCGTGCGCCCGCCCCTCCCCACCCTTCCCCGCGCCCTGCCCCACCCCGCGACGGCCCCCACGCCGCCGCGCCCCGCCCCCTGTGCCCACCCTGGCCCCGAGCTCCCCGGCCGACCCCGAGCTCCACCGGCCCCGCCGTGCCCTGCGGCCGGCCAGCAGAGGGAGAAGGAGAGGAGCAAGAGGACGAAAGAGAAGGGGGAGGAGGAAGAGGAAGAAGGAGAAGGGGGAGGAGGAAGAAGAGGAAGAAAGAGAAGGGGGAGCCCGTGGATCCTCGCGCTGCTGTGGTCATCCCCGCCGCCGTCGCCGGCCCTCGCTCTTGCCGTTCTTCCTGCCAAGGTAAGACCTACCCTTGTAGTGTTAGTAGTAGTAGTAGTAGTAGTAGTAGTAGTAGTAGAGTAGTAGTAGTAGTAGTTAGTAGTGTTAGTAGTTGTTAGTTGTGGTGTTACTAGTAGTAGTTAGTAGTGTTAGTTGTAGTAGTTAGTAGTGTTAGTTGTAGGGTTAGTAGTAGTAGTTAGTAAATTTTAGTAGTTAGTATGTAGTAGTGGTTAGTAGTAGTAGTAGTTAGTAGTGTTAGTTGTAGGGTTAGTAGTAGTTAGTAAATAGTAGTAGTTAGTAAGTAGTGGTTAGTAGTAGTAGTTGTTAATAGTTATGTACTTCTTAGTATTAGTAGTGTTAGTAGTTGAGTAGTTGTTAGTAGTAGTGTTAGTAGTAGTTCTAGGGTTAGTAGTAATTGTTGTTGTACTACTTCAATGCTTTCATTTGCATGGAAAGAGAACAAAAGTACATGGCTCCTCTTGATATATTGGTGGTTATTAGCCTTCGTGCCCATGTTTGGTATATATGTGGTTGTTGGCCTTTGTGCCATGTTTTTTTTAGGTTTTGGGAACCTCCCCGTACAGGGGAGATGCTGCCGAAATTTTGAGTCGACACTAACCATTTTTGCCCTTTTTTGCAGGAGGAGGACCTATGGGAGGGACTCGGCGACCCCGATCGTGTTCGTCGGCGCTACGGGTCTTCCTGCACCGTGTCAACTCGACATTGCACCGACTCTCCACCGCCCTGCTACCCTGACCTCACCGGCACCGTAGGTATAACCCCCTCCTCCTTTGCATTCATGTTGTATATGATCACGTAACCCAGTTAGGCGTCTCCCGTTCGAAAGAGATACGGTTGGAGGTATGCATATCTTTGCATATCTGCTACCGTATCTCTTTCGGATTGTCCACATATTTTGGACGGCCCGCGGATGCATAGATGAGGTTAGTTTCCATGGTTCATTCCGGTCCGAGACAGACTTTCGGCATCACCTCCCTATTGTTCTCCGGATACACACTCTCCCTTGCAAGACGTGTATCGGGAGAACAGCGGGGAGGTGCTGCCGAAATTCTGTCTCGGATAGGAGAGAAGCATAGAAACTGACCTCGTCTACGCATCCACGGGTGGGATTAGGACCTATCCTCACCTATTAGATGGTAGGCACACCGAGTAGATGCGCCATGGTTATATTATTCGCTCATATATGTATGTGCCAGAGTATGGAGAACCGTGATTGGATGTACACACCCAAGTATGACCCCAGAATGGATTACTAAGATTAATGCTTTCTTGGAGCATTCATTTGGCGAGGCTGCCCAAGGGTCAAGTCGGATGCCATATCCCTGCCGCAAATGTGACAACCGTGTAAGAAAGACTAGGAAGGCCGTGGGGGAAGATCTTTGCAAGTATGGATTCACACCAAACTATACCTGCTGGATCCACCATGGTGAAGCCGAACGTATTAGAGAGGAGGTGGTGAGACCACGCCTTGAGGCTTTTGATGGAGATGCCGGGGTAGTAGACTGGATGGATGACTTTCACGAGGCACGGTTCGGTGAAGGATTGGAGGATGACCCAGAGGAATCCGCAAAGGCGTACTATGCTATGCTGGATTTGGCCCAGAAGCCCCTTCATGAAAAGACAATGGTTTCGCAACTGGATGCCATTGGACGCCTAATGTCGTTCAAGTCGCAATGTAGCATGAGTCGAGGCCACTTCGATGGTATGTTGGCAGTTTTTGGATCCCTACTTCCGGAGGGTCACATGCTGTCGAAGAACTTGTACGAGTCACAGAAATTTTTTCGTGCACTTAAGATGCCGTATGAGCACATTCATGCTTGTCCGAATGGGTGCGTCCTATATAGGAAAGATTACGAGAAAGCAACACACTGTCCAAAGTGCAAATCCTCTAGGTATCTGGAGATCGACACTAGTGATGGCAAGAAGGAGCAGCTTTGTATCCCCGCTAAGGTCCTATAGTACCTTCCTGTCATACCGAGGATCCAACGGCTGTACATGACAGAGGAGTCTGTGAAACAGATGACATGGCATAAACAAGGCAAAAGATACAGCCCTGGCAAGATGGTACACCCATCGGATGGCGATGCATGGACCCACTTTGATGGCATACATCGTCATAAAGCTGAGGAGACTCGGAACGTACGTGTAGCACTGGCAACAGATGGGTTCAACCCCTATTGATTGCTGGCGGCCCCATACACTTATTGGCCCGTGTTCGTGATCCCCCTCAATCTCCCCCTCCCCCCGGCATCACGTTTCAACCCAAGAACGTTTTCTTGTCACTGATAATTTCTGGACACCCAGGGAACAAGATGGGAGTGTTCATGGAGCCTCTCATTGATGAATTGATCCTTGCTTAGGAAAAGGGGGTACTGACATACGACCGAGCTACAAAGAAGAACTTCACAATGCATGTGTGGTACCACTACTCCCTGCATGATTTCCTGGCGTATGGCTTATTCTGCGCGTGGTGTGTTCACGGGAAGTTTCCATGCCCAATATGCAAGACAGTTGTGAGGTTCACTTGGCTGAAGAGGGGTGGCAAGTTCTCTTCATTCGACCAGCATCGTCAATTCCCCCCTCTTGAGCATGCATTTCGGCGAGACGTCAAGAACTTCAGGAAAGGGGGTCAAGTTACCGACCCTGCACCTCAAATGATGACCGGTGCTGAGGTCCGTGCTCAGGTAGAGACTCTCAAAGATGATAAAGAAAAAGGTGGTTTTATTGGATATGGGCAGGAACACCAGTGGACTCATAAATCGGGCTTGACTAGGCTCCCCTATTTCGATGACCTTCTTCTTTCACACAACATTAATGTAATGCACACAGAAAAGAATATCGCTGAGGCGCTTTGGGCAACACTCATGGACATCCCTGATAAGTCAAAGGACAACGTAAAGGAATAGACTGGACCTGGCAATGATGTGCGATACACCTAAAGCAAGTGATGAAGCTTCCCGCACCCGGCAAGAAATGGAGAAGGACTCCAGGTCGATTTCGTATTGAAAAAGGACCAAAGGAAGGACGCACTGCAGTGGATCCAGTCGCTAATGTTCCCTAATGGGCATGCGGCGAATTTGAGTAGGGGAGTGGACTTGTCCACCATGCGAGTGTTAGGGATGAAGAGTCATGACTTCTACATATGGATTGAGCGGCTCCTTCCTGCGATGACTCGGGGATACGTCCCCGAGCATGTGTGGCGCGTGCTGGCAGAGTTGAGCTTTTTCTTTCGCCAGCTTTGTCCCAAGGAGTTATCTCGGGACGTTATTGATGACTTAGAGAAAGTGGCATCTGTGTTGATCTGCAAGTTAGAGAAGATCTTCCCACCTGGCTTCTTTCTTGCGATGCAGCATCTGATTTTATACCTACCGTACGAGGCACGAATGGGGGGTCCCATGCAGTTCCGTTGGTGCTATACAATCGAGAGAAGTATAAAGATTCATCGGAAAAAGTGTAGAAACAAAACCAAAATTGAGGCTAGCATGGCAGAAGCATTCATTCTTGAGGAGGTGTCAAACTTCACAACATCATACTATAATGATAGCCTTCCCAGCGTGCACAATCCTCCCCCTCGTTACAACGCTGAAGAGAGTTCATCGAATCTCAGCCTTTTCAAAGGTCAACTTGGAAAGGCAAGCGCACCATGCACCAAGAGCTTAAGGCTTGATGAGTGGCGCATTATCATGCTTTATGTGTTGTTGGACCTTGACGAAATGAAGCCTTATGTGCAGTAAGTTCTCAATGAGCTTGTTACATACTGCACCAAGACCTTATGCTTTATCTTCCATGTATCCAACCCCTTGTCTCTTGTTTTTCAGGGAATTTCTGAGATGGTGTGCCCGATTTCATTTCCTGGTTCGACACGAAGGTACCTGGTTAATTCTTTGTCTTTCCCACTTCGATCATAAGAGCGAGTAATGTAACGATCTATCTTGCCTCACCTTGCAGGCCCGCAAAGATAGGGCAATGGATGCTGAGTTGAAAGGGCTAGCCAAAGGCTTCGCCTACAAGGTCAAGACATTCACCAACTATACTGTGAATGGCTATTGCTTTCACACAAGCGACTACGAGCGGAGTCGGCCCAATCAGAAAACCACAAATACCGGAGTTCGTACTGCCCAGCACCGATGGGCACGACTATTACGGCATAGTAGAAGAAATATACCAGCTCAATTTTGAGTGTTGCAAAGCTCGTAATCCAATCGTATTCAAATGCCATTGGTTCGATCCTAACGTCACGAGAACAACCCCTGAGATGGACAAGTCGAAATTCGACAGGATTCTGTATATCAAGGAGAGGATGTCTATATTGTGGCTCAACAGGCCACGCAAGTTTATTATCTCCCATGGGCATGCCAAAAAGACCCCAATCTTATGGGTTGGTACCTTGTGCAGATGGTATCGCCCCGTGGTAAACTACCTGTCCCAAACGATGAGGATTACAATTCTGACCTCCACACACAGGAGTTCTATCAACCAGAGGGGCTAGAAGGAAGGTTTGACATAGACATGTTTTCGCTGATGGGAATGGAAGTAGACAATGACATTGATCGAGGGGATGTAGATGAGGACGAGGGAGAAGAGGTGCAAGATGAGAAGGACTTATAAATGCTTGAGCGATTACAGTTAGACGATGAAAATGATGACAATGATGGAGACGAGGACAAGGGAGAAGAGATGGAAGTTGACAATATTGATAGTGATGACGACACCTATGATACAGCCGCTGCCGATCGTGAAGAATATTTCTAATTCATGTAATGCTATATTATTGTTGACATCTACTAATGTCGCCAAATATAACTTTATAACCTTTAACACTAGAGATGAGATTAGAAGATGTATGGTATTTAATTAACTGATCATTAGGAACTAGCCACTTATCTATTACCAACATTCTTCAGCATGAATTGGGTTGTCAATCCTAATTATATATGCTAAGAATAAATAAAGGTTTTATATATTATTCCATGTGACTAGGCAGAAATATAAATAAATATAAACTAAGAACAATTCTGCAAGCGGACAGATAATTATACCATTGTAGCATTTTACCTAGGAGTTCTACCAGGTTGTCGATTTAGAAAGGACTTGGATAAACTACAATCTATTATATTGATAACAACTATATACAATGAATAAGTGAAATTACCGATGTCATATACTCTACTCAAACCAGGTAGAGGTCACAAGATAATAAAGATAAATAAGGTGATAAGTATGATCAAGCATCATTAATAAAGATAAACATCAAAGCACTTTCTAGTCATAGTAATAGCTAGCCAATGGATAAACTGAGGAATTAATATCTAAGGTAATTCTATAACTACATCAATGAATAACTCTAACTAGTGCAATTACATCTAGCAATCATTGTCAGACTAGTCCTATATCATGATCACATGCAAAGGGCATCAGCTAGGAAAGGTGTGAAACAGAATCATCGCCCAACTTCGCGACCGTGCCTGCTTGTGCGAACTACCACATGACCCGGCACATCAGGGTGCACTCGCAGATAAACGAAATATCTAGACACCATGTCTACACATTGTTCATCATCTACCCAACGATCGTTTGGATAAACGCAATACGAGCAATTACATGAATTCAATAAGATCAAACCAACTATACTAGACATATAATTAAACTAGACAAAGACTAATGTAATCAAGAATATATGAACTATTAAAAACAATGTTTCTCTAATCATAATGAAGAATACAATAATAGAGAAAGCACCAGAACTATACCGAACTCTGCGCTCCAGACGGATGCCGGGGCTCCAGATCCCGCCGAAGAACTAGATCTCCTCTACTCTCTAATCTAACTAGGCTAGAACTATGAACTAGAAGGCTCTTGATGAACTAGTAGGCTCTTGATGGCTTGAAGACTTGTTGCCTTCGATGAATGATTGATTGATGCATCCAGGGGGGTGTGCCTCTTTATTTATAGCCCGGTGGAATGAACATGCGCCGTAGGATCAAACCGACTTAAACATAGGGCCGAGATGACTCCTAAGAGGCGGTGGAAGAAGACTCCAGAAGGCGGGGCCAAACCCTAGACGGGGGGCGTCGGCCGGCCCCACCCTGGCAGGGTGTGGGCCCCGGTCGCTTCGGGTGTTCCAGAGGCTTCTAGTGTTCCCATGATGATGTTTCCTTCGCGGTTACGTTTCGTGATAATTATGCACTTTAATCCCTCTTTTATGCTTTTCTGGAATAACCCTGGAAAATACAGAACACGCAAAACTCGTGGAAATTGTCAGTTAAAACCTTAGACTAGTATGTTTTCATGTATCCTTTTGTGTCTAAAGTTCTAATAAAAGTTGATGTTATCGACCGTCAACAACTCCCCCAAGCTTACCTTTTGCCAGTACCCTTGGCAAACAAACTAAGCCTAATTACTAATGTATTTGGATCAGGAGTTGCTACAATGCTTTCATTCTTTCAAAGTACACATGCTTTCAAACAGAAATTCTCCTCCAGATTAGACAATAACTGCTCTAACCTTCAGACTTACTCATTTTACCTTTAACTATGGAGCTTTACAACCCTCGCATAAGTCTTGAGCAATTGAAAGATAGAACAATTAAGTCAAGTACTATGTCTCAAATTCTTCATAGTACCAGTATTCCGGAGTTTTGCAAGTTTTCGAAATAAAACTCAGAGCTTAATTGTATGACGCCCTCAAATCTCTCAGTATATATGGTATTTGTGGATCTCACTTAAGGCATTAATGTTATGCCTTCCTATAACTAAAGATTATAATGGAGCTCATAGGCGTGGCAATAACAAGGTTTAAGCATACTTGCAATTCATATGTTGTAAAGTCAAACGATGGATCCACAGAGAATCGAGGCATATAATCAAACCAAGATGTGCATGTGTATGGAATATGGTGGATAGGTGTATATGAGGTGGCTAATCCTAATTCTACTTATGCTCTTTAGAAATGATTCACTCTCCTTTGGAACTTGAAGGAACACATAGGCTATCTTTATTCTCTCTCTCTCTTTTCATTCGGGAGGCGGGCATCTAGTACCCATTGTTTTAATGCTGGGACACTTGTCCATCTTTTACTCCCTTTTCTTTTCATACTTTGCATAGCCACATGCATCCAATACATGATTTGGAGAGATAACTATTGGTATAAATTAACTGCACTCTACTTAAATAAGATTGTATTCAGATTATCCGCAAGCGCACAGATAAAATACCGTTGTCACAATTCACCCTAAGGTTTTAAATATCGAATCCATAAGGAACAGTAGGTGATAATGACCAAGCCGATGACTTAACCCTACAACTAGGCTAGATAATATCAAAAAAGAGGAAATAGCTAATGATTATCTAGTTCCAACTACCGGTAAACTTTGAATAATATCGTTCTAACTGGGCAATGACATGAATAAGAGGCGAAATAAGAGTTCCCTCCTACCAGACACTTATACACCTATCGATCCTATCAACGGGAAGTGGACTACAGAGGACTTAACGCAGCTGTCACCTACGCGATCTACCACTATCCGGCCAATCAGGGGACATTCACAAGTAAACCTAGCCTAGGCACCACTCCTACACTATGAAATACTACTTCAATCAAGTAATGACCAAGATCAAAGCACTCAATATGAGTTGCAAACTTAAGAACGAATAAGAACAAATGCTTACTCGAATTAGAAGTTGAATACAAAAGTACCTCAGAACACAGCTCCGGGGGAGGAACCTGAATCCAGAAGAATACAGCCACGAAGAAGCACCGATGTGCCGGAACTCCTCCAGAATCTCTACTCTCCTACTCTATCTCTCTAATCTCTAAACAATACTAGATCTAGATGAACTAGTCTCACCTAACTGCTACAACTAGATAGACTAGAACTAGATGAACTTAGACTAGATCAACTAGAGGGACCCTAACCCTAATTTATGTAGAGAATATGAAGCACCGGGGTGTAGAATGCCTTCTGGAGGGGGCCTGGGGCGTCCTTATATAGGCCGAGGTGGAGTAGAGGGCAAGGAGCCGCCACGTCATCGATCCGCGTCTCATGTTACGTGCATCGTCGGATCAAACCGACTTTAGATCGATGGAGGGATGCTTTACTTGGGTGCCAAGGAAGCGTGGGAGGAACATTCCAGAAGGTGGGGCCCAGACTTAGCAGGGGGGCGTCGGCCGGCCCCACTTTGTGGGATCCGGGGCCCCGCTTGCTCGGGTGTCTTCTAGATCCTTTCAGGGTCTTCGTGATGATGTTTCCTTGGCGGTTAAGTTTCGTGTCTTTTGTGCTCTTTAACCCCTCTTTTACGCTTTTCTGGAATAGCCCCTGGAAAATACAGAACATGTAAAACTCATGGATACTATCAATTAAAACCCTAGACTAGTGTGTATTCATGTGTCCTTTCATGTCTAAAGTTCTAATAAAAGGTGACGTTATCCACCGTCAACAACTCCCCCAAGCTTACCTTTTGCCAGTCCCTTGGCAAACAACCTAAGCCTAATGACTATTATATTTGGATCAGGAGTTGCTACAATGCTTTCATGCCTTCCTAGTACACATGCTTTCAAACAAAAATTCTCCTTCGGATTAGACAAAACTGCTCTAACTTTCAAACTTACCCATTTTACCTTTAACTACGGGGCTTTACACCTTTCGCATAAGTCTTGAGCAATCGAAAGATAGAACAATCAAGTCAAGCACTATGTCTCAAATTCTTCACAGTACCAATATTCCGGAGTTTTGCAAGTTTTCAAAATAAAACTCAGAGCTTAATTGTATGACACCCTCAAGTCTCTTAATATACGTGGTATTTAAGGATCTCACTGAGGCATTAATGATGTTATGCCTTCCTACAACTAAGGATTATAGTGGAGCTTATAGGAGTGGCAATAACAAAGATGAGCATACTTGCAATTCATATATTGTAAAGTCAAACAATGGATCCACAGAGAGTCAAGTCATACAATCAAACCAAGATGTGCATGTGTATGGAGTATGGTGGATAGGTGTATATAAGGTGGCTAATCCTAATTCTACTTTTGCTCTTTAAAAATAGATCTCTCTCTTGAAACTTAGAACTTTTGCGGGAAAACATGGGCTATCTTTATTTTCTTTTTCTTCTTTTCTTTCTCTCTCTTTTTTCCTTCTTTTTTTCATAGGGAGACGGGTATCTAAGTACCCATTGTTTTAATTGTTGGGACACTTGTCCATCTTTTACTCCCTTTTCTCTTTTTTTTCAATACTTTTGCATAGCCACATGCGTCCTTTGAATATAAATAATTGGAGAGATAATGATAAGAACTTAGAGCAATTAAACAACGGCTGTCTTATAGGGTATATTTTTGGGTGTTTACTCCCAGTGTAGGAGAAAAACATTTTTAAGGTGGATCTGGTTAGAAGTGGAAAATGATTGCGCTTACTCCCAGAGTAGGAGTAATGCATATGTGGGTGGAGTGTGTAAGTGATCTTGATTTTAAAAGCATGACAAGACTCTCATAAGGTATACAACAAAGGTTGACTAAACTCAATGCAAAGCAAGCAGCATAAATGTGCAAAGGTTTTCCTATCTCTAAATGTATCATATATGGCTTTGATAGGAATTTACACTTTGTCATACAAGAGCTCATCATGTAGGATTTTAAATTTAAAATAAATCTCCAGAACTTATTATTGCTAGGAATAAGATAAATAGCAGCTCAACCTTCATGTATCATATCAATCAATCACCTAGACTTAACTCAAGCATATGCCTCCACAAGTTTTAGGTTCAGAGTAAATTCTTAAACCAAAACAGTAGTATCCAAAACTCGGGAGAATTTAAGGTTGAAAACTAGACACTTGAAAGAAATTACGGCAGAGCAACTATTCATCATCTCTAAGATAAATTTTTAATGTTCTCCAGTTTTTATTTGACTCTAACCTAGACTGACTATAGACACACTCTAAGACCACTCTAATATATAACTAAGTATTTATTTGGTTTTTAAATTTTATCTTACTTGCTAACTCACACGAAAAAGCGATATGGTACAATAATAATAAGGTGGGAAACTTATATTTAGCTGGATTTTAAATGGAGGGTGCCCTCCCCCAAGCTAGATGTTTGACAGGGTCTTTGATGTTGCAAATTGAGTGATTCTCCTGGGAGCAGGTGTATCGGCAATATAAGGGCGTCGGGTTGACTAGCTCTTTGATCTTGTATTTTCCTGTGAAACTCAATTGCCAACAAAAATACCAAATCTCAAGGAGAGGGGTTAGGTTTTGTACCACTCCATGGTAAGTGATTGATTTTATATTTCCAGCAGAAGTTTAAGCTTCTTTACCCAATTAGGAAATTTTTCTAAGAGTGTGGACCTTCATGTGCCCACATATTTTTGGTTTTTTCTAAAAAGTGTGGACCTTCATGTACCCACATATTTTTGGTATTTTTAGATATTCTTATGATACTATTGTGAACCTTCATGTGCTCACATATTTTTGGTATTTTATGACTTTATAAAACAGACTCAATAATCGCATAGGTATAGTTACCTGATAAATAGGGGATACTCCTCCCCAAGCTAGATGTTTACAATACTTGGTGTTAATGATCTTTTAGAGCAAGCTTGTCAGCAACAGTCCAAGTGGGCTCCACTGATGGACTCACTCCTCAGTCATAGTGTCATTCCTGCAGAATTATACTCCAACAAGAAAACCAAAACTCGAGGCTCGAATGTGATAAGGGGTTAGCGGTCAGCCAATAAGTAATTGATTATTCTTTTGAGTTGATTTCAATTAACAGATTTTAGCAGGATTCTTTTTAGGATTTTCTGATTTTCTTATGCAGAAAAGTAAATATGTATGCATGATATATATATTTTATTTTTATGCCACCACAGAGAATATTTATTCTCATGGGGCTTAGGATTTTCATAATGCAAGAAAGTAAATACAGGTGCTATTATTATTTTTTTATGCCACCACAGTAAATACTCCTACAGGGTTACCATAAGTTTATTTACGTGGGGCTTTAATATTTTGCGATGTAGTAAATAAGATAATAAAGAATTTTCTTTTACTTTTGATATGCATAAAGATGAATATGCTAAAGTAAAATTACTAACGTAAATTATGAATACTAATTAATTAGATAACTACCATATTACCTTATGGCAAAGGTGCGGGATTTAAAGTCTACCGACAGGACTTTTTCTTCCACTCTTGTGTATCTCTCTGTCTTAGAGATAGAGGTCTTGATGGTTGCACCCCTTGTGATGATGATGTCACTTTTATCCTTTGTTTGGCTAGCAGGTTGGAGTAGAGCATTAATAGTTGAATCTGGCAGCATCTTGTTCGGTGTGCATGTTCACAGAACTTCCACTTGTGAAATTTTGGGAATTAACAAACTTTGCTCGAAGTGTTGTCCTGTTTGCAAAACCAAGGTAGAGATCAAGTGCATGGGCTCTGTTGGTGAAAAAACACCAATAGAAACAAATTTATTTCTTTATTTATTCTTCTCTAGCCTTAGGCACATTGAACAAAACGAAATTGGTGTTGCATAATTTGTTTACTTATGACATGAGTGGTAAGATCAGAAGATTAAGCATTTATGTTGCATTTAAGTTCATATGGCGGAAAAGATTTAAATTGTTTAACCAATGAAAGGGTTGTCTATCTCTATATAAATTTTCACATGAGTGTGACTATCATCTTCCAAATATAGAATACAATGTTTTAGCACATTTGGTTAAGACTGAGATCAAAAGAATGGTGCCATGAATAATCTTAAAGGACAAAGCATTTTGAGTTAATTAGGTTAATCAATTAAAGCTATAACTCTAACATGTTTGCATCTTCATTTATGTGCATGGCAAGATCAAGAGGAAACTAGTGACCGCTTACCTTAAGATATTACCTTCATTATTGGAGCGTGATGGAACTAAGTAATGAAGGGTAGATGACTGGTGGTCTTTTCCTTCTCTTGCATCTTGAGTTGTTCATGAGCATCTTGTCTCCTTTGTTCCTTATCCTTTTTGCCATCTTTTGCTTCTTTGATCTTATGACACCTTGTCAGTCCATTTATTATTATGCCTGCAACAGATTAGTGGACAACACATACCCGAAGGGATATATAATTTTGGAACATAGGTTATTTGTCCAGAATTTTATCATGTTCCATCTATGCTACTAAGAAGATAGGGTTGATATTATGTTAGCATAGATCATGTTCTATATCGGCATGGCTTGAGTCCAAGTAACTTGCAGCAGAAGATAAAGTGAATGAATCATTAATACTTACAGTTCTTCCATCCATAATGAATGAGCTATGTCTTCCTCTGCAAAGTTATTGAAGTTCAGCATGTGCCCTGTCTCATCTCTGATTTGAAATTTATCTCATGACTTACCCAGATTAATTGTAAAAAGTTTCCTGCAAGGGTTAGTCCAACAAAATATCCAATGTCTACTGCAGCAATTTCTAGTTCAATAACCAAACCAAACTCCATGTTTAATTTTAGTTAAAAAAGGCTACTTATCCTAAGCACCACGCTTAATTTAAATGCCTATAGAAGTATTTGCAGTACTTCCAAACCAAATCTTACTATGGCAAACAAATGTGACATGAAAGCACTTATAGAGATTTATTCATTTAGAGACGAAAAGGCGAACAATCGAACATGGATTAGAAGGGTAGAGACAGCCAATATTAGCAACATAAGATTCTCTAAATAAGCCCATTCCCCCAAGCTGGAATTTTGTAAAGCAAAGTTAAGCTTGGATGGATATAATTCAATATTGTATGATGATTGGTTGGATACACCTTGCATTGTTACTCTTCTACTTCAAACCTGAAATGGTTAGTGACAAAAATACCCGAGGGAATGTTTTCATAATTTTAATTCTGTGCTCAATTCAAAAGGGCACTATAGTAAAATTAAAGATGCAAACTCAATTCATTTTTCAAGAGTGGTTATTTTAGGACACAAAGTCATTCTTGTGAAACCTTCTAATTATTGTACTTTAAGTTCATGGGGTGATTTCCTCTAGAACACCAACCTATGTGCACCTATCTTAAGATTACAATGAGATCTACAATATTTATGATAAACATATGCATCTACAACCATCCTTTCAAAAAATTTATGAACAGGTAGAATGAGGGGGTTGAAGATCTCACGCGAGATAATGTTAGAGAGACTAATTGATCCAGGAGATTTCTCATATGAGCATGGATTCGATGAGGTGTTAATGAAATAATTCCCATGCTCATTGATGTGATCTCCCTTTTCAAACTCCATGGGAGTTTCTTCAAGGATGCCTATAGGCAACAAGTTTGTCTCTAGTATTTCATGTCTACAACATTCATTGGATGTTTTATTTTCTAGGACTTCCCAAGGATTGGTGTCTCTAAGATAGGCTTTCTCTAAACTTGGATGAGTTATGTTTACTACAGAAATTGATTTAAGCTCACCATTTGAATCTAGACCAAGTTTAGATGCTAGCACTAAGGCTTCGTCCTCTTTCATCCATTCTTTGGCAATAGCGTATGTATTTCTAGTATGTTCTATGCATTCCTGCCATTGTCGTAGCTCTTCTTGGTCATTACAATAATCTTCATGACTCCTATTCTTGGGATGTCTTAATGGGATCCTAGGGTCATTATGAGACTTAGGAGAGAGAGCAGAAGAAGGATCATCTGGGTCAAGGATGGGTTTAGAGATGGGCTCAGATGAGGCTTTTAATGTGAGCATAGAAGGGGAGAAGATTGAATTGATTCCTTAGTGGCTTGGGTCGAGGCATCACTAGACATGCCATCCTTGCATTCTTCCCAATGTCTTTCATGGGGGAAAGGAAGTTGACGACATTTTTTTCAAGATGCTCTTTCTAAGAAGATCTGATTTACATTGATTGATAAGCATCTTAGCTAATTGGAAGTCTAAACCATCAAAGTGGGGTTTTGATGGTTTAGGATTGACAGCTAAATCTTGGGATTAGAGTGGTTGTGTTCTAGCTACCAAAGTTTCCTCTGCTTGTTCGGGGTATGATTCCTTCTCTTCCTCGGGGAGCTCGGAATTAGCTTGAGCAACTTGTCAATCATTGCTCTTGCTTTACTTATAGGCAAATAAGGAAAGGCTCCTCCAGAGGATAAATCAAGGGATTCCCTAGAATTCTTGGTAAGACCCAAATAAAAATGTTGAATAAGCACAGGGTCTGGAAAACCAAGGTCAGGGCCAGATGTAACAAGTTCATTAAAACGATCCCATGATGTACTAAGAGATTCTTGTTCTAGTTGCCTAAAAGTTAGAACCTATTTTTGAAGATTAACTATTCTATGGATGGGAAAAAAATATAAACAAAATTCAGAGCATAATGTTTCCCAAACACCTCGCATACTTCCTACGGCTCGATTATACCAATATTTAGCTCTTTCGATCAAAGAAAACAGAAAAAGCTTGCACCTTAAAGTCTTATCAGACATGCCAGCAATGTGCAAGCAGGCACAGGCAGCCCTGTTATAAATGCTCTAAGTTTTCACTATTGTTATTGTTGACGGTGGATAACGTCAACTTTTATTAGAACTTTAGACATGAAAGGACACAAGAATACACACTAGTCTAGGGTTTCCACGAGTTTTACATGTTCTGTATTTTCCAGGGGCTATTTCAGAAAAGCATAAAAGAGGGGTTAAAGAGCATAAAATACACGAAACTTAACCGCCAAGGAAATATCATCATGAAGACCTGGAAGGATCTAGACCCGGATCCCACAAAGTGGGGCCGGCCGGCCCTAGGGTGGGGCCGGCCGGCACCCCCTGCTGAGTCTGGGCCCCACCTTCTGGAATGCTCCTCCCACGCTTCCTTGGCACCCAAGTAAAGCATCCCTCCGTCGATTTAAAGTCGGTTTGATCCGACGATGCACGTAACATGAGACGCGGATCGATGACGTGGCAGCTCCTTGCCCCCTACTCCACCTCGGCCTATATAAGGATGCCCCAAGACCCCTCCAGAAGTCATTCAACACCCTGGTTCTTCATATTCTCTACATAAATTAGGGTTAGGGTCCCTCTAGTTGATCTAGTCCTAGTTCATCTAGTTCTAGTTTATCTAGTTATAGCAGTTAGGAGAGACTAGTTCATCTAGATCTAGTCTTGTTTAGATATTAGAGAGATAGAGTAGGAGAGTAGAGATTCTGGAGGAGTTCTGGCCTGTCGGTGCTTCTTCGTGGCTATATTCTTCTGGATTCAGCTTCCTCGCCCGGAGCTTCGTTCTGAGGTACTTTTGTATTCAACTTCTAATTCAAGTAAGCATTTGTTCTTATTCGTTCTTAAGTTTGCAACTCATATTGGTGCTTTGATCTTGGTCATTACTTGATTGAAGTAGTATTTCGTAGTGTAGGCGTGGTGCATAGGCTAGGTTTACTTGTGAATGTCCCCTGATTGGCCGGATAGTGGTAGATCGTGTAGGTGACAGCTGCGTTGAGTCCTCTGTAGTCCACTTCCCGTTGATAGGATCGATAGGTGTATAAGTGTCTGGTAGGAGGGCACTCTAATTTCGCCTCTTATTCATGTCACTGCTCAGTTAAAACCATATTATTCAAAGTTTACCGATAGTTGGAACTAGATGATCATTAGCTATTTCCTCTTTCTTGATATTATCTAGCCTAGTTGTAGGGTTAAGTCATCGGCTTGGTCATTATCACCTACTGTTCCTTGTGGATTCAATATTTAAAACCTCCGGGTGAAATGTGACAGCGGTATTTTATCTGTGCGCTTGCGGATAATCTGAATACAATCTTATTTAAGTAGAGTGCAGTTAATTTATACCAACAAGCATTTCTGGCGCCATTGCCGGGGAACGGTTTGCTGATTTTGACTGAGTTTAGCTTAATCTTGTATTATACTTTTATCTTTTCTATTTTATCCCTACCTTTTCATCATTTTATGTTCATCCTTATGGATGCTTTGAATTCCACGCCTATCTATCTATTTGGCATGCGCAAAATCTTTGAGCCACCAAATTCTATAAAGCCTATCATAACACCTAGCTTTGAGCTGTGCCCATGTCTAATTAATATGATTCAGGATAAACTCTTCTAGGGGGAAGGTAACGAAAACCTATACTTACATCTACGAGAATTCGAGCAGACCTGTGCATAGGGTTTATATATTTTTTGTGTTCACTCCCAGTGCAGGAGAAAACATTTTTATGATGAACATAAATGAAAGTGAAAATGGTTGCGATTACTCCCAACATAGGAATAATGCATATGTGCTGAAGTGTGTACGTGATCTTGGTTTTAAAAGCATGACAAGACTCTCATATGGTATTCAACAAAGGTTGACCAAACTCAATGCAAAGCAAGCATTTTGTCATACAAGAGCTTATCATGTAGATTTTAAGTTTTTAAAAATAAATCTCCAAAACTTAGTAATGCTAGGAATAAGATAAATAGTAGCTCAACCTTCATGAATCATATCAATCAGTTACCTAAACTTAGCTAAGCATATGCCTCCACAAGTTTCGGGTTCAGAGTAAATTCTCAGATTAAAACAGTAATATCCAAAACTCAGGAGAATCTAAGTTTGACAACTAGGCACTTGAAATGAATTGGGTAGAGCAACTACTCATCATTTCCAAAACAAAATTTTAGTGTTCATCAAATATTATTTGGTTCTAGCCTAGACTAGCTCTAAACAAACTCTAATATATAGCTAAATACTTATTTGGTTTTCAAATTTTATCTTACTAGCTAACTTTCATGAAAAAGCGATATAGTAATAATGATAAGAATAATAGTGTGGGAAACTGATACTTAGCTAGACTTAAATGGAGGGCGCCCTTCCCCAAGCTTAACGACAGGGTCTTGGATGTTGTAAATTGAGTGATCCTTCTAGGAGCAGGTGTATCGACAGCATAGAGGTGTCGGGTTGACTAGCTCTTTGATCTTGTATTTTTTTCTGTGAAACTCAATTGCCAACGAAGATACCAAATCTTATGGAGAGGGGTTAAGTTTGTACCACTCCATGGTAAGTGATTGATTTTATATTTCCAGCAGAAGCTTCCTAACTGAGTGGACCTTTATGTGCCCACATATTTTTGGTATTTTTTAGATTTTCCTATGATACTATGGTGAATCTTCATGTGTTCACATATTTTTGGTATTTTGTGCTTGTAAAAAGTAGACTCAATAAGCGCATAGGTATAATTACCTGATAACTAGGGGATGCTCCTCCTCCAAGCTTGATGTTTGCAATACTTGGTGCTTGAATGTTTCTCAGAGTGAGCTAGTAGTAGTCCTAGTGGGTGTCACTAATAGACTCTCTTCTTAGTCATAATATTATTCCTGCATAGTTATACTCCAACAAGAAAACCAAAACTCAAGACTCGAATTATCAAGGGGTTAGCGGTCAGCCAATGAGCACTTTGAATATTCTTTGAGTTGATTTAGATTTTAGCAAGATTCTAGCATGATTCTCTTTTTGGGGTTTTTCTAAGTTTCTTATGCTGCAATCAAATATGAATGCATGCTATATATGTTTTTTATGCCACCACAGGGAATATTCATTCCCATGGGGCTTAGGATTTTCATAATGCAACAAAGTAAATATAGATTGTTATTTTTATTTTTATTTTTATGCCACCACACTAAATATGCCTATAGGGTTACCATAGGTTTATTCACATGGGGCTTTAATATTTATGATGTAGTAAATAAAGCAGTAAATATTTTTGTTGGTTTATTTTTAATATGCAAAAAATGATTGTACTAATAAATGTGCTAAGCAAAATTTATGAATACTAAATTAGTTAGATAACTATCATTCTAACCTTATGGTTAGGGTACGCAATTTAAAGTCTACCGACAGGACATAGATAGAGGAGAGTACTTACTCAGTAGGTTCATCGTCTGAGGTTACCTCAGTCAATTCCCCATTTTGCGGTGGTGTAGTAGGTGCTTCTTCTTTCTCCTTTCATCTCTTTTCTGTCTCTTTTGCTTCTCTCTTTTCTATCTCCAGCTCTTCCTTGTATGCTTCTCTTGATTCTTCATCTCTCTTCATCCATTTTCTACTTGTGCCTGGATCTCTTCTTTCTCTGCCTTAGCAATCTGGTCCATCCTCTCAGCTTTCACTTCCCACTCACTCCAGCGTGGTGCTTGTACGGCTTCTTCTTGCTCCTTGTAGCAGTCTTCATACTTCACAATCTTACCAGGGTACTCCTCCCATCCACAGTGAGGCTGGGTAGCCTGACGGCGGGCTTGGCGTTTCCTCCTGTTGCGTTGCTTCCTTTTCTGATCATGGTTAAGATGTGTTCTCAATTGACAGCGTACCTTTCCAATGGGTAGGTTGAAGTGGATCTGTCCAGAACCGATGTAGATGATAGCATGGCGGTGTAGAGGAACGGTCTTCCTAAAAGAATAGACGATTCGTAGTCTTCCTGCATGTCAAGAACTAGAAAATCTGCGGGTATATATTTATCTTAAATTCTTACCATGACGCCCTTGACTACGCCTTCAGGGAATCTTAGAGATTGGTCTACCATCTGCAACTGAATATATGTTGGGTATAATGGTAAATCATCGAATAATTCATCATATGCCTTTTTGGACATTACGTTGACGCCTGATCCAGTGTCATAGACGGTGTCGGGAAAAGTGATGTCTCTGATTGTGCATTCAATGATTGGTACACCTGGGTCACCTTTCCTTGTTGGGAATGGTTTCAAGAGCATATGATCATTTTCTATGTTGATAGCATTGATTAGTTGAGTGGTTTCTTCAGGTACATGTTGGGGCTTGTTCTTCCTCCATCTTCTATTGTTCTTCTTCTTGAGCACTTGTTGTTGTTGCTCTTCTTGTTGATGGAATTGCTTCGGGAATGCTGGATCCTTCAGGATGCGGTTCTTGAACGAGAATCTCCTTCTTGTCCTTGATGGAGAGGACAATCTTGGCGTGTTCCACATAGATGATGGCTTTGGTTGTGCATAAGAATGGTCATCAAAAGATAATGGGTGCCTTCTCATCTCCTCCGGTATCCATGATCACAAAGACAATTGGTACATATGATTGCCCCACTCTGATAACAGCTTCTTCTAGCACTCCCTCGGGGTAGCAAATAGAATGATCTGCAAGCTACAAATGCATGTCTGTGTACAACAAAGGATCACCTAATATTCTGCCATAGATTAACTTAGGCATTATGTTGACACTTGCGCCGAAATCGCAGATAGCTTCTGGAAAGCTGTGACATCCTATGGAGATAGGAATGACAGGTCTTCCAGGGTCTCCCATCTTCTCAGGTAGCGAGTGATCTATCCACGGTATATCTGCAGGCTCGATTTGGTATTGTGTTGCATTGTGAATATCAACAAGGTTAGCAGTTTCCAAATCTTCTGGCTGGCCCAGAATCTTACCTTTCTCAGCAACAGCAAGCTAAGCTAATTGTTATTCTAACATTTTATTAAAGTTGTGCTGATTCTTTATAATAGAAGCAAAGGTATCCATTCTGGTATTTATGTTTTCTAAAGCTTTATCATTCGAGGCTACCTTTCTAGACATTTAATCTATCAATTTAGATTGACTAGCAACTAAATCTGTTAAAGGTGGAAGATTGTAATTATTGTAATTCTTACCTTTATTACCTTGGTAATTACCTTGTCGAGGTTGCTGATTCCATCCTTGGTTTGGCTGGTTCCATCCTTGACCTTGCTGAGGACGATAGTAGGTGTTGTTGTTCATGAAGTTCACATCATCTTGCAATGTAGGACAGTTGACAGCTAAATGCCCGTAATCTCCACATTCTTCACAGGTCATGCGGGAATCATTAATATGCATGACTTCCTTCTTCTCTATGTCGAGTTTCTTTATGATGAGGTCTAGCTTGGCAGTGACCATGTTGGTCTCCTTCAAATAATGGATGCCTCCTCGTCTCTTGCGAGGTGGAGTACGTTCTTCATTACAGCTCGGATTTGAGGCTATCTTCTCCACAAATGCTTGAGCTTCAGGAAGCTTCAGTGACAGGGAAGCTCCTCCAGCTGCAGCATCTATGGACTCACGGGTGCTTGGGATAAGCCCGTGGCAGCATCTATGTCTTCAAACGTAGAAGCTAAAGCTTCTCCTAAGTATACTTCTTCCAATGTTGGAGTTGGCTCCTTTGATGAACTAACTTGAGCAGCGATGGGTGTTCTTGATGGTAGCTTGAAATTGTCCCTCGCCTTTACAAACTTCTTTCTTCTCAGGAGTTTCTCTGGATCGTCAGTGAAATTGTTTGGAAGAGAAAAACCATTCATTTATCACCCTGCATAAGATAGGTAAATGATAAAAAAAGGGGTGTGCCTGTTTGAGTTAGAGATCAATCGGTAATACAATCTTATCCATGATGCATATGTGTTATCAATATTTCCTAAGTTTAATGTGCCTTCCCTGGCAACGGCGCCAAAAATGCTTGTTGACATCTACTAACGTCGCCAAATATAACTTTATAACCTTTAACACTAGAGACTAGATTAGAAGATGTGTGGTATTTAATTAACTGATCGTTAGCAACTAGCCACTTATCTATTACCAACATTCTGCTAAGAATAAATAAAGGTTTTATATATTATTCCATGTGACTAGGTAGAAATATAAATAAATATAAACTAAGAACAATTCTGCAAGCAGACAGATAATTATACCATTGTAGCATTTTACCTAAGAGTTCTACCAGGTTGTCGATTTATATTTATACCACTAGGAAGGACATGGATAAACTACAATCTATTATATTGATAACAACTATATACAATGAATAAGTGAAATTACCGATGTCATATACTCTACTCATAACAGGTAGAGGTCACAAGATAACAAAGATAAATAGGGTGATAAGTATGATCAAGCATCATTAATAAAGATAAACATCAGAGCACTTTCTAGTCATAGTAATAGCTAGCCAATGGATAAACTAAGGTAATTCTATAACTACGTCAATGAATAACTCTAACTAGTGCAATTACATCTAGCAATCATTGTCAGATTAGTCCTATATTATGATCACATGCAAAGGGCATCATCTAGGAAAGTTGTGAAACAGTCGTCACCCAACTTCGCGACCGTGCCTGTTTGCCTACATACGGGGGGTGGACTACAAAGGAATCAACGTAGTTGTCACCTACGCGAACTACCACATGACCCGGCACATCAGGGTGCACTCGCAGATAAACAAAATATCTAGACACCATGTCTACACATTGTTCATCATTGTCGGTGCTAGTTTTGGAGGGCTCTAACACCGGCTAGTAACTTGTGTTTTGCGGTTGAGGTTTCGGATGGTGTGCAAGGTGGAACACGAGAGATTTATACTGGTTCAGGCCAAGAAGGCCCTACGTCCAGTGGAGAGGCGAGTCGTGTTGCCTTGCACTGGGGTGCTTGTAGTAGGGGGTTACAAGCTGAGTCGAGAGAGGGAGAGAATCCGAAGTCTCTTATGCGTGGAAGAGGATGCTTTCGTTTTCGTGTAGTTGTGTTGTGTATATGTTGGCGTTGTGAGCTTCATGTCTCCCCTTGTGACTGGCCTCCGCCCTCCCTTTTATAGTTACAAGGGAGAACCTAGAGTTACATGTGGTGACTTATGATGACGATACTTCGGCATGGTGGGAGTAGAGGTGATTAGTGGCTATCGTCAGCCATGCCATCGTCTTGGCGCTTCGGCGATATGGCTTCGGTCATTCGACTGATCTTCCACTGTTCGATCGTTGAGTTCCAAGGTGGCACAGTGTATGGGATGTGGCTTGCTGCGTGGTGGTGCGTCATGGCGTCGCGTCCGGTCCTGCACAGTGTGACAGGAAGACTGACTGACTTTCAAAGATTAACTCTCGAGGCTCGGGAGCCTTCTTTGCCGTCGGGAGCGTGACAGGACCGGTCATTAGGGGTGTCCTCCTTCGGCCGTGTTTTCCTCATGCGCGGTACCTTCCCGAGGGGCGAACGGTCCTGTTGCCACATTGCCCATACTCTCGAGTCGGCGGGACAGCCGTCACCTCTCCCGTCCCTGCGAGGCTCGTGCGTTATGGGCAGGAGCTGTCACTGTCGTAGTTAGAGAATCTCTCCGTCAGCAAGGGGCGTCAACCGGTTGACTATCCTTAGACGGAGTGGGAAGAGTGGAACCGTCGTATCAGTCTCCGGAGGAGGTATGGCAGTGGGTACGGAGGGCGTGCACGAGCGGGGTGCCGTCGCCTCGCGGCGTCTAGTCAGTGGGGCCGCGCCCGTAAAGTGGTCAGAGGGGTCCCTTACGGTCCAAGATTGCCCTGTTGACATCGATTGTGCATTGGATGCCTTTAGAGGGATCGCGCTCGAGGAGGATGAAGAGGCTCGGGCGAATCGGAGATTTGGCGTCCGCGGGTTCCTCCCGGCCTTTCGGGAGGCCACTTTGGGCCTTCACGCGCATAGCCTTCGTGGACTTCGGCTGGCCTTATTTGGGCCAGGCTGTGCTGAGGTTGCTCGTTTTTGCGTTGAAGTTGGGTACCCCATACTTTGGTACCCGACAGTAGCCCCTGAGCCTGTGGGGAGTGATGATACTCGTCCACAGGTTCAAGTCTACCTGTCGTTGTGGTCGGGAGTAGATGCCTTTTCCGCTGGGTGCGCGCAAGCGCACCCAGCGGGTGTAGCCCCCGAGCCTGTGGGGGAGTGATGGTACTCCTCCACAGGTTCAAAACCTTTTCGTCTGTCAAAATAGTAAAGGGTGAGATAGTTTTCGGGGGGTGCGCGCGAGCGCACCCGCCGGGTGTAGCCCCTAAGGCTTTGGATGGATGTTATATCCCTTCAAAGGCTGAAAATCGTAGTTGCGCGTGCTCGGGTATTCATCAAGGGAAGGTGATCCCTCGGAAACGTAGCCCCCGAGCCTCCCATCGTAAAGGGAGTTGATCCGGTGGTATTTCCGAGGTGCAGGGCTGGTTCCCGGGCCTCCGTTTTCGTACCGGAGGTCGACCCGGTCCTCCCTGTCTTTTGCTAGTTCGACCTTTGCGCTCTTTTTTCGGAAAGAGAAAGGTTTGGTCCTGCTCGACTTCCCCGCCGGGGCACGAGTCGGCATTTCCGATGAGCTACAAACGGGTTGGTCCAAGTGGAGGTCCGTGCCCCGTTTGTTGGGGGTCGGCTAGCGGCCTGAGCACACTCCAAATGTTTCCTGAGGGTCAGTCAGTGGATGTCGGGTCCCTTCGATAGGTCCTGAGGGCATGATGCCTCCCACGGAGGGATTCCATGTAACCAACTCGCTACTGGGACTTGGACACAGCATGGGATGTCCCTTGTGACGTTTCGGACATCGGGATACTAGCCGTTTCCGTGACCCATCCACTAGCTGTCCCTAACTCGGTTTCCCTGGGGCGACTGTTCGAGCCGCTGTGGGCTAGTCTTCGATCCCCTGGGAACGTAACGGGCGCCCGAGCCTGCGGTTCCTTCGTTGGGAAGGAGAGAATATTGGTGGAATTGAGGTGCGCAGTTGTAATGATTCGGCTCACCTTTTGAGGCGCGAAGCCTGACGGACGCGACGGTTCGGCTCAGTCAAGGCGGTTTGCGTGCACGGCAATGGCGGCGATGTGGGGATCGTGGCGGGTCCTACGTAGTTAATGCGGCGGATTCACTGCGGATCACGGCTCAGGTATATAAGGAAAGATCATGGTTTCTTTCTTATTACCTTAGCCATTCGCTCGCACGGCCGCTCGCCTTCTCGCTCCCGTCGCCTGTCTCCTCGCCTTCGCTTCCTCGCTAGAGCCATTGTTGCCACGGCCGTCGTTCTTCCCGCAGCCCTTTCCCCCTTCGCTTGCCATGGATTCCTCCTCCGCCGCTGTCGACGCCACCGCCGATTTCGCCCCCTCCGACGCCGCCGCCACCGACGCTGCCGCGGCCGCCGTCGGCGTCCTCAGGCTGGAGCCGTGGCTGAGGAGCACCGTGATGGAGGCGCAGCTGGAGTGCCTCGTCACTCTGGGGCTGCTGCGTCCTCGTACCGACGCGTAGCACCCGGAGTGGGCCGTGCCACCGCGCGACCACGAGGAGCCGAACCCCGGCGAGGGATACATGGTGAGCTTCGTTGCTTAGCACGAGCGTGGGCTTGGCTCACCGCCGAGCCGCTTCTGCCAGGCCTTCCTCTTCGAGAACGGCCTGGAGCTCCACAACCTCACCCCGAATTCCATCACACAGGCATCGATTTTAGCCGCCCTGTGTGAAGGCTACTTCGGGGTGCCCCCGCACTGGAACCTATGGCGCCGCATCTCCCGTGTCGACTGGTACAACAAGTCGATTAGCGCGAGGAAGCCGCGGGACATCTAGCGCGCGGGGGGGTACGGCTTCGTGATCCGCTCTTCATCGTACATCCCCTATAGGGCCCCCTCCTCCAACAAGGGGTGGCACAGTGGCTGGTTCTACCTTCGCAACGACGGGGGTCTCTTTCCCAAGTTCACAGGAAGGGCGCTCATGGCTCCCCTTCCCCAATGGGAGTGGGGGTGCCCGTCGAAGGAGTCCAAGCACCTGGCCATCTATTTCGACGCACTCAAAGAGTTGAACAGAAGGGGCCTTACAGGGGCCGGCATGGCGGGGAACTTCCACATGCGGACGGTGCTACCTTTGATGGAGCACCGCCTGGCGCTCCATCAGATGGTGACCGGGTTGCAGCGGGAGGGCACGGCGATGCTGGCCCGTGACCTTGGCGAGGCGGAGGTCATGCGCCGCGTCGGCTACATGGTGGGGGGTCATCCCACCTAGGAGGAGGTGAACCGGGTGCCTATGCGTCCCTGCGCGGGCTTCCCTGCGCTGGTAAGTGTCGTTCGTTTGATTGCGCCGCTGGTTTCCGCATCTTCTTCCTAACCTTTCTCCTTCATTCGTCGTAGGGCCTCTCGAGGACCGGGAAGGCTTCCCTTCCGCCCGTCCCGGAGGACAAAGAGCGACGAACCCAGAACCACCTCCGGGCCACGGCAGAGAAGGCGAAGAAGGACAAGGCGACAGCCCGGAAGCAGAAGAAGGTGCGGAAGGTGGAGGAGTCCTCCCAGCGCCGCCGCCGCCGCCTGAGGGTGGCCGGGGAGCCTGAGGTGGATACCCCCACCGATGACGACGACGACGACGATGATGAAGAAGAAGAAGATTTTTTTCATCTTTGATTTGATGGAGTCTGACCGGCCGCTTGCGGCCACACAGCGGGCGGTGGGCGCTTATGAGCCTGGGAAGGCTCCGCTGTCAGCGTCCGCTCGCGGAAGTGCCGGGGTTCGTGATCCGAACCCTCGGGCAAACCTGCCGGAGACCGCGTCCAAGGATGCGGCTCCTGGCAGGGCGACATCAGGAGGCGGGGCTCCGCCCACCATCAGCAGCGGGGTTGCACCGGAGGGGCCGGGAACGGGCTCAGGCCCGGCGCCCGAGATGCCCCAAGGCTCCGGTGGGGGGACCAAGGGTCCCCTGTTTTGGCGGACCCTCCCCGCCAACGCGTCGCTGATCGCTCCGACGGCCACAGGCGGGGGGCTTGGAGGTGCCGCCACCCATGCCCCCGCCGAGGGATGTCACCATCGAGAATCCCTCGGGCGAGCGGGCGGCGTCCGTGCCACGGAGCGGGGCCGGGCGCGATGCCGAGGTGCTGGCCACTCCTCCACCATCGGCGGGGGCCGGCTCGTCCGCCGAGCTTGCCGCTCCGACAAGCTCCGGGGCGGCGAGTAGGAAGAGGAGGGTGGTGCCGAAGACCACGTAAGTCGTTTTTCGTGTGATTTTTCCTGCCGGAGTTTTGTTTCAACATAATGACATTACCTTTTTCTTGTTGCCGCCGCAGCACGTGGTCCGGGCTATCTCTCCGGGTCTCTCACCAGAAGGTGCTGAAGATCCGAGGGGATGACACGGCCGGGGAGAGAGCCCGCGCCTCGAGCGAGGAGACTCACCCTCCCGTGGGTCTGACGTCAGCGTCGGAGGGACCTTCTGCGGGGAGGGTGACTCTGTCCGAGGTTGCTGCTGCCGCATCCTCGGCTGCTGCGGCGGCGGTTCCGTCGCCAGCCCCCGGGACTCCGGTCGTCGGTTCCGGAGGCGCCTCGCGGGAGCCGACCGTTGACGTCGTCGCGCAACCAGTCGCCGCGGACTCAGCAGCGATGGACGCCGCAGCGAGGGCTCCTCCTCTTCGCGAGAAGGGTCCTTGGGCATTGGCGCTGACGGGCCCGCCCCCTCGGGAGCTGACGTCCTCTCGGACCGAGTGGGCGGATCGGGCGGACCCTCAGGGACCGCCCATCTTCTCGCTTCGGGACGACCTCGAGGGCCCCGAGTGGGACGCTGTCCAGGAGCTGGGGTCTGACTCGGCGGCGACCCTCCGCACAGTCGCCGATGTCCTCAACACGGAGCTCTCGGATCGGCTTCGGGTGAGCCTCAGTCGCCTTGTAACTTCACCTGTGCGTAAGTACTTGACTTACCTGCTGTCGTTTTTCCTTCCTTCTTAGGGCCTGATGCGCACCTCCCGGGACAAGTCCCGCTTTCTCCGCGGTGGGCTTGGCCTTTGGAGGCATCTTGACCTCAAGAAGAGGGCGCTTGACCGTGCCCAGAGCGAGCTCGCCGCCGTGACCTCCCGGCTCGCCGAGGTGAGTGTCAGCAATGCCCTCCTGAAGGAGGTGGTTGCGGAGGCAGTGGGCCGGGTCGCCTCCTCGAGAAGACCTCCACCGAGAAGACCTCCGCCGCCGCATCACTGGCCGAACTTGATAAATGGCATCGGGAATTCGTTCATAGGCTACTGGAATCCAAATCCACAGTTTGACGGAGAAGAAGGTCTGAGTAGAGCTTGAGAAAGAGCAGCTTTTCCTGAGTCTACAAAAAACGAAGAAAGGGAATTCCACACAGAGGGGGCATGAAGCGAGTAGCTCTTTCGTGATATAATTTATCTTCTCCATAATGGTGTGACCTTGCTTTCATCCCTTAGGCCATAACCATCTCTTTGTCACGAACCGTCAGCGTCCACTAATCGTACTTGAGTCTTCTTTGTAAGCTCCTTTTCAAGCCTTGTTTCAGCCCCTCTCTCTCCGGCAATAAGTAAAGATATTTCAAGCTTTGGATAGGCCGAGAAAGCCTTCAAACTATCACCATGAGAAAGAAATCTGTCTCCCGAGCTTTAAGAGGTTACCGTTCAAAACAAGCTAGGTCTATACGAGCCAATTGCAATTTCTTTTTCCCATTCTGTCTTTTACGTTACTTGCTTGACTACGTGTGGGCTGCATATTTTAAGTGAAGCGGTAGCCATTCTAATTCATCTAAAATTTGCATATATAGTTTATTTTATCTTTGATGAGAAAGCTCTTCTAATTAATTCAAGACTGCCTTGATTTTCCAAGTTATTACTCGAGCGCGCTGAGGCAACTCTGAACTAAGCTCAGGGGAGGGGTAGTAGGTATGCTTCCCTCCAGCACCTTGAAGATCGAGGTTTTTCTTTTTGAAAAGCGGATTTCTCCCATCATCCATCGTCTTTGTTTGTTAAAGTATGGAATTCTCACCAAGAGCTGCGGAACTCATGACTCTATTAGAAAGTAGAATGACCAACTTTTACACGAATTTTCAAGTGGATGAGATCGGTCGAGTGGTCTCAGTTGGAGATGGGATTGCACGAGTTTACGGATTGAACGAGATTCAAGCAGGAGAAATAGTGGAATTTGCCAACAGTGTGAAAGGAATAGCCTTGAATCTTGAGAATGAGAAGGGTCGTCATTCTTGTTGATCCCTACACTGTTGGCCACTGACCGCACGACAGCTTCTCCAACGATGGGCTCACGAACACTGCCTCCTCACTGGTCTTCCTCGTCTTGACCTCCATCACGTTCTGCACGCCCACAGGAGCATGCATTGGAAGATGTGTTTAGCCAGCAGCTAATCTCACAACAAACAAGCAATGAAGTTAAACACACTCGGAGCCAGACTCAATTTCCAGAGCATATAGTGAAAGATTAAACGTATACTGCCTTGTCTCGATTTTCACTGAGCACCGACCGCGCCCCCATGAGGGCTGAAGAAAAGGCGGCAAATGAGAGAGTTACGTACCTCCTTGTCCAAGTCGTGGAGATGGACTGAGCGAGGAGGAGCCCCTTGTCTCCTGCCCCTGCATTGCGACGGACGTGCGAGGAGGGCTAGATCGACAGTGAGTGTGGAGGGCGGCGGCGCGCCAGGAGCGAGGGCAGGCCCACGATCCGAACGTGCGGCAATGACGGCAGCCGAGGCACGTGCTATGGCGACGCAAGGGCAAGGCCCTGGTGGTGGGTAAGGGCGACGTCGGGGGCGGCGTGTGAGGACGATTGTGGGTGCGCGTGGAGCGATGAGGGCGTTGTACGACACGGCGGCCAGGGCTCGATACAAAGCAAGAACACACAAGGGAGTGAAAGAACAGAGCTATCTCAGGTTAGAGGAGAAAGAAAGGGAGTTTGAAGATTATATACGAGGGGTTTTCGTCTCGATTGGGATTACCCACCGGGACTACACACCCGTTTTTTTTTGTCCCGAGCGGTGCCTCCAACCGGAATTAGACTACGCCTGAGACTAAAGAGCGACCCTTACTAATACCAACCGGGACTAAAGGTCCTCTGACACAACAAAGCGTGACAGTAGCCGTTGGCCAGGAACCTTTAGTCCCGGTTGGTGGCTAGAACGACTAAAGACTCCTTTGGTCTCGAACACAAAAAAAAATATCGGGACTAAAGCCTAATATCGATCTTGGATGAAAGGTCTGTTCTCTACTAGTGATGGGGTATGATTCGCGTGGGTAGGGATGTATTAGCGCCGGGTGGGTCATCGGTGGACGAGCGGGGCAAAAACGATGACCGCTGACTCTTGTAGAGGTCGTGTTTCGAAAAAAAAAAACTTTACACCTGTTACATTGAATTTTTTAACGCATGTATTGATCATTAAATGTTGATATAAAAGAAAATAATTAGACAACTTACATGTAAATCGAGAGATCAACCTTTTGAGTCTAATTAATATATGATTGGACACTTAATGCTAATGTCAGTACATATGCTATATTACCTAAATATTCAAACTAGATAGAGAAGAGAAGAGAAAAGGCAGCTCACATACCGGTTCGGTTCCAAAAATTTTCTCCTGAAGTCCATGCATGGTACAGTACCGCACAGCACACACACCTTCGTTGCGGACGGAGTTCGTCCAACTGCGGTCACGTATACTCGATCATCGATGTCAATAATCCACGTGGCGGTGCGGGAGCTGGTCAATAATTAACCGGCTAAATATAAAACAAACAAACCCCCGAACTCAACGACAAATTTGAAAAGAAATCGAACTTGCATTTCTCCTCCCTGTTGCATGCGGTGCATTCAGTTAGATGGATCTGAATCTGATCGCGAGTTGCATGCATGCAGATCGAGCACGCACGGTTAACTCGGGCATTTCAAACTCATCCATCCAAGCGATGACCGGTTCCTTAATTAGTCGTCCTCACCTTTTTCGATCATCATCGATGGCTGATCTCATCTCAACTCTCTCTTCTCTAGCTGCTACTTGCTGGATCGAGATAGTTGGAGCGAGTTCGAATTCGAATGAACGCACGCACGCATGCATCCATGCCCGTGCATGGAGGATGCATGGTGTTCGTTCGGCCGGCGAGCTTTCTTTTTTTCTTTTAATAGCCTGCCGCCGCCCACTATTCTTGCGCGGAAGAGGAGAGGCAGGAAAGAGCTCCCCGCTCCGCCCTCTTCTCCTCTCCTCCTCTCCTATCCCTACGCCGACGCCGACGCCGAGGGTCGCGACGACCCCGACCTCGCCGGCCTCGCGCGACCGCCCGCCTACCATCCATGTCTGCCTCCTCCTCAAAGCCTGCACCGCCGCCACCGCAGCACCAGCTCCACCTCCACGTCAGAGCCACCGCCACCAACGACGACTCGGCCGACTGCCCCGGCGCCTCCGAGTCGTCCTCCTCTTCCGACGACAATGCCAAGCGCCCCACCCCCACCCCCGCCGCCGCCGCTGGCGGCGGCGGCGGCGGGAGCTGGCACCAGGCATGCGCGGCATGCAAGCACCAGCGGCGCAAGTGCACCCGGGACTGCCCGCTGGCCCCTTACTTTCCCGCCGACCAGACGCGCCGCTTCAACAACGCCCACCGCCTCTTCGGCGTCCGCAACATCCAGAAGACGCTGGGCCGGGTCAGCCCCGAGGTCGCCCCGGAAGCCATGCGCGCGCTCATCTACGAGTCGGAGGCTCGCGCCGCCGACCCCGTCGGCGGCTGCGTCGGCATCATAGAAGAGCTGCGGCGGCAGATCCACACCACTCAGATGCATCTCCAGTATGTTAGACAGCAGATCGCCATCCATCGTGCCGCTGCTTCTGCTTCTGCACCCAACGACACCGCCGCCATGGCTGGGCAGCAGCAGGACAACGTTGCGGCGGCGGTGGGCGCGCTCTACGCCGCCGGTCAGCAGCCAATCCCGTATGGCGGCGGCTCCGGACTGATCTTCCATGACCAGCAAGATTACAACAATGCCTTCAAAGTGGAAGAGCAGAATTATCGCGACCAGCAGCTCTACCATTACTTCTGTTACAACAATGGCGCCGCCGGCGGCGTCGAGGCCACTAGCGAAGATGGGGGGATGCATCAGCAGCAGCAGTACGGCTTCGCCAACGTCGACGGCAGCGGTGTCAAGGGTGGGTCACTGGTGGCTCTCGGCGAGCAGCTCAACTTGAAGCCACAGCTCCTGCCGCCGGCGACAATACAGCACTATAGCCCTGCTGCTGCCGGCGATGTGCTGCATCCAGAACAGGAGAAGCACGACGACGTAGATGAGCATATGGAAGAGCAGCAGGCGCCGGCAGGGGCGCCATGCCACCTGGAGTTAGGCTTCTCCTCTTTTCTTTCTGATTAATGCATGAGATCGAGAGACATTCATCCATGTGCATGCACAGTTTTTAATTTCCTTGTTAGTTCGTATTTAATAATTAGTTTAAGCAACGTCGATTAGGTATCTCAAGTTTTCGTTGGAGACTGTTAGTTGTTTCTGCAGATCCGAACCCATTAGTAATTTGTTTAATGATGTTTTATCATTGATTATTTTCCTCGCTCTACGTGATCAATCTCTTCTTTGATGGAAGGTTCATTAACTATCTTTGAGGAAAGAAACAAGTAGACGGCATCATGCTTATGTTTGTTGAGATTAATTAGGGATAATTAATTGTTACTGATCAATTTATTATTAACAAATATAGGATTAGCAACTACTAATGGCAGTTTTAGTTTAGGCCCATTCGAGAGGCCCTTTGGACAAAAAGCACATGCTTTAATGTATGTATGTATGTATGTATGTATGTGTATATATATATATATGTGTATATATAAATATATTTTTAAGGATTTTAAATCAAAATATCTTATGATTGAAAATCCTCATGAATTATGGATCGCTCTTAAAGAGCGATATGAATAGCAAAAGAAACTTATTTGACCTGAGGCCAATCATGAATGGAATCATTTATATGTCTCTTAAATTGGTGGCAGACTACAGTAATGTTGGCTTTCGTTTGACGCAATATTGCAACAGGAATACATAGCTCATAATTACCCACTCTATTATCAGCTTGTTCATACATTGACTCAGATAGAAAAACATGATGAACTTCTTTTGAAGAATCATCATAAGCGCCGTGTTGGTTCGGCCCCTCTACATGAGGTTCACAACGTATAGAAAAATGCTAAGAATAAGTTCAATGAACCTATTCCAAAGAGCAAAGCTAGTAAACATAAACATAATAGGAAACAAAGATTTACTCAAAAGATGAATAAGGACAATGTAAAACCCAAAAATGACAACAAGTGTCATAGATGTGGAGATTTTTCGCATTTTGCCAAGAATTGTCGTGTACCTAAGCATCTAGTTGTTTTATACCAAAAGTCTTTGAAAGAGACTAAGCCAGCAGGAGATAAAAAAATATGAGACTCACTGACTAAGCCAGCAGGAGAAAAAAATATGAGACTCACTTCAATCTTGTATGCATCTCTCTTAACATTGAAGAGAAACTGCCATCAATGGACAACATGCTCCTAAACTTTGGTTCTGGAAACATCTTTTGAGATTTGGAGTAATCACTTTTCAATATTTGATATTCGACTTGCTAATTGTTGTAATATAGTAGGCTAAGTTATACAAACTTATAGTATTTTAGGTTCTATTATATTACTATTAAATTATATCATCTCATTGATAGTGTAATATCATTATCTTATATTTTATATTCAATAAATTGTATGTATAATTCTATATGTTAATATTACCACTTTAAAATTCCATTTATTTACATATAAATTGTTGTTGCTACCACTTCAAAGGAGAAAGAACTATGCCTTGTGGACTCATGTACCACAAACTCTATACTTAGAGAAATTAAATATTTCCAAACTCTTAAGAAAAGAAAAGGAAATATTATGACCATTGCTGGTCGGGATGCGATAATAGTTGGTTTAGGACGAGCCACTATTTTCCATCCCATGGGTACAAGAATTATGATGACGAATGCATTGTTGTATCCCAACTCGACTCGTAGCCTTCTGAGTTACAGAGACATCCATAAGAATGGTTTCCCTATAGAAACAAATCAAGAGAATAACGAGGAATTTCTTCTCTGGACAACTTAATGGATTTGGTAACTCCTTCTACTCCTAAACCTATGTAGCTATTCTCTAGATGGTGAAGGTCTAATTATCTAGGGCTATGAACTAGGTATGAATTGATATGAAACCCTGGGGGGTCTGGGGTTGTATATATAGGCTGGAGCGACGAATCTCAGCCCTCGGATCAAACCGACTTAAGGTAGTGGTCCAGATTAATCCTCAAACATTGTGGAGAACCGACATGTGAAACCGGAGACTGACTGGTAGGGCCATGGATCGACCGATCAGGGGGGAGATCGGCCGACCCCCTTCTCTGCCATCTAGGTCCCACTTTTTCCAGGTGAGTCTCTGGTGTTCTATAGAATATTCTTGACACACTTTTGCCACGGAACTTGATGTATTAGTCCGACATGTGGGTCTCCTTTGGTTCTTTTCTGAATAACACTCTGCAAAAAACTGAATCACTAAAACTATAGAATTCTATCAGTTTAAACCCTATTCTATGGTTGTGTTTGCATTTATACCCTTATTTCATGTTTGGTTGATGGGTAAAATCATACAATAATTACCATCAATAAGCGCTCAGACTAGGATAAGCAGATGGTAGCAATTCAAACAGAGATTGCCTCACTTAATAAAAGAAAAGTGTTTTCAGCTGTGATGCCAACACCTCCTGGTATCTTCCCTCTAGGATACAAATGGGTTTTCATTCGTAAAAGAGATGAAAACAATAAAGTGCTGAGATATAAAGCAAGGCTTGTGGCACAATGCTTTACGCAAATACTCGGCGTTGATTTCAACGAAACTTACTCTCCGGTAATGAGTGGAATAACATTATGATACTTAATATCACTGGCAGTACAAAATCGTTTATCTATGAAATTGATGGACATAGTGACCGCACAATTGTATGGGTCATTGGATTCAAATATATAAATGATAGTTCCTGATAGAATTAGTATACCAAATCCTAAGGCAAATCGCAACACATATTGCACCAAGTTGCAAAACTTGTCATATGACCTAAAGCAGTAAGGCCGAATGTGGTATAATTGGTTAAGTGAATTCCTCAAGTTAAAGGGATACACAAATAATGATGATTCTCGATGCTTTTTCGTTAAAAGATTATCATCGGGTTTTTGTATTATATCCGTTTACATCGATGATCTTAATATCATTGGCAATGAACCTGATATTAATGAAGCACGTCGTCATTAAGGACAGAGTTTGATGAAAGATTTGGGTCAACCCAAATTTTGCTTGGGTTTACAACTTTAGCATTTTCCTACTGGTATGTTTGTATACCAAGCAGCTTATGTCCGGAAAATATTAGAGAAATTCAATATGGACAAGTCATATCCAGCAAAAACTCCAACGGTTTAGACCACGGGAGGAAGGAGAAGAGATATTGGGGTATCATATCCCATATCTTGGTGCCATTGGAGCACTAATGTATCTTGCTAATAAAACTCAACCGAATATTGAATTCACAGTTAATTTACTTGCAAGGCATAGTGCTAAACCTACCAAACATCATTGCAGAGGGGTTAAAACTGTTTTGAGATATCTCAATGGCACAAGAGATCCTAAATTATTTTATAATAGAACATCCAGTTTTGTTGGGATATACAGACGCTGGTTATTTTCTCTGATAACCACAATGCTAGATCACAAACAGGTTTTGTATTCCTACATGGTGCAACTTCAATATCCTGAGAATCCTCAAAGCAGACCCACCAATCATTTTGAAATAATAGCTTTATATGAAGCATCACTCAAATGTGTTTGGCTTCGTAGAATGATAAACCACATAAATCAATCATGTGGTATTGGTGCACTTGATTCACCAACAAATATTTTTTAGGGTAATTCAGCATGTGTTACTCAGATGGAGTCAGGTTATATTAATTCGCAAATTATTCTGCCCTCATGGCTCCAAAAGAATGGAGAAGTTGAAATCTTGTAATTTAAGTCATGTGATAATCTGGTAGATTTATTCACAAAATCTCTACCATACTCCGCATTTCGTTAATGTGTTGAGGGCATTTGTTATGAGAAGGTTTAAATATTTGCAAGAATCAGGGGGGAATCTTTTTAAATATGTTGCCCCTGTCAGTGCAGGCACTTGATGAATTTGAATTGCTTCAACAGCAACTAAATGCTATAAAATTAAAATATGGCATTTTAAAACCATGTGACATGCAAGCAGGCTCCTTATATATAATGGTGGCCATGAATGTTGTTTGCACCAGATTTTTGGCCTAAGATTTTATTTTACACATCTCTAATATATTCAATACACCCAGTCCATACAAGCGAGCATTTTCTATCAGCCTGTTGAACAACACATAATTTCAGGCCCATCCATGCCACATTTGCTAGGTCAGCCATCAAGCATTTTTCCTGGACCACCCCTAGGACCATTGTTGTATGGGCCAACCCAAACACAAATGATTCAAATTTTATTTACAAAATACATGAGATAGACATATGCATCTTACACAAGCATAACAACCAGAAATTAACAGAGACAAAAAATTAATTGAAATAAATTAACAGGGGCAAGCATTTTAAGAAGCTTGTCTCTAGAAATATCTGTACCCAAAATTAGTACATAAGTTTACCGTGTGAATTAGGATGAAGATAAACATTATATAAAAGTTGTAGGCCTTAGCGTGATCTACAAGTTTTTAGTTGAATAGTTTTTTATTTAAAACTGTTTAGAGTCCAAAAATATTATTTTAGTTTCTTATATTTCGAAATTTAAATTTTCAAACAACCTTGAATGTTGCGATTATATATCAAAGTTGTAGTTCTCGGTACAATCTACAACTTAAAAGTTGAAATATTTTTTATTTGTATTTGTTTGGTTCTCATAGATTTTGAAACTTAAAATTTAGACTTTCCAAACCACCATGAATGTTTACATAGTTAATACTATAAAGTTGTAGTAGCTGGGCCAACCTACAAGTTTGCTGTGGATAAAATATTTTATTTGAAGTTGTTTAGAGTTTTAAATTCATATATTTTAATATTTATTTTTTAAAATTTGGCAAACAAATCTCGGATGAAGACACTTTCTAAAATAGAGCTCGACGGGACCTAAAACGTGTACTTGAAACCATTTTTAATTTGAAACCATTTAGTATATAAACTATTCAATATAGGATTATAAAATGTAAATAAAAAACTAGCTATGTATATATAGTCACAAAAGAAGTTTCCAGTGGTAAAAAGGCGTTAATTATATTAAAATTTTCATAATGGTTACAAAAAAGAATATAAACGGTAATCTGAACATAAAAGACGTAACTACTTGGCCACACTGCCCGTCTCAAAAATAAATTAAGAGGTAAAATAATGTTTACCTTTGGACCACACTATTTTTTTTTACTCTATATAGATAGCTATCTTTTGTTTCCCGTAATGATATCTATCTCTGTCACTACTAGCAGGTGATGACGACGGCGAATCGGCGAGAACGAGACGAGAGCCTTCCAGCCGGTCGGCTGCAGCGTGCAGGTAAGCAACCTCTGTCCGTCACCACTAGTGCGCGGACGACCGTGGATACGTACGAGGATGAACGTTTCTAGCAGCTAGACCAAAAACACGCGTAGTATATTCCACGCGGAGCCCGGAATCACCATTCCACGCCCGGGACCCGGCTGGAGGCCGGATGCGAGCGACACGAACACGACCGCGCGGCAACCGGCCGGGCAGGAGTACGTAGTACGTCCAAACCGACCACCAGCCGGCAAAGATGACAAGGTTGGGATGTCTTGCTTGCGTTGCTAATACCTGAACCTTCTTTGCATGCATGCATCTATGCAGATTTTGGATTAGCAAGTATCGATCCGTCATCCGTGACGGGCAGGTTTTGATCGGTTGGAAAAAAGAAAAAGGAACTTGTCAAGAAAAACGTATTGCGCCGATGGCTACGTACGGCGTGTGTGTATATCCTAGATATAGCAGCAGCCCTAGCCCTGAAATATCAGGGAACGCAGCTGTTACGCACAACATTAATTCAGTGTTAAAAACAGAAAAGAAAAATCAGACGACGGTGCTGCACTAGTCGGCCCGTTCGCTTCTTCAATCAGCCGCTTATTTCCATCCATGGTACAGTATTTTTCTCTCACAATAAATCAGCACAAGTCACAATCAGCGCTTATTTTCAGCGCTATCGAACAGGCTGATCTGCTACTTGACTTGACGGCCAAGTTTATTTATTCTCAGTGCAAGCGTTAACAGGATGATCACAATGACTTATTGGCCCGTCACCGTGAGAGTGAGTAGTCCCATGGTATGATAATAACATTGACACGAGAATGCCATATCCCGGAAAGTGGCTCTAAAATTTCCAACTAATGAATTGGCAAACTAATTAATTAATCAATGCAACTGGCCCGATGCCTTGACTCTATATAGCTAGCTTAAGCTAGACGCTAGCACGCGGAAGCGCGAAGAATCAAATAAAGAAGGGATAAAGTACACCTGGTGAGATAGATGGGGCATGTTCGGTTGTGATTCCAACACTGTTTACTTGTCTTATTCTGACTATTTTTTTCTTACAATAAATTAGCATCAATCGAAATTAGCGCTTCTTTTTCATAAACGAACAGAGCGGTCAATCGTTTACCGACCTCGCTAGGGTCAGGTGACTGTTGCTGTATGCTGCATACAGTTAGCCTCAGATTAATCTAGCTAGAGAAAAAATCTCGAATACGTAAAACATATTTGTACCTTGATATTAAGGAAGAGTTTGATACAAATATTGTGCTTCCAGCAAGCGTCACACGAGTTTGATATAAATATGTATACCTTAGTAGTGAAAGTGCAAGCCCACCACTTTACAATAACACAACCTAAAGTGGAGGGATTGCACTTCCACTGCTACCGACGTGACTCCTTCCCAGCGTCCTAGAAGAGCGCTACCAGCTGTGATGTTCCATGTGCCATGCTTGGCCTCCTAGAGCGTCTCGTACGCCTTCTTTGCCGATGTGCTTGGAGTTCATATGCCTAAATCAAACGAATCTCATCTCACTTGGACGCAAAGCACCTCTAGAGCAAGTTTGTCAGTGTAGTAGTATCATTATATGATTAGTGAGATTATTTTGTTTGTTCTATATTGTATTTAAGTTGTTCTAACTTTCTATATGTGCAGATACATTTCTATTATTTATTAGACATGGCTTATTCCTAGATTAAAAAAGGAATATAACTTAAAGGAAATAAAACGACTTATAATTTAAAGCGGGGAGAGTGCCAACAAATAGCTTTAATTCTCATATGAGAAACACCAACTATTATCATTGTATTTTATTTGCTAAGTAGTCTATCTAATTCAAGCCTTTTTTTTTACACGGACGGATATTTCAATTCTTGACAAAAGGTGTATATGCATGTATTCCAAATCTATACCTACTAATAAATTTTTCGTCATCCCTATTTTTTGTTCTAGTCTCGGAACTGCCCGTGGTCTCGGCAACTGTCCGTCACATGTACGCTCCGAAATCCTTCCCTTTCCTCAGCTTCGCGACTTCGCCGCCTGCCCGAACGCCTCCATCTGGGCGTCACCACGAAGCCGCTCCAAAGGGGACGGCCCCGCCCTACCCTGCCACCGGCTCGGTGTCGAGCGCCTCAGCATCGGCGACGTCCAGCGCCTCGAGTGGGACGCGCTCAATGCCAAGATCCGCCGGTGGATCCGCGCTGCCGTGCCGCCATCCGCAGCGTCTTCGCCAGCGAGCGCCGCCTCCAGCACCACCATCTCCGCCGCCAAAGCGCCCGCCACACACGACACCCCTTCGCCGAGGCCGTCAAGGGCGCCGTGCTGCAGCTCTTCGGCTTCGCTGAGGCCATCAGCATCTATCGGTCGGGAGAAGCTCGTCAAACTACCACATGGTTGAAGATCTTAATTGTTTGCGTGATGATGAGGGGCTCCATGTTAGTGGTGGCTTTTCGTCAGGGATATCCAAGACGGCATTGCGGGAGCGTTTCAAGTCCTTCAATGTTGCATTTGAGGATGTGCATAGGGTGCGGCCAGGGTTGTGTGCCAGACAACCAGCTGAGGGAGGAGCTCAGGATCTCAAATGCTGAGAAGCTGCTGCTAGCATACCGGTCATTCCTTGGCAGGTTTCGACATCATATATGGAATGGGATGTTAGAATATGTCTAGGTTCCTTGTATGTGCAGCATGCATGCGTGTATGGTAAATAGATAGGAGATCCATAATTGTAGGATCTTATATGATGTAATCTCGTAACTATCATGTATGTAATGCCACCGCCAGGGGGCTGTTCCCTGTGCCTATATTAACACGCAACCGTGGACCTGAGAAGGTACCACGTTCCTCCTATTCTCACATGGTAATTAGAGCATCTTTCCTAATGGAATTGAAGAATGGCGCTCCCGTCATCCTCCGCGGCGCTAGCTGCGTTCTCACCTCTCGCCCTCTTCCCGGTCATGGAGAAGCTGACCAGGAACAACCACCCCATGTGGAAGCTGCAAGTTTTGTCTGTGCTAGGGGGACGCAACTCGTGCAGTTCCTCGATCCCGAGTCCCGAGCGCCGGACAAATTCATTGGCCCGAAGGAGGAGGAGAAGAAGCCGGACGAGGGATCTCAGCCTGTTCTCAACCCTGAGTATGAGAAGTGGCAGGCCCAGGATCAGCAAGTCCTTAGTTACTTGCTTGGATCTCTCTCGCGTGAGATTGGATCCCAGATCACCATGGTGACCATGGCGGCGGAGGCTTGGACAGCAATCCAGGCGCTTCACGCGTCGCAGTCAAGGGCACGCATCATCAGCACGAGGATGGCTCTCGCCAATGCGTCAAAGGGCGCATCCACTGTAAGTGAATATTTCACAAAGATGAAATCTCTTGGAGATGAGATGGCATCTGCAGGTCGCAAGCTTGAAGATGAAGAACTCGTCTCCTACATCCTGACTGGTCTAGATCAGGAGTACGACATGGTTGTCACTTCGGTGGCAGCGCGCGTCGAACCCATCACCGTGAACAAACTGTACGCCCAACTCGTGGCGTTCGAGCAGCGCATGGAAGCACGCGGCGGAGGCCAGCAGTCGTCCGTCAACATGGCCGCAAGAGGCGGCCGCGGCAACAACTACAACAACCAGCGCGGTAGTGGCCGCGGTGGATGCGGATCTGGCCGCAGCGGCGGTCAGAAAGGAGGCCACGGCAGCGGGCGTTTCCAGCCCGGTGTCTTCTGCCAACTGTGCAAGAAAGAAGGCCATGACGTTGTGCGCTGCTTCAAGAGGTTTGATTCTTCATATTCAGGTCCATCGCAGAAGACAGCAGCCGCAGCTACTACGAACTGGTACATGGACACTGGTGCAACCGATCATGTCACTAGGGAATTGGAGAAGCTGACCGTGCGCGACAAGTACCATGGAGGGGAGCAAGTGTGTGCCGCGAATGGGACAGGTATGAGGATTGCCAATGTTGGTCACACTCGTTTGCATTCACCCAATCTCCATCCGAAAAATATTCTGCATGTTCCACAAGCTCACAAAAATCTTTGTTCTGTAAACCGTCTTGCACGAGACAATAATGTGTTTCTTGAGTTTCACCCTCATCATTTTTCCATCAAGGAACAGGTGACGAAGAAAATCCTCCACACAGGCAGATGTGAAGGAGGACTCTATCCCCTAAAGCCATCGTCACCATCATCTTCAAATAAGCAAGTGTTCAGCGCCACCAAACCTCCCACATCGCTATGGCATCATAGGCTAGGTCATGCTTCGTCACATGTAGTCAAGCAGGTCCTTAGCCGTCATAAACTTCCTTTTGTTCAAGAGTCCAATAATCACCAGGTCTGTGATGCGTGTCAACAAGGCAAAAGTCACCAATTGCCTTACCCTAGATCCATAAGTTTGTCTAGTCATCCCATGGAACTTATTTTCTCTGATGTATGGGGGCCGGCACCCACTTCTGTCAGTCGTCATAATTTTTATGTGAGTTTTATTGATGATCATACTAAGTTTGTGTGGATCTATCTCTTGCGTCACAAATCTAAGGTTTTTCAACGTTTCAAAGATTTCCAAAACCTTGTTGAACGCCAGTTTGGGCACAAAATCCGTAGCATACAAACAGATTGAGGTGGTGAGTACCAAGCGCTGAACTCATTCTTTAAGCGTGTCGGAATAGAGCATCATGTGTCATGCCCACATGCCCATCAGTAAAATGGAGCAGCCGAACGAAAACATAGGCATATTGTAGAAATGGGTATAACACTCCTTGCGCATGCATCCATGCCTCTAAAGTTTTGGGACGAGGCTTTCTCAACGGCTGTTTATCTTATAAACTGCCTCCCATCAAAAGTCATTGAAAATCAAACACCTCATGAATGTCTCCTTGGGACACAGCCAGACTATACATTCCTAAGAACCTTTGGGTGCGCGGTTTAGCCCAACGTACGACCCTATAACACAAAAAGCTTGATTTTCGTTCAAAACAATGTGTCTTTCTTGGATATAGTCCTATGCACAAAGGGTACAAGTGTCTTGATCCTAAAGAAGGACGTGGTGTTTGATGAGACCGTGTTCCCGTTCGCTGCTCTTCATCCGAATGCTGGGGCACGCCTTCGCTCCGAGCTCACCCTCCTCGGATTTTGGGAATGCATGTTTTAGTGATCAACAATGTGTATCTCCTGCCTTCACTAACTGGCTGCAAAGCCAAAACTCGCGCATGCTTGAAACAGGAACAAACGGAGAAGGAAATCAGCAAGAAACGGTGGTTTTAGAGGATGATCACATGTGTTCCCCACTCAGAGACAGCGCGACGATCGAGGTGGATCTACCGGCAGCCTCGCCATCACCTTCGGCAGGTGGGATCGGAGAATCTCCTTCGGGATCGGCGCGAGTGCAGAATCTGTCTGCCCCTGCCGCGTCTAGGGAGCTACTGGTGTCCTCGCCTGGATCGTCTGCGGCCATCAGCTCTACTTCACTAGCCACATCATCGACTCCATCCTCCTCTCAGCCGCAGAATGATCCGCGACCGGGGGAGACAGCGCTGATGCCTGAGCCTGTGCAGATTTCGTCGTCCGGATCCTTTGAGGTCGCGGATTTTGTGGCTGCTGCGGAAGCTATCGTCACAAACCAAGCACAGGGGGTGGTCACACGCCTCCAACAGGGAATTCAGAGGCCCAAGACACGTACAGATGGAACAATCCGATGGTGCATGAATACCCAAACTACGACAGAAGAACCAGCAACTCTTGATGAGGCTCTCTCTAATCAGAATTGGGCAAAGGCTATGGATAGTGAACATCAGGCATTGCTGAGAAACAAGACTTGGCATCTAGTTCCTCTGTCCAAGGGAAGAAATATCATCGGATGCAAATGGGTCTATAAAGTCAAAAGGAAAGTTGATGGGACCATTGATAGATATAAAGCACGCTTAGTTGCAAAGGGTTTTAAGCAACGATATGGGATAGACTATGAAGACACCTTCAGTCCCGTGGTCAAAGTAGCAACGATAAGGTTAATCCTATCTCTAGCTGTGTCAAAATATTGGTCACTCCGTCAACTAGATGTGCAAAATGCTTTTCTCCATGGGTACTTAGAAGAGGATGTATACATGCAGCAGCCGCTGGGTTATGAAGACAAGGCACATCCCAACTATGTGTGTAAATTGGATAAGGCACTTTATGGACTGAAACAAGCCCCTAGGGCTTGGTATGCTCGGCTGTGCAAAAGGTTGGAAGACCTAGGGTTCACTGCGTCCAAAGCAAATACATCACTGTTTTACTACAGTCGTGGGCAACATAGCATATATGTGTTGGTGTATGTTGATGATATAATTGTGGCTAGCTCCTCACCGAGAGCAACAGAAGCATTGCTCAAGGATTTGCAAAAGGAGTTTGCACTCAAAAGACTTGGGTGACCTACATTATTTCTTGGGGATAGAAGTCAAGAGAAGTTCAGGTGGACTTGTACTTTCACAAGAGAGTCATGCGACTGACATCTTGGCTTGGTGTAATATGGACAAAGCCAAGAGTGTTGATACTCCACTATCTGTGTCTGAAAAATTGAGAGTAAATGATGGCACACGTCTTGGAATGGAGGATGCTACACGCTATCGGAGTGTGGTTGGAGCTCTTCAATACTTAACACTCACCAGACCGGACTTGTCGTTCTCAGTGAACAAGGTATGTTAGTATCTTCATGCCCCAACCACAACTCATTGGAGCGCCGTTAAAAGGATCCTGAGATATGTCTATGGGACACTGAAATATGGACTCAAGATCAGGAAATCGCCTTCTACACTAGTCAGCGCCTTCTCGGATGCCGACTGGGCAGGTTGCCTGGATGATCGATGATCTACTGGCGGATTTGCAGTATTTCTTGGTGGCAATCTAATCTCCTAGACAGCAAGGAAGCAAGCAACGGTGTCGCGATCAAGTACTGAAGCCGACTATAAAGCACTAGCGAATGCTACTGTTGAAATGATGTGGGTTCAGAAATTATTGAGTGAACTCAAGATCCAACATCCACGTGCTGCCCGACTCTGGTGTGATAACCTGGGTGCAAAGTACTTGTCTGCTAATCCCATGTTCCATGCGAGGACAAAGCATATAGAGATTGATTTTCACTTTGTCAGGAAAAGAGTAGCTCAAAGGTTGCTTGACATACGCTTCACCAGCTCAGGAGATCAGCTAGCCGATGGTTTTACAAAACCGATAACAGCTGCGAAGCTTCGACAATTCAGAGTCAATCTTAACCTTGTAAGTGGCTAAGATTGAGGGGGAGTGTTAGAATATGTCTAGGTTCCTTGTATGTGCAGCATGCATGCGTGTATGGTAGATAGATAGGAGATCCATAATTGTAGGATCTTATATGATGTAATCTTGTAACTACCATGTATATAATGCCACCACCAGGGGGCTGTTCCCTGTGCGTATATTAAGACGCAACCGTGGACCTGAGAAGGTACCACGTTCCTCCTATTCTCACATGGGAAGCATCCAGAGCTGTACATTAAGTACTCTGTTGAGGACCTTGAGGTAGCTGTGGCCTGTGGGTGATTTCTTTAGGGCGTTCCTCCTTCCCTATGTAACAGGAGGAGATCACATGGATGAAAAGGACTTGTACCTCAGGTATTCAACTAGCTGTTGTTGCTATTTATTCTTTTATTCTTCACAAGGAAGCTGGGGCTGGTATCTGGGCTCGATTTCTTCTGTCCTGATACATGTGAGTATAAATTTGGTGATATTCAATCAGAGATGGCAAATATGAATACATTTTGGGATCTTTCTGAAGCTGTCAATCGGCCCAGTGGTTCCTACTCTGTAAGAGAAGGTGTTCATTTGGTACACTATTATTATATAAACTAGGAGAATACGCCGCGCGTTGCTGCGGCGATTCCAGATAATTTAAAAAGATATTGGACTTATATATTTATAGTTATATAAATTAAACTATTTAAAATTAATTTTGGTGAATGGTTTGACATATTGATGTGGACAACTCAATGAATGTTACATGAAGAGATAGTTATCATAGTTACATGTGCTAGTTGACTTAATTGCAAGTTTTAGTGGATTACTGATGTGGACAGCTTGCATATCAAGAGAATTCACTAGTGGAGTTTGTTTATATAAGAAGTATAGATTTTGGAAGTAGCATGTCCATATAAGAAATTATTTCAGTAACGTTGAATAGTTGGAACTCATGGCATTTCTGCCCCTGTTTCGCACCAGCTTTTGTTACCCTTTTCATTGTTAACAATTATCCAAAGGGTCTATGCTTTGTGAATTAGATGTAAAAAGATCTACATGACTCTCATGTACCACATGATTTTGTAATATGATAATATCATGCTATAAGATTTACACTTCGTTACTATTATATGATTAGTAAGTTAGAAAATGGATGCTATTTGGCAGTAATGTTTCAAATTTTTGATTGTGTGATTATCTTCTCTGTACACACCACTTTGGGATGCTGTCCTTTTGACATACTTTGTCTTAGGTGGCCATTATATTCTTTTCATTACCCTTGTTCAGCTAAAGCCCAGTGTTGATACTAGGTGCAGAGAGGAAGAATCTGCAAGCTATAGTGATTGACTATATCAATATGCCTTGGAAATCAAGAGAGTTTGGTAGCGAGTCAATTTTTTTTTTGAATCAGTAGCTAGTCAATGGTTAGGTAGCTGTGTAAATTGTGGTAAATGTAAATCTGAAATTCCTATTGCTAGGGGGGGAATCCAATTCCAATTTTATGGATTTGTTAAATTTTTATGGAGGTTTTTGTTACTATTATATATACCTAAAACACATTTTCGGTTGTAGATATGTAATCGTGTGTTTGCCCTCACCTATCCGTTGCAACGCATGGGTAATTATGCTAGTTTCTACTAAAACAACGCTATTGATTTCGGACTATTAGTCTGGGCTTTACTACACAGGACAAAGCTGACACAGACCTAATTATCTACCTATACACAGAAAGCTGTATACCAAAGACCCTCACTCGTGGGACCAAACCGTAGTTCGGATAGTAAGCTCTCCGGTTGGGAGGCTACCGACCTGCGTTCGAGCCTAGCTCAACGCTGGTTTTCCCACTAGGGAACAGTAGTTCCCTTAATATTATTTCCGTTGCCTCACGGGTGGATGCACCACAATGGTCAGGGTGACGTGCCCGTCACGTTCAGAGCCGGTCGACTTCGGATACCTCTCAGCCACCTGCAGTCTCTTCGTATAGGTGTAGATCTAACTTGCGTACTAGTGCGTGTGTGTGAGTGTGTGCGTGTGTGTGGTGGTGTGAGTTGGTGCGTGAGTTCAGATACTACAGCTTGTACTTGAAGAGTTGAGGCTTAAAAAAAAACCTCACTCAAACTACTGTACATTAACAGTAACCAAAATAGAACCGCACGATCATCAAAAGTCAATGCATCTGGCCGTCCACGTACCTCCTTCTGGAACCTCCTCTCATCCCCCTCCACACGGCAAATAATTAAAAAAAAAAAGAGCAAAAGAAAACACGCCGCTACTTCGTCTCGCGCCGCCGCCGCCGCCGCAACCGCACGGCTCTGCTCGGCCGCGACCGCGATCCTCCTCGCGGCAGCACGCTCGGCGGCGCGAGTAGCCGCAGTACGGCGGCGCCCGCGCCCGCCCACTGGCCGTCCACCCTACATACCTTCTCGATCCTTCCCCCACCCCCGCCTATTCGTCGATTTTTCCACCGCCCCTGCCGATCCGGCGAAAAAAAAAGTCGCTGCCTCCTGTAGGACCTCTTGGCTCTTGGCCTCTACCTCGCGCCTCTTCCTCTCCCCCGGAGGCGGCCCGCCCGAGGGACGACTGGAGCGGCAGCGCGCCTCGGTGGCTTCACCCACAGGCCCCACTGGGAGCGGAGGCGCCGCCCCGGCCGACGACGTCGCCTGCGCTGCGGCCGCAAGTGACGGCCATGTCCGGCGTCGTGTCGCCACGGCGCGGCTGCACCAGCTCGGGGACCAACATCGACTCGGCTGCCCACCTGCACGGAGGCCGCACCACCTCATGGATGATGCACACCACGTGCTCTATGATTTGCCTCCGCAGCAATTTTTGGTTGCTAACCAAATAACCATGAATAACTTCAGGTATGGAGGTCCATGTACAAACTTCCAATTGAAGGTACATGCTGTTAGTCCAGCATCAGTTGCCGCAGGTAAGTATTGGTTTCTTCCGTAATGAATAGTCTGCAGTTTGTTTCAGCAGTCTCTGCTAATTACCTCTCAAATTTGTTTGGCTTCCCTATAGTGCATCACTATGTTTATTCTTCAATGATTTGGGCAATGTTTTCATACTATTCTCAACATTTTTAATTACATTTGACTCTGTTATCAGTTACAGTTTGTTTAATTGCAGGTTGCTTATAATTTTTTTCCCTAATCGTGAATATGTGCTAGATTATATGGATTATGGAAAAAAGAAATTTCACTCTGCTTTTCATGTGAGAGGTAAATCATCTCCAATCTTAGCCTATATAATTTGTTTGGTCAGTTAGCGATTATAATATAATTGTACATCCTATTCTAATATACTTACCAATTAGATGCAGCTGGATGTGAACGCGTGAATGACAATTGTGTACTGCCTCCTAAATTTATATTTTAAACCTGAAACCTACGGTTAATGCGTCATTGCTGAGTGTGTCTAGCCTCCTTTTTTTTTAAAAAAAAAAAGGTTACCATGGTTGCATGGATGCTCTCTGGTGTGACAAACCCTCCTGCATGGGCGAATTCTGGCCTGGACGAGATCAGACCATACGATGGCCGTCATGGAGTTTGGTGCTGCATCAGTCGCTTTCCATTCCATAAACATCCTCTAATCAATTGTCCTGCTAGATAAGTGTTTACGCAGCATGATAGATATTTGGTTGCATTGCCTTCTGGACTCCTTCAATTGAGCCAATGCCTTTTAAAACTTCTTTTGGGCACAGTTTGCAGTACCTACCCACCTGTTAGTTCTACAACAGGTCACAAATATAGAGCATTCAAGATTCTCACATCAATGATGGTTAGTTTACTTGCTGTGCTTTTGCTGCTACATCTAATATATTTGTCGTCGTCTATCAACAAAAGACTCTTAATTCCTAAAACTTTTTCTGTGATTAGTGTTCTGTTTGTCCTTCATAACACTGATAACATTTTGTGTTGCTTAATGCACCTTTTGCTATTATAGCTCTAATTTACAGTACATGCCACCGTTTTTTTTGACTCCATCCAGACCTACACCACCATTTTTTTTGGCTCCATCATCCATACCTACACCACCATTTGGTTGTCAAATAGTAATCCCATTTCACCCACCAAAATAAATACTTCTATTAGTACGATATTCTGTTAGCCTCCTTTAATTTTTAACATCACATTTTAATTTTCATCATGGATATGTACAGGATCAGTTGACAAGAATGCAAACTAGGACAGGCTTCCACACCTCTTTGTTCATCAGATGGAATAGTATCTTCCCACCATCAGCAACTGATAATTATAGCACAAACACTTCTTTACTTGGGTGCTCCTGTTCTCCATGTACAAAGGAAGCCATTATTTATGATCTCTTTATAAAAGATTTCACATACCCCTTACTAAACTCATCAGTTCGGTTTTTTTTTTTTTTTTTTTTGAGGGGGTCTTCAAGTATCACTTAATTAATTTATCCCCTTCCTCCATGCCAATGTAACGTTTTGATACAAGTTGCCTGATATCTAATGTTTTTTGCCACTGGACCTAAATCTACCGCATATCCTGTATTGTCGCAGTTTTCTGCCCGCGAGAAGCGCGGGGTTACATGCTAGTTTCCCTGGTTTTTCGAGGTCTGAAAAAACTTTCAAATTTTGCTTATCCAGAGCATGAAATAGGGTTGGTCCACAAAACAAATTAATATATTTACGATAATTGTTGAACGATAAATCCACCGGCATCTCGTAGATTGATACTATGAACCTCTAAAATTTATTTACTATACACTGACTGAGGACCCGAAATGGATAAGGCGAGTAGATAAAACGTATAGAAAAGCTAACAGTTGGCAAAAGCGGGAAGCCAATCATGTGAAGCTACGTGCAATGGCATGCCCGGTCAACGATTGACTGACCGACCGCTTTGCTCTACCTGGCGACCAACTTTAAACACCAAAACGAGTTATTAATTAATTCTTCAATATTTATTATATATATGTAATGTATACTCCAACTCGTGCATCATGCCATCATCGTCCACCCAACCCAACGCCGCCGCACCATTGTCCGACAAGGCAACAAGCACCGTAGCCTCTTCTTCTATATGAGCAGAGCAGGCACCCAAGATTCTGAGCCTGGTGTATTCAAAATGTAAATAGGTTAAACAAAGCTTTTGTACTAAAAACCTAGTATTTTGCATGTATAATATCACAAAGTTATAATTGTATGATATATCGAAAATATATAATATAATTGAGCACGATGATTTCACACATCTTTAATTAGGATTTCATATATTCATAGAATTTTAGTATAATATGAAATTGCTTAGCATAAAAGTACAAATAGTTTAACATAACAAAGTGGAAATATGTAGTCACATTGTCAAAGCAATTGAAATGTTTTTATCCTTAGTTTGCAACAAGAATAAAAAAAGGAATTGCCGAATCAGTAAATTAGACTGTGTCTGATTGCTCCATAGAACCGTAGGTGACAATTGACACATTGTTTGAGTGTTGGCTGGGCATTAGCGACTTGGCACATTCCTTCCAGCATGCTCTGCTAGCACTCGCAGGCTCACAGCGACGCAGGCGCGTGACTACAGGAAACAATGCGTTATGGCACCGCAGGATGGATAAGTTGTCTGGCCTTCTTGGGCCAATGGGCCGTCTGATGGGGATGGAAAGGAGTAGAAGAGGCTCTGTCTTGTACTGAATTCTTCACATGATATATTCCAGTTATATTCGTTGCTTTTTTTTTTTACAATGCATATGCATAAAAAATATCAAGTTTTTTTAAAAAATTTGGGTATTCAACTGAATACCCTCGAATTACAATGGCCCACCCCTGAGAGTAGGTGCCTCGCCCGTGCCTGTGGATAGGACTTATTGTGATTGTAACTGATATACATGACTGGTTTATTGTGAGAGATAAAAGGATGTTGGTCCCATGTTTGATCTGGTAGTAGTTAAAGATTGAATTTTGCCCTGGCGATCGTGGTGGGATTGGTGCACCTCTATATGCTGTAAAATGAAGGTACTCTTGCGTTCATGCTATAATTGTTCCTGTGACCACATCGTACCAACAGAAAACTATCTACTCATTGGTACGGTTTGTTGTTCACGTGTTATGATCTCGCTCATCAGATTGCCCCCCTTCCCCTGGTCAATGGACTGTTCGCGCATGGAAGACTGGATTTCCTTATAAGTATGTTGCACCAATGTTGTCACACCACAAGCATGCAACTGCGGCTGAGCTATGCCTAGTTCCCTGAGTTAGGTTTGAACCTAAATAATTTCTGCTGTAGCATTTAAGAAAGGTTTCTATTCTGCTTCGGTACTTGGTCTTGAAATAGTTGCTTGCTTCTGAGCATTCTAAGAAATCAGATTAGGGCCTGTTTAGATTCATCACCAAATATTAAAAGTTCCATTACATCAATATTTGGACAATGATGCATTAAATGTTGATAAAAACTGGAACTAATTTGACGGCTTCGGAAAATGTTGCAAGATTAATCTTTTGAGCCTACTTATAACATTATTGGATACTTATAGCGAAAAAATAGCACGTTGCTACAATAAAAATTTTTGCAAAATAAGCAATCTAAACCTGTTAGCTCCCAAGAATACCGTCTTCCAGTGGACTTGCGATCATCCGGACATCCTACAGTTGTTTCGTGGCTGAAATGTAGGATTGATTGTGTAAGATAATTATTAAACTGAAACGAACAGGCTAAGACGTTACTACTTGCTAGAGACGGCTACATGGCCCGTCTCAAAAATAAATAAAGAGTTAAGACTGCATAGATAAGATAATAATAAAGACAGCTATCTCTGTCACTACTAGCAGGTGACGACGACGGCGATCGAGTCGGCGAGAACGAGAGCCTTCCAGTCGGTCGGCTGCAGCGTGCAGGTAAGCAAGCAACAAGCAAGCAACTTCTGTCTGTCACTCTACTAGTGACGACGACCGTGGATTCGTTCGTACGTACGGCTGTACGAGGATGAACGTTTCTAGCAGCTTGACCAAAAACGCTCCTGTTTCTACTATATTAATTCCACGCGGAGCCGCGCGCAATCACCACGAGCCGGATGCAAGCGACACGACATGAGACCGCGCGGCAACCGGCCGGCAAGAGTACGTCCAAACCGACCATTGTTGTTGGCAAAGATGACATGGTTACAGTTACAATTACAACGGACGAACTGCATCACGATGGGATGTCTTTTGCTTGCGTTAATTGCTATACCTGAACCTTCGTTCCATGCATCTGCAGATTTTGGACTAACAGCATCCATCCGTGACAGGTTTTGGTTAGGGAAAGAAGAACTTGTCAAAAACGTATGGCCGGCGCCGTGCAATATAATGCTTTACGCTGGATCTGGAATACACCGATGGCTACGTACGTGGGCGTCTGGCAGCGTGGTTATAGATCGTCCTAGATATAGCAGCGCTAGCTTGCCCTGAAATATCAGGGGAACGCACGGCGCGAGTAGTTACACAAGAAAAATTAACTCATAGCTAGAAATAGTAAATATAAAATAAAAAATAAATGATACGACTGACGATAGTTTTGCTGCACTATTGCTATATCGTCTGCTAGTAATATGACAGCTAAGTTTATCCATTCTAAGTGCAAGGGTAACAGCATGATGACAATGACTTAGCTTATTGGTCGGCCCGTGAGAGTGGTGCCATGACATTGACAGGGAGAATTCAATATCCCGCGAAGTTGCTCTAAAATTTTTCAACTAATCACTCCATCGAATGAACTGGCAAGAGTACTAAGCAACGCAACTCAACCTAAACCTTAACATTGCACGCGGTAGCAGGAAACATCGATAATAATAAACAAGTTAAAGTACACCTGGTGAGAAAGATGTGGCATTTGAGTAGCAAGTGAGAGCAGTCAGTCGGTTACCAACTAAGAGAACTTTTACAATCCTAAGATGAAAAATACCATCTATTAAGGCCGGCAGGGTTTCTGCAGCGGGTTCAGGAGCCGTTTTCTGCCAAACGGAGTAAAAATAAAATGACTCCACCGATGAAGCCCCTAAAAACGTGCTCTTACAGAGCTGTTGGATGCGAAGGAGCCAAAAAAAAATAGTGGCTTCTCCTGGCTTCACCTCATCCCTGTGAGAGCACATTTTGAGGAACCCTATACATAGAGTTGTTTTGCCAAAAATTTACCAAAATAGCTCCAACTTCACTGATAAAGCTGTTTATGGAGTCAGAGCAAAAAATAATGGCTTCACTAGTGAAGTGAAGCCGTGCCAAACGGAGCCTAAAACATTTGCATTTTTCTTTGCTATCTAGTGTATCTAAGACTGTCTCCAACAGCTTACCCAAAATGCAAAATAGGTGACGCACAGTGATTTTAGGTGTCAAGGCCAGCCTCCAACAGAAGACTCAATCACAGCATGCATTTTGGGTCTCGCACGAATCGGCAGCCATATTTGCCTTTCCTCTCACCTCGATGCAAAGCTTCTGTAGTGGTGGGCCCGCGGCCGGCGCTGTCGAGGTCGCCATGGGAGCGCCACCGAAGCCGCCGGCCTTGGCTTCCTCGCCGGTGCTCCGATAGCTGGCCGCCGGATCTCGCAGGGGGCATGACGGAGGGAGGGAGGGAGGCCGCACCAGGAAAGGACCTCGCCGGATCTTGCAGTGTGTGGGGTGGGGTCACCGGAGCGCCGTCACCGGGGTCACCTGAGCTCGACGGAGATAGGGATGGAGGCCGCCACCGGGAAAGAGCTCGCTGGGAGGGAGAGGCGCCGTGGGGGAGAGTGGGACGAGCAGCACGAGGGAGAGCGAGGGAGGAGAGAGGGGCGGCGGCGTGACTCGCGAGGGTGAGGGGCGGCTGTGCGATACGGGAGGAGAGGGACGGACGGTGTCATGTAAAAAGGGCATCTGTTGGAGACCGGTCTTTTTAGGTTCTGGACCCATTTACTGTGCGCCACCTAAACTTGGTAAATGGGTATTCGATTTGAGTATGACTGTTGGAGACCGTCTAACTCAAGCCTTTTTTTTTTTTGCACGGACGGGTGCTGGACCATTAGTTTAGGCGGCTTTACTGATGGTCCAGAACCTATCCCTGGTTTTTGGAGCTCTCAAACTTTAAAAGTTTGCTTATTCAGAGCATAATTGAGTTGGTCCGACAAAACAACAAATTAATATTTACGATAATCGTTAGCGATAAGTCCACCGGCGTCGTACTAGACATGAAACCTCCAAAATTCATTTACTGAGACCAGGACTCGAAACGTACTGTACAGTATAGAAAAGCTAACAGTTCGCAAGTGGGGAGCCAATCATGTGAAGTTACGTGCATGGCATGCCCGGTCAGCGATTGACCGACCGACCGACCGACTGCATTGCGGCTGCGTTCGGTTAAGCTTATAAGCGCTTATAAGCGCTTATTTTTCAGCACTTCAGCAGTATTTTTCTCTCACAAGATTTCAGCACTTCTACAGCACTTCAGCGTTTATCTACAGCACTTCAGCTTCACCGAACACAGCCTGCTGCTCTAAATCGCGACCAACTTTTCAACACGAAAACGAGTTAGTTTAAACAATTAAAAAAAGCGAGTTATTAGTTAATTAATTCTTCCCTATTTATATAGGAGTATGTAATAATGTATACTCCAACTCGTGCATCGTCCACCAAACCCAAGGCCGACAAGGCAACAAGCACACCCGTAGCCTCTTCTTCTCTACGAGCAGAGCAGCAGAGCAGAGGATGATGACGGCGTGGTGGTGGTTCGTCGCCATGAACACGGTCATCGTGGCTATCGCCGTGCTGTCGTCCTCCCCTGCACGGCCATCTCTTCTACGGACGCCACGCCACCGCCGCTCCTCCGCCGGGGTCACGCGCAGGGCCTCCTCGGCGTCGGCGGTGCTGCAGCGCCTCCTCTCTTTCTCCTCCCTCTTCTCCTTCCCGTCGGCATGCCTGTCGTCGTCGTACCTCGAGTCCGACACCGAGGCCGCCGCCGCCGCCGCTGTGGCAACCACCGACCAAGAAGCAGAAGCAGCAGAAACAGAATCAGAGGAGGTGGTGATGCGATCATCACCCATCAAGCCGTCGACAGCGTCACCGGGCGCGCTCCCGCTCCCGCTCACACTACCGCCGCCCACGCCGGCGGTGGACAAGGAGGTGGAGGAAGAGGAGGAGGAGGACCCGAACTTGATGAGCATGGACGAGGCTTACGCGCTGGTCCTGGCTTCGCAGCAGCGGCCGGAGCAGGAGAAGGAGGAGGAGGCCAGGCGGTCGGAGGTGGACGCCAAGGCGGAGGAGTTCATCCGCAGGTTCAAGGAGCAACTGCGGCAGCAGCGCCTCGACTCCGTCTCCAGCTCAAACGGCGTGCGCCCGCCTCCGTTCGCCGGCCGCCGGCGGCCAGATGGCCCCCCAGGTCGCTGATGATTAGCTTTTGACTCATGTGTTCAGTTCGTTTAGGTGTGGTCGTCAGCTTTTTGAGTGGGACCAATAATTATGTTTTGATTTTGGTGTTTTGTACATAAGCTTAGCACGCATAAAGTAGTCTGCACGTGTATAGCAGTAGCTTGAACAGATCATTTGTTAGTCTTTTTCTTTGTAGTAGGTTTTTGTCCACATGCTGATATGGGACAATTAAACATTTATACTTAAAACGTACAGATTATACGATAAGATAATAATACTGTGAAATTGAACACAAACGTTAAAGAGATATTTCATTCAGAAAGTATAGTTCATGAAATTAATAAAGTCATGAAGAGCACGACATTGTAAGCTCAGAAACCATATATAGACTTTTTTTATTATACGGCTAAGATAATATTTTATATCAGTACTGCGATATCTATTTCTTTTGTACATCAGTAAATCCATGAATAAGTTTCCCCGTATGTCTTACCATCCTCATTGTGAACAAAACACTCGGTATCATTTTTAGACGAATATAAGACATATTCAATTTTAATTATGCTATCTTACATAGTTTATTAATTTAATAACTCCACGGTCTCATATAGCTTATTATTAGTTTATTAATCTCACACACAGTTGATTAGCCATATCAAACATTCAGGATCAAGACCATGCACAAACGGCCGTATATAAAAATTTAAATATAATATTTGAGTATATATAAATGTATTACACGATATTGTTCTTGAAATGTAAATCTAACGTGTACCAATCATTTTTTTCAGTTGGCATGTAGTGTGTATATATACACCATCTCCTTGTATAGTCCGATAGACCATTTAAAAATAGCTAGCAACAACAACAAATATGACGTTAGTGAAATATTATTTGTACAATATAACTTGAATAAAAATTGCATTATATGCATTAGTAATGTTCTATTATCTCGACTATGGTGTTAGAACCTACTTATCTACCTACCTATACACAGAAAAGCTATATACCAAAACCCCTCACTCAAACTACGGTACATTAAGAGTAACCAAAATAGAACCGCACGATCATCAAAAGTCAATGCATCTGGCCGTCCACGTAGCTCCTTCTGGAACCTCCTCTTATCCCCCTCCACTCGGCAAATAAAAAAAAAAAAGAGAGAGAGAGAAAAAGGAAACACGCCGCTACTCCGTCTCGCGCCGCCGCCGCCGCCGCCGCCGCCGCAACCGCACGGCTCTGCTCGGCCGCGACCGCGATCCTCCTCGCTGCAGCACGCTCGGCAGCGCGAGTAGCCGCAGTACGCCGGCGCCCGCGCCCGCCCACTGGCCGTCCACCCTACATACCTTCTCGATCCTTCCCCCACCCCGGCTTATTCGTCGATTTTTCCACCGCCCCTGCCGATCCGGCCAAAACAAAGTCGTTGCCTCCTGTAGGACCTCTTGGCTCTTGGCCTCTACCTCGCGCCTCTTCCTCTCCCCCGGATGCGGCCCGCCCGAGGGACGACGGGAGCGGCAGCGCGCCTCGGTAGCTTCACCCACAGGCCCCACTGGGAGCGGAGGCGCCGCCCCGGCCGACGACGTCGCCTGCGCTGCGGCCGCAGGTGACGGCCATGTCCGGCGTCGTGTCGCCACGGCGCGGCTGCACCAGCTCGGGGACCAACATCGACTCGGCTTCCCACCTGCACGGAGGCCGCACCACCTCATGGATGATGCACACCACGTGCTCTATGATTTGCTTCCGCAGCAATTTTTGGTTGCTAACCAAATAACCATGAATAACTTCAGGTATGGAGGTCCATGTACAAACTTCCAATTGAAGGTACATGCTGTTAGTCCAGCATCAGTTGCCGCAGGTAAGTATTGGTTTCTTCCGTAATGAATAGTCTGCAGTTTGTTTCAGCAGTCTCTGCTAATTACCTCTCAAATTTGTTTGGCTTCCCTATAGTGCATCACTATGTTTATTCTTCAATGATTTGGGCAATGTTTTCATACTATTCTCAACATTTTTAATTACATTTGACTCTGTTATCAGTTACAGTTTGTTTAATTGCAGGTTGCTTATAATTTTTTTCCCTAATCGTGAATATGTGCTAGATTATATGGATTATGGAAAAAAGAAATTTCACTCTGCTTTTCATGTGAGAGGTAAATCATCTCCAATCTTAGCCTATATAATTCGTTTGGTCAGTTAGCGATTATAATATAATTGTACATCCTATTCTAATATACTTACCAATTAGATGCAGCTGGATGTGAACGCGTGAATGACAATTGTGTACTGCCTCCTAAATTTATATTTTAAACCTAAAACCTACGGTTAATGCGTCATTGCTGCGTGTGTCTAACACAACACAACAACATAAGCCTTTTGTCCCAAGCGAGTTGGGGTAGGCTAGAGATGAAACCCACAAGAGACCAAGATTAGAGAAACACAAAACGGACACAAGACGGAAGGTAGAGTTAGGGATAAACAGAAAAGGAAGCAAAGGTCACGGTTCAGGCACACTGATTGCTAACCTCCAGGCGCTCCTATCCATAGCTAATTCCTTGGAGATATTCCACTCTTTAAGGTCTCTCTTAACCGACTCGTCCCAAGTCAGTTTAGGCCGACCTCTACCTCTCTTAACATCGTCGACCCGCTTTAGAACCCTGCTGCGCACCGGCGCATCGGGAGGCCTTCGTTGGACATGTCCAAACTATCTCAACCGATGTTGAATCAGTTTTTCCTCAATTGGTGCCACCCCGACCCTCTCCCGAATGTCCTCGTTCCGGATTCTATCCCTTCTTGTGTGCCCACAAAACCAACGTAGCATACGCATCTCTGCTACACTCAGTTGTTGGACATGTCGTCTTTTTGTAGGCCAGCATTCAGCACCGTATAGCATCGCCGGGCGAATCGCTGTCCTATAAAACTTACCTTTTAGTTTTTGTGGCACCCTCTTGTCACAGAGGGCGCCAGAAAGCCAACCGGCTGAAATTCTATGCCTAACATCTTCATCAATGTCGCCATCCTTTTGAAGCATCGATCCTAGACACCGGAAGGTATCCCTCTTGGCCACCACTTGTCCATCGAGGCTAACGTCACCCTCCTCATGTCTAGCCGCGCTGAAACTACACATCATGTACTCGGTCTTGGTCCTACTAAGTCTGAATCCTTTCGACTCTAATGTGTGCCGCCACAGCTCTAGCTTACTATCAACCCCTGCCCTACTCTCGTCAACTAGCACCACATCATCAGCGAAGAGCATACACCAAGGGATATCACCTTGTATGTCCCTTGTGACCTCATCCATCACCAAAGCAAATAGATAAGGGCTCAATGCTGACCCCTGATGTAGACCTAGTTTAATTGGGAAATCACTAGTGTCGCCATCACATGTTCGTACACACGTCATCGCGTCCTTGTACATATCCTTGATGAGGGTAATGTACTTAGCTGGGGCCTTGTGCTTTTCCAATGCCCACCACATGACGTTTCTTGGTACTTTGCCATACGCCTTCTCGAGGTCAATAAAGACCAAGTGCAAGTCCTTCTTCTGCTCCCTGTATCTCTCCATCAACTGGCGTATTAAGAAAATCGCCTCCATGGTCGACCTTCCAGGCATGAACCCAAACTGGTTTTGGGTCACACTTGTCACTCTTCTTAAGCGATGTTCGATAACCCTTTCCCAGAGCTTCATCGTATGGCTCATCAACTTGATTCCATGATAGTTAGTACAACTTTGAACATCCCCCTTGTTCTTAAAGATCGGTACTAATATGGTTCTCCTCCATTCTTCGGGCATCTTGTTGGACCGAAAGATAAGGTTAAAAAGCTTAGTTAACCATACTGTCGCTCTGGCACATAGGCACCTCCACACCTCAATCGGGATACCATCGGGGCCCATCGCTTTACCTCCCTTCATCCTCTTCAAAGCCTCCTTGATCTCTGCTTCCTGAAATCTCCTCACAAAGCGTCTGTTGGTATCATCAAATGGGTCATCCAACTCAAGGTGTAGGACCCTCATTCTCCCCATTAAACAACTTGTCAAAGTACTCTCGCCATCTTTTCTTGATCTCCTCATCCTTCACCAGTAGTCAATCTGTCCCGTCCTTGATGCATTTGATTTGGTTGATGTCTCTTGTCCTCCTCTCTCGGATCCTAGCCATCCTATAAATGTCCTTCTCCCCTTCCCTCGTGCTTAGCCGTTGATAAAGGTCATCAAAAGCCTGGCCCTTTGCTACACTCACAGCTCGCTTTGCAACCCTCTTCGCTGTTTTATAGCCCTTGACGTTGGCTGCACTGTGGTCCAGGTGGAGGCGCTTGAAACACTCTTTCTTCTCCTTAATAGCCCTTTGCACCTCGTCATTCCACCACCAGGTGTCTTTTGCTTCTTGTTTACCCCCCTTGCTCACGCCAAGCACTTCTGCAGCCACCTTCCGAACACATGTTGCCATCTTTAGCCACATGTCGTCTGCATCTTCTCCTTCTTCCCAGGGCCCCTCGTCTAGCATCCTCTCCTTAAACGTTTGCGCCGCTTCCCCTCTAAGCTTCCACCACTTCGTTCTCACAATCTTGGCGCGTTTGACCCGGGGGACCCGTATCCGAAACCGAAAGTCCGCCACCACCAGCTTGTGTTGAGGGACAACACACTCCCCAGGTATCACCTTACAATCTAAGCAAGCACGCCTATCCTCCCTCCTTGCAAGGATAAAGTCGATTTGGCTCGAGTGTTGTCCACTATGAAAGGTCACTAGATGGGATTCCCTCTTCCTAAAGAAGGTATTCGCTATCACCAAGTCGTAGGCCAACGCGAAGTTCAACACATCCTCCCCCTCTTCGTTCCTACTACCATACCCAAAGCCCCCATGCACTCGCTCGAACCCTACATTAGTCATGCGTGTGTCTAGCCTCCTTTTTTTAAAAAAAAGGTTACCATGGTTGCATGGATGCTCTCTGGTGTGACAAACCCTCCTGCATGGGCGAATTCTGGCCTGGACGAGATCAGACCATACGATGGCCGTCATGGAGTTTGGTGCTGCATCAGTCGCTTTCCATTCCATAAACATCCTCTAATCAATTGTCCTGCTAGATAAGTGTTTACGCAGCATGATAGATATTTGGTTGCATTGCCTTCTGGACTCCTTCAATTGAGCCAATGCCTTTTAAAACTTCTTTTGGGCACAGTTTGCAGTACCTACCCACCTGTTATTTCTACAACAGGTCACAAATATAGAGCATTCAAGATTCTCATCAACGATGGTTAGTTAACTTCCTGTGCCTTTGCTGCTACATCTAATATCTTTGTCGTCGTCTATCAACAAAGGACTCTTAATTCCTAAAACTTTTTCTGTGATTAGTGTTCTGTTTGTCCTTCATAACAATGATAACATTTTGTGTTGCTTAATGCACCTTTTGCTATTATAGCTCTAATTTACAGTACAAGCCACCATTTTTTTTGGCTCCATCAAGACCTAAACCACCATTTTTTTTGGCTGCATCATCCATACCTACACCACCAAGTGGTTGTCAAATAGTAATCCCATTTCACCCACCAAAATAAATACTTCTATTAGTACGATATTCTGTTGGCCTCCTTTAATTTTTAACATCACATTTTAATTTTCATCATGGATATGTACAGGATCAGTTGACAAGAGTGCAAACTAGGGCAGGCTTCCACACCTCTTTGTTCATCAGATGGAATAGTATCTTCCCGCCATCAGCAACTGATAATTATAGCACAAACACTTCTTTACTTGGGTGCTCCTGTTCTCCATGTACAAAGGAAGCCATTATTTATGATCTCTTTATAAACGATTTCACATACCCCTTACTAAACTCATCAGTTCGTTTCTTTCTTTTTTTTTTTTTTTTTTGAGGGGGTCTTCAAGTATCACTTAATTAATTTATCCCCTTCCTCCATGCCAATGTAACGTTTTGATACAAGTTGCCTGATATCTAATGTTTTTGGCCACTGGACCTAAATCTACCGCATATCCTGTATTGTCGCTGTTTTCTGCCTGCGAGAAGCGCGGGGTTACATGCTAGTATACAATATTCTTCGTGAAAGTGCCATTCATTATTGGAGTCTTCTTATCTTACCATTTTTTATGTGACACAATCTTTAATTTTTCTCCTTGGCATTTATTTTAGCATTTTAGTTTTTCCATCTTTTTGGACTCCTGTGCAATAGCATTAGGTGGGAGGGTAAGGATCTTAATAATTACTCTTGATGTGGCTTTAGACATTGCAATGTACAACTGACTATAAGAGAACACCAATACAAGCAATTGACAGTTATGTTACTGTTGTTAGAGCCAAACAAGTGGGATGTATTCTTTTGTTGTTCTACTTATAGATAAAGCAAGTGATACACAATATACTACACAAAACAAGAGGAAACCACAACAATCATTCCACTCTTATGATCAAACAACCGACGACTTATATTTGTTGCTAGGCCTACCCACGACGGACATCCCGAGGACCAAGGACAATCTAACATGTCGTATGTGATTATATTATCATGTCCATTAAAGACGGTACGACATTGAAGTAAGCTACTTTTACTCCATATATATCAATGTATTGATATTATATTTTCAAGTCATGCCTTATCCTTGGCTCATTATTTTATTTATTTATTTTATGTTTCTTTTAAGGACACGGTGGCAAATAAGCTTCAACCTATATGAAACAAATGTAAGTGTCAAGAATCTCCACCCGGTTCTTTCGGAAACTGTGAACACACAAATTTTTGGCCGTGCGTTTCCCTCGGTGGAACATTTCTGGCCGTCTGATCCAGCAGGACTCAAGGGCTCTTCCGTCACCACTGCGCGTCATCTTCTGTGAGAGCGTGCCTACACGCACATGCATACACGCTGGCCGGATCAGCGGTGCACGGTGCTTGTGTCACACGTGCTAGTCAGTGTGTCATTCTTTTTTTTTGTCAAAGGTTGTTATTACGTATAATTTGACCTCTAGGGAGTGTTTAGGACTGTTCCGCTCCACGTTTTTCAGCTCTGCTCTACAAATTTTTACTAAACGGGTCTAGCTCCACACACGCTGTTCCAGGAAAAAAATGTGGAGTTATGAGAGCACCTAAGGACATGCTCCACAAAAAATATGGAGTTCGTAAAGCTACTCTATGGTGGAGTTTATGGAGCAGAGTTTGTGGAGCAGTCCCAAACAGGATCCTACTTGGCAGCTTGTTCTTTGTTGTTGTTATTGTTAGGTATTATTTTTCTAATGGTGTTAAATTTTAATACTTTGCCTCTCCCTGTCTCGCCAGTGGTCAGCTTGTTTTTTTATTATTGTTTTATGGTGTGGTTTTTTAGTTTGGCCCACTAATTAATAGTTTGTTTTTGTTATTGTTAAAGGTTGTTCTTATAATTTAGCTCCTAGTTGGTAGTTTTGTTGTATTATTTTCTTAGTTTTTTTAGTTTTTTCTTAGTTATTGTTAAAGGTTTTTTAGTTTTTTTCTAATATTTGTCTCCTAGTTGGCAACGGTTTGTTCCATTGTTGTTGCTTTGACGTTGTTCTAAAATTTGTCCTCCCAATTGTTTTGTTGTTTTGTTAGTTTTTTTAAGAAAAATCTTGCAATTAGATGCTTGTTTTGTTGTATTGTTATTGGCTTAGGATTTTTCGGCGATGTTTTTAAAATTTGCTCGTGATTCGAAACTTGTTTTTATTGTATTGTTGTTGTCTTAGGATTTTTTTGCGATGTTTTTAAAATCTGCTCACGTCTGGGGGCTTTGCTTTATTGTATTGTTGTTGTCTTAGAATTGTTTCTAAAATTTGTTCTCTTAATTAGGAGCTTGTTCTTACTCCCTTCGCATAGGAAATAGAGGTCGTTTACGATATGATTGCGTATACCAAGAAGTCATTAATTAGGGGTAATGTTTCCCTTTCTACCCCTAATAAATAAGTATCCGGTGCATTTCATTCAAGAATCAATCATAGTGCAGATGGCTAGGCTGTGGTGTTGACGCCTAGGGAATGAAAGGGTGCGTGGATCGATTCCTGCCTGCCATAATTTTTCTACTGTTTATTTGATTTTGCATGGGACCAAATATTGTGCGGCGAGCGGATGGAAGGGCGTGAGGTAGTAATTACTCATGCGGCACGGGAGCCCAAGTGTGAGGGGGCAGCGGCGTCCAAAGTTACATTTATACGATATCTTTTCCTCAACTCGTTTTCATCTGCAGAACGACCTCTAAAAGTGATGGAGGGTTTCCATCTGCAGAACGACCTTTAAAAGTGATATGGAGGGAGTATATATGGTGATGGACATGCTGGGGATGCCATACGCAAATGCATGTAAGACGAGCCAGTTCATTTGGGACTGTTTAGGTAGAAACGGAATCTCACGTAGACCAAATATTGTGCGGCGAGCGGATGGAAGGGCGTGCGGTGGTAATTACTCCCGCGGCACAGGAGCCCAAGCGTGAGGGGCAGCGGCGTCCAAAGTTATATTTATACGGTAGAACGATATCTTTTCCTCAACTCGTTTCCATCTGCAGGGTGTGCGGCAGTAATTACTCACACGACACGGGAGCCCAAGCATGAGGGGTAGCGGCGACCAAAGTTACATTTATACAGTAGAACGATGGCACGGGAGCCTAAGCGTGAGGGGCAGCGGCGTCCAAAGTTACATTTATACGGTAGAACGATATCTTTTCCTCAACTCATTTTCATCTGCAGAACGACCTCTAAAAGTGATATGGAGGGTTTCCATCTGCAGAACGACCTCTAAAAGTGATATGGAGGGAGTTTATATGGTGATGGACATGCTGGGGATGCCAAACGCAAATGCATGTAAGACGAGCTAGTTCGTTTTGGACTGTTTAGGTAGGACTGGAATCTCACGTACCTACCGTGCAAACATCATATCGTTTGTGACTGTCTTAGGATTTTTTTACGATGTTTTTAAAATTTGCTCATGATTCGGAGCTTGTTTTGTTGTATTGTTGTTGTCTTAAGATTTTCTTTGGTGATGTTTTTAAATTCTGCTCACGTCTGGGAGCTTTGCTTTATTGTATTGTTGTTGTCTTAGAATTTATTTAAAATTTGTTTTCTTAATTGGGAGCTTGTTCTTATATATATGTTCACAATGTAGGAGTCTCTTTCAGTTTCTTCCTGATTAGGACCACGCCAAGCTCTTCAACTAGTGATCGCACTTGGCAGTGGATGATCCAGGATTTCAATCATAGGTGTACTGACTAAGAGCTTATTAGGAATTACTCCACAAACTCCACTACGGAGCAGCTCCACAAAAATGGATGTCCTGAAGCATAGTTTTAGGTGCTTTCACAATTCTATGAGTGGAGTTGCACATGTTTAGTTGAAAAATATGCAGTGGAGCTAGGAAATATACAGCGGAGGTGTCCAAAATAGAGTCTAAGCGATGTACCCTTACTGTTTGTAAATAAATCAATTCCTAGAGAGAATATTTTTTTGGTGTATTTTAATATCGCTACTTTTTAAAATAATATTTAGGAAGGTTTTTAAACATAGTGTTTAGAAAGAATACAAAATGATCTTAGAATTGCTTTTACATAATAGATAACTCATGCTCAGAATTTCTTGAAAAAAAAAACTCACGCTCAAAATGTCTAAGAACAAAGCTTATAAGAGAATCTCTAGATTAGCCGCCAGCATGAGATCCGATGTATAGAAATTCGTGTGTTTGATTCTGGTGACGGTGAAACACTCGATTCTTTTAACAATGTTTAGGTAGTTATTGTGGGGGGTGTTTAACACCTGGTTATTTGCCCCCACAAAACAACCACATGTCCAGTAGACAATTCCAAAACTTATAGAGATGGATCATGGATACGCACATGTCCAGAGAGTGCTTCAACATGAGTGTTAGGGTACATGCAAACAATGAAGCAAACATGCTTTAAAATAGAAATAGTAAGATCGTAAGTTCTATGGGAGTATTTTTTACTACTATACTATAGTATTGTAATGAATAATGTGTGTTATTTATGTCTTGGGAGACTTTAGTTTCTTTAGATGTTGTCGACCTCGCCTAATTCTTTGTTTGCTGAGGAAAGGATAAAATAGCTCGGCGAAACATGTGCATGTTGGCCTCGTATGGACTATATATGTCATCTCACATTGTAGATTTATAAGTGTAGGCTGAGTTGCCAACCCGGCCAGGCCAGTTTCGTCGGCTTAGCCCAATTTGGGTGCAAACAATAAGGTTTCTTTCCTTTGATATATTTTATATACTTTAGTGCTACTACTAAACTATAACACCAACCATTTTGTACATCTTTATCCCTTTCTTTCCTGCCATGTCACCAACATATATAGTTTATATGTTTGACCAAGAGGCTAAAAGTCTGACTATCCTTGATGCCACACCACCTCACTTCGGATGAAAAACAACATACCATTTAAAAGGTATCTAAGATAAATTCTCAAACTAGAACATGAACGCGTGCAAGGCTTTGGATGAAAGTGAGTATTTAAAATTGGAAAACTATGATTCCAAATGGCATTCCAAACTATTATAGTTCATTTGAAGTAGAATGATATAACAGCAATATTACATTATATTTGTCCGGCGTCCATGTTCTATAACTAATTTTGGCCTGGAATAATGGCCAGGTCACACAGATTAACATTGTGGGCATAAGCACTATTTCATTGTCATAATATACTTTTTTATTTATAATTTATATTTGATTTATAATAATTTATACAATTTTATTTTCTATATTTCTAATTTTATATTTGACTTTGCACATGATGGGGAAGGGATACAAAATGATTAGGGAAAATTGGGTCTGTACCATTAAAAGACTGCATGTTTGGATATGTACCATTAAAAGAATGAACTTTTGCTATGTACCATTAAAAGATCACATCTCTTTGGATCTCAGCACTTCCGTGAAGTCTCTGTTAACAGAGACATATATACCCCTGTCTCTTACAGTACATGAGCCCAACAGGGATACATATATTTATATAACAGAGACATTGTGGCACCTCAAAACTTTAACGTAGTCTCAACATCATCTATTAGAATATTATATATTAGTAAGATATGGCATAATTTAGCAGTACATAACTGTGGGGGTATAAACCCGTATACCCGCATGGTTATACATGGGCCAAGTCCTTCGACTAGGCCCAGACTACCGAGGACGCGTCATCTACACGCTCTCCAGAAGATCACGTATATCCGCTGACTTATAAGTCTTGGCGGCTAAGGAAATAGCTTTCCTAGTATCTAGCCGATTAGTTTTCTTTTTCGGCTAGGATTGTAATCTGATATACATGATAACCGACTTGTAACACTGCCCCTCAGACTATATAAGGCGGGCAAGGGATGCCCCCAACCCAACTGATATCCCAGCAATATAATCCAGCAACACACAGGACAGAGTGTATTACGCCTCGCGGCGGTCTGAACCTGTATAAACCTCGTGTCCTGCGCTTACTGCGCTACTCTTGTTCGTCTCAGGCGCACCTTCACCGATCATCTTCTATCTTGGGCATATCCCTCGGTAGACTATCGCCGGCATTCCGTCGACACTTGGCGCGCCAGGTAGGGGGTGTGCTTTTAAAAGCCCTAGTTTGGTTTTGATAATTGATGACACCCTAAGGACTAACCTACTTGCTAAGTGATGGCTAAGTGTAGGTTACCCTAACCATGGTGAGTGGAGCTAATTGATGTTGATCAAGTGAGCTCAACCATGGAAGGTGGATCAAGTGGAGATGATCAAGTGAAAAGAAAATATTTGAAGGCAAAGGTATAACCCCAAGTAGGCTTTTCTTTTGGTGATCAAGTCACCAAATGGGTGTGATCACATTTAGGATAGATAGCCGACTATTAAGAGGAGAACTAAGTGTTTGGATTACCTTCAAGTGCTCTAGGTTGCATTTCATTGCATTGAATCTAACTCAACCTAGAGATCAACTTAGAAACCCTTGAAAAATATTTTGAAAATGCTAACACACTGTGCACAAGTGTTGAAGACCTTGAGTGTTAGCATATAGAAGCAAGGGTGAAGAAATAGACTTAGAATCGGTGAGATCAGAGCGTTGGACGCTGAGGTAGCCTAGCGTCGGACCATTGGTCTCCAGGATCCGACGGTCTTTAGGCTCGGCTTCTAACTATGAAAGCGTTGGACGGTGCGTTTTAGTCCGACGATGAGCGTCGGACGCCGTCCGAGCATTTTTGGACCTCTCTACGTAAAATTGCATAGCGTCGGACGCCTGTGACGGTTGGTCCGACGCACTGACGAGCGAGCGTCCAATGGTGGCTGGGTAGTTTCTCGACTGTGAGAGTCGGATAGTCCGACGGTCTGTGGAGTGCGAGCATCGGACTATCGGCTGACAGTCCAACGGCGTGTCATGGCGAGTTCAAGCTCTGGGCATGTGCGCGGCGAGCTGAGTGCGTAGCGTCAAACAGCGTCCGACGAATTATTTCGTCTCTGGGTGCTCTCTGGAAGCATCGGACGGCGTGATCGTTTAGTCCGACGCTGTCTAGTCCGACGGTGTTGAAAAGTGGCGCGAGCAGTAGCCATTGTAAATCAGCGGCTGTGGTTGAATCTGAGCTGACACGTGGCTTCAATCCGAGCGTCGGACCGTGGCTTTGGTCCGATGGGGTGTGTCCGACGGTAACGTCCGACGCCCCGAAAAGAGTGTTAACGGCTGTTTTGTGTGAGGCAACGGCTAGGAGTGCACTTGGGGGTATTTATACTCTCTTCCTGGTCACTTGGTGACTCTCTTGCACATTTGTTTTATTGCCATACACTTGTGAGCACTCTCTAGCCTCCCACTCACTCACTTGTTTTTCTTTGATCATCTTTGTGAGTTGAGTGATCCTCAAGTGCATCATTGCTAGTGATTTGCATTCTAGCGCACCTGAGAGCAAGCCAAGGCTGAATTCTTATTCTCTTGAGGCATTGCCGTGTCCGTAGCGGATTGGAGGCGATTCCAGTGTTGAGGTTGATTGGTGATTGTTCAAGCCCACACCGAAGTTTTGTTGTGAGGGGTTCTTTCGGTTATTTCTCGGCGGAGTGCCAAAACCGACTCTAGTGGATTGCTCGTGGTTGATAGCCACTTCTCTTGTGTTGGTGAGCGGCTCCCGGTGAGGGATTGGCGTGTGAAGCCTAGCTCGCAATCTACCAAGGAAGACTGGTGCCACAACGAGGAGTAGCGTGACGGCGATCACGTGAACCTCGGTAAAAAATCGAGTGTTCTCTCTTCTCCACCATCGAGTGGATGATTGGTCTTCTAGTGGTCTCTTGATTGATCCTCTGTTGCATATTGACTATCTTTGGTGATTGGATCAACCTCTACTCTCCTCGGCGGTATAACTTCCTCGTTCTCTACTCTCTTACGCTTATTACTTGTTTAGGTGCCTTCTCCTTAGGTTTCGAAGGAGTGGGTTTCTTGCGATTGAGTGCGTATTCTTGTGAGTAGTATATTGTGCTAGACGGCTTGCATAGAGTAGCTTAGAGCTAGTGCTTTGCGATAGCCTTGTTAATTACTAATTTGTGCTTAAGTGCTTTGTAGAAATTTTTATAGGCTATTCACCCCCTCTAGCCTATCCGGTCCTTTCATTTGGTATCGGAGCCAAGGTCACCACCGTTTGAGGCTTAACATCCTTGTGGTGAAGAATGGCTCAAATCAATGTGTTGGAGAAGTCGCCGAAATTTGATGGCACAAGCTATGACCATTGGAAGAGAAAGATGATTGTGCACTTCATGACCATGCATATTGATGTGTGGAAGGTGATGGAGACAAAGATTGAGTATGAGAATGCTTAAGCTCCCACCGATGCCGATAAGAGGAAGATGGAGTGCAATGCCCATGCAATCAATGCAATCTACACCGCTCTTGAGTCTCATGTATTTGAGCAAATCAAGGATCTTGATTTGGCTCATGACATTTGGAAGCAGTTGGAGGAGACCTATAAGGGCGCACAAGAGGTCAAGAATGCCAAGGTCTACATGTTGAGGGAGAAGTTTGGTACATTCAAGATGAATGATGATTAGAGTGTGCCGGAGATGTTCAACCGGTTATAAGTTATTGTGAATGACTTGAAGAGCTTAGGTGAAGACATCAACGACAAGGACTTTTCTCACAAGTTCTTGAGATGCTTACCCCCAAGGTTTGCAATCATCAAGACATTGCTAGCAAGAGAAGACTTGAGCAAGAAGAAGCCCAATCAAATCCTCGGTGAGATCATCACTCAAGATATGAACAATGAGGAGGAGGTTGAGGAGAAGAAGAAGAAGAAGAAGAAGAAGAGTGTGGCTCTCAAAGCTACACCCTCCAAGAGCAAGGGCAAAGCCAAGATGATTGAGCTAGAAGAAGAATCTACTTCAAGTGATGATGAAGATGATGAGGCTATGGCTCTTCTAGTGCGTAAGTTTGGCCGATTCATGAAGAGGAAGGGCTATGGTCAAGACAAGAAGAAGTTCACTTCCAAGAATAAGCAAGATCCTAGAAGATGCTTCAAATGCAAGATCTTAGATCACTACATTACCGATTGTCCTCACAATAGTGACAATGACAATGAGAGTGATGATGACAAGAAGAAGAGCAAGAAGAAGGACAAGAAGGAAAAGAAGAACAAGAATGTGACACTCAAGAAGAAGAAGAAAGGTCAATCATATTGTGTCACTTGGGTTGATAGTGATGCCTCTACCGATGATGATGATAGTGATGATGAGAGCAAGATCATCAAGAAGAAAGCTATTGCAAGTATTGCTCTCAACAACAAGTTATCTCTCTTCGACACTCCATCCACATGCTTGATGACCAAGCCATCCAAGGTACAATCCGATGATGAGAGTGATGAGGAGGAGCTCACATGTGATGAGGTTATATCCATGCTTGATGATGCCAATACTTACATTGAGGCCAAGAGAAAGGAGTGCAAAGAATTACGCAAAGGCAAGTTAGCCATTGAGCAATCCTTTGATGAGCTCTTGAAGTCTCATGAAAGGCTAATGGAAGCCCATGAGAACCTCAAGATGGCTCACTCCAAACTAGAGAAAGCTCATTCCTCTCTAATGGCCAAAAATGAGAAGAGGACATCCATCAAGACATGTGACATGGGTTCATCATGTGACATCTTTAGTGACAAGTCAATTCCTTCTTCTACTATTGTTGTCACTAACCCTTCTTGCAGCTCTACCACTCCTATTTCACCCAAAGATGATGGCTCTAAGGCCTCACTTGTGGTGAAAAACAAGAACCTCAAGGAGGAGGTCAACACGCTCACCCGTGCCTTAGGTATGCCTATGGTGGGGATACCCGCTTGCTAAAGTGCTTGGCTAGCCAAAGATTTAGTCACTCTAAGGTGGGACTAGGCTATACCCCCAAGAAAGGCAAGGCCGTCTTTGCAACTTCCAAAGCTAGCTTTGTCAGGAGCAATGGTAGGTATTGCCAAAGATGCAAGCAAGTGGGGCATCATGAGCAATATTGCATGGCCAACAAGATCAAGCAAATCAAATTTGCTAGTGCGACTTCAATTCGCCTTGATTCTTGTTACATGCTCACTAAGGGAGTGAAGGGTGTTAAAACCAAATACATTGGTACACCAAGAGGCAACCCAAGGATGATATCTGGGTTCCTAAGTCTTTGGTCATTAACCTCCAAGGACCCAAGAATGCTTGGGTACCTAAAACCAATTGATCTATTCTTTGTAGGTCAATTACAAAACCAGAGGCAGACATTGGGTGCTTGATAGTGGATGCACTCAACACATGACCGAAGAGTCTAGTATGTTTAATTCTATCAACACAAGTGGCAATCAAGAGTTTGATTCTATCACATTTGGTGACAATGGCAAAGGCAAGGTGAAAGGTTTAGGCAAGATTGCTATCTCAAATGATATGAGTGTATCCAATGTGTTGCTAGTTGAATCTCTCAATTTCAACTTATTGTCGGTTGCACAACTTTGTGATCTTGGTTTCAAGTGCATCATTAGGATTGATGATGTTGAGATTGTTAGTGTGGATGGTTCCAACTTGATCTTCAAGGGCTTTAGATATGAGAACCTATACTTGGTGGATTTCAATGATAGTGAAGCTAAGCTCTCTTCATGTTTGATCTCAAAATCAAGTCTTGGTTGGTTGTGGCATAGAAGGCTTGGACATGTTGGAATGAAGCAACTTGGAAGATTAGTGAAGCATGACATGGTTAGAGGCTTGAAAGATGTGCACTTTGAGAAGGATAGGTTGTGTAGTTCATGTCAATTTGGAAAGCCAGTTGGAAATACACATCCTAAGAAAGGTATGATGAGCACATCTAGTTGTTGACGGTGAATATACCCTAAAATTCCACATTCAAACACCGTCAACAGGTCTCGGATTCAAAGGAGAATAAACAAATCATGAGCTTATTTTATCAATAACTAGTTCCACTTGTACTCTTAAGCTTGTGACTGCAGGGAAGATGGAACAGAGCATAAATGAACACTTGGAGCCCAATATCATGGTTCGGCCGAACCATGATATTTGGGAACCAAGTCACCACACTCCAACACATGACACAAGGGACCACATGGAAGATAAAAGAGCATGAGCCAAGCCCATGCATGGTTCGGCCGAACCATGTATGGAGCCCAACTGGCTCTGCTGACATGGCTCAATCCCTGTGACACTCCACCCAGCTCACTTCAACCATCAGATCAAGTTATGTTTCTATTCAACAGTGGAGAAGCAAAGCACAAGGATTCAACGTGATAAACATCCAACCAAGGGAGAACCAACACTAAGGAACACTCTATGACAGATGGGGACAACATTGGTGGGCCCACCTTGCCATAGGTGGTTCGGCCGAACCACCCATGGTGGGGTCAGGCCACCACCACACTCTATGATTTGTGGGGACATCTTCTAGAAGCTCCTGGATGGGCCCACCTGCCATAGGGGGGTCGGCCGAACCAGCCCTGGTGCCCAGCCAGGTCGGTTGGCCTCCACCGACTTCCTGCATGCTGTCAACGTGAGGAAATTGCCACTGCCATCCATCCAAGTCGGTTACAAGGTTGGTTCATCTAAGGGCCAAGATGGAAAGGCACACGGATCACTGACATGGCACCCCTTCATCTCCTCCTATTAGGGGCTGCATCCACCCTCTCAAGACATGATTCATTCAAGATACAAGTGAAGAAGTAGTGTAGTTCCACCTTTAGTAGTAGTTGTAGTCTAGTGTGGGAGTTAGAGTTGAGTCGAGCTGCGCTCGGGGTCTCCGGAGTCGTCTGCTAGAGAGTCTGGTATAGCTCTTGTATCTTTCTCTTTCTGTAAGACTTATCTACTTTAATATATTATATTCTTGCTTTACTTTACTGAGTCCTTACTTAGTGCATTACTTTAATAGTATTGTTGTGAGTTATCATATTACTTGGTCGTTTTGCATTAGATGGTGATCCTGTAACCAGCTCACGTATGTAGTTCATCGCCTGTCATAGGGTGCTCTAGTTGATTTGATCACTGCTAGAGTAGTGAGGCTTAGTGTAAGCGTGGTGCTTAGACTAGATCTTACCTTTGAATGCCGTTTGTCGCACGGATTGTTTGTGGGTGCTAGCAGGTGGTGACAGCCCTGTCTAGTCTTATTATCCCTCCACGTGTTTTAGGCAAGTTCTTAAAAGGTAGGCTCCCATAAGAGAATAGCCGCTTCGGGTAGAGGTTATATCCCCTACTGTCTCGCCTATCCCCTACACACCGGAAGTAAGGTAGCAGTCTTAGTGTACTTCGTCCATTTGATAGGATAGATCACAGGAGTAAAGTTTGAATCACAGGAACCTTTCTCACTCATTGTCCTCCCACCTAGCTACACTGTAATACCTCTGGTATTATCATTTAAATAATCTGCCATGTCATCATATTTAAATTTAAGCATCTGCATATGATTGTGCTTAGGGCCTAGAGTGATTTGATTTTAGCTAAAGTATTGATTGGGTAATTAAGTCCTTAATCAAAAATCAAAAATAAAAATTAAATAGAAATCAAATTAAACCCTAAAGTTAACCTAAAAACCCAATTCAAAATCTATATGGAATATGTGAAAAGTGTCTTAATAAAAGTTGTAGAGTTTTTAAAATGGAACAACTTTTATTTTTAGAGATTTTGAAGTTATATTATAAAAGTTCAAATTTAACTCAAATAACTATATTGAAATTTCTATTTGAAACTTCAATTTCAAAAATATTAAGAATCTTCAAAAACTTCCTACATAGAAGTTGTCAATCTCACTGAGTAGAACAACTTTCATGTTTACCAATTTTCAAGTTGTATTCACCACTTCCTCGGATTCGGGCTGGATCAGATCCAATTTGAATCAAATAGCATTTGACCTATATGGCCTAGTACTGTAGCTACAGGGGGGTCCCCCCTGTTCATCTTCCACGTCACGGGCGCGTGCCGCGCGCGGCGCCGGGCACCGTCCGGCCGGCGTGAGGGGGCAGGGCCGCTGTCGAGCAGCCAGGAGGGGGGCCCGGACCTAGCCCGAGCTTATCCTTCCGTTGCCCGGGTCTTTAAAGTCGACGAGCACCGTCTCTCGCCATTTCTCCTTCTCGCAGCCGCCGTCGAGCTCAATCGGAGTGCGGTGAAATTCACTGTGACCAAGCCACCACTGCCTCTTCCATCTCCAAGCAAGCTCGCTAACTTCCTTGCGCATCGATTGGTGTCATCGGTGTGGGCTGTGGTGCCTCGAGCATCCGAAAACGCGGATCGTCGTCTCCGCGTCCGGCCGGAGCCGAGCAGGGCGCCACCGCACGTCGGGAAGCCGAGGCCGGTCTTTTAGGGTGAGGTTCTACCGGAGATTGTGTGCGTTTTGGAGTCCTTGTGTTTCTCTGTTTCTCATGTGCTAGATGGTTCGCCATTTGGTGCTTTAGGATCACCGGAACAGGGTCATCGCCGGTGCTCTTCGTCGCGGGTCGGCACGTTGTCAAGCCCACTCCTCCGTCCCGTCTCCGTCCCAACCAGCTAGTGGTTTAGGGTCGTGGTGAGTTCCTGAACCGTTTCCAACCTTTGGTTTAGTCTCTATCGTCTTGTGCTCGCCGGCGTATGGTCTGCCGTCGCCGCCGAGTCGCCTTGCTGCGCGGCGAGCTCGCCGCCGGTCGGGTCTAGCCTTTTAGGGTCCCTAGGGTAGCATCTTAGGGCTTAGTTCGTCGTTCGGCGATGGTTCCCTCGCCGGAGGAGCCGGCGGCGGCAAGCCGCCGTGTTCGCTCGCGCGCGGGAGTCGGAAAGAGCAGAGAGCGAAAGGTGGGAGAAGAATCTGACGGCTGGGGTCTGCCTGTCAGTGTTTCCGTGCGGAGGCGCGTGAGCGCGCGGGAGGCTGACGGCTGGGGTCGGCCTGTCAGCGACCCGGCGCGGAGGCGAGCGCGCGCGGCCGCGGCTGGGCCGTGCTGGGCCGGTGCGGGGTTGTGGGCCGACTCGGTGGCGCGCGCGCGGTGCCGCGGTCTGGGCCATGCTGGGCCATGGTGGGCCGAATGGCCGTTTCTCTTTTTCCAGCGATTTTCTAATTGCTTTTTCATTTTAATTAAAATGAATAGTGTTAAGTTTTAATATTTTTGTGTGGATTAATCTACTGCACCAAAAATTATGAAAATATTACTAGATACTCCCTGTGATGTGTAGAATTTAATAAAAATATTAAATATTGGATTTGGGTGTTTTCTGTATTAATTAAAAATCAGCACATTAAATGTTAAAAGGAACTTTGATGATTTTTAATAATTTCTGTGATGTTACAAAAATCATGAAATTTATTGTGTCACTGTTTGGTACTGAAATCTATCTGTTGGTGCATTTTGACATCAAATGGAAATAGTTAAATATTTATTAAATTATATGTTGGTTTAAATGATAATATTAGGAATAATAAATGGAATGATTATTGATTGGTGTGATTTTTTTGATTGATTGAGATTCTAGGTCAATCACCTTTATGACCTAGGGCAGTATGAATTAGATTATTCATGTCTAGCTAAGGTAGGGTCTTATACACATGTGTGGTTTATTTGTTATTAAATTTTGTCTGTCATTTCATGTGCATCACATTCATACATTCATTCATTGCAAACGTGTAGTGACCGAGAATCCAGAGGTAAAGTCTGAGGGTCCATCTGAGGAGACTACTCAGGAAGTTGTACAAGGATTTAATATTTGTGGAACTGACCCGGATCCGACACTCTACGCAATCCAAGGCAAGCCCCGGTGCATTCAGCCCCTCCTTGTTATTTAAAAATATTTATCACTTGAGTTAATCTACTGCATTAGGTCATTAGGAGTTGAGTGATAACCAATTGATGCATTACCTTTCCTTGATCACATATTATACCTAAGACCCGGATTTATTTAAAAGTATTGAAAAATGCTTAGTCATGCTTAATGATTAGATTTGCAAAAATGCTATTTTGAACTATGATGATACAAATGAAATGAATCACTTTATGGGACTGGTTATGTTCTTGTTTGTTGGCAGTGTTCCTGGCTAGTTCATTGTCATCAACAGGGATGGTTTTTCCCGTTTGGTTGGCCAACTGCGTGGGTTAGAGTCCCAACTTTCGTCGCCATCGGGAAAGGGATGTGAAAACCGGGTAGTTACCAGTGTACTTGGGTTAGAGTCCCAATGCATGGTTTCTAACGGAAAAATATTAGGGACCGTTCGTTGTCAGGCCTGCTGTGATCAAGACTTTGCGACTAGCCACATACTACGGAAAGCCTCTGACTCCGGTGGCTCTACTGCTGGAACCGACAACCACGCACTAGGAGTGGAGAGATGGCGAGAGTAGCGTGTACCCTCGTGGCCGTCGTGCCTAGAGATGAGAGGAGTACTGTGCTCTCGGGTGGCGCAGGACCGGTTCCGGGGTATGAAAAGCCGTGGTAGGCGGGGTTGGCGTATGCAAGCTTAAGTGCTACATACGCAGTGTGGATAGGGACCCCCAACTGGGTATTAATCGATTCGAATCGTCGTTGCTCCTCGGATATGGAGACTTGATCCTCACACCTACAGTGAATAGTGGTTCGGAACTAGGATTGTTTTTGAATGGATTAAGTAAATGAAAGAATGTTGATATATGAGAAAGTACTTGGAGAAATGGATAGTATTATTGAAATAAAATATTGAGATAGGAATAGTAATGCTTTTCCGTAAAATTCTTGAACTCTTGCTAAAGCCTTACCTTGACTTCCCCTCAGCCTGCATTCCTGAGTCTAATCTTACACTTTAGTTGGGTAAGTCTTGCGGAGTACCCCATGTACTCAGGGTTTATTAACCCCGTTGCAGGAGGGCAGCAGGAGACTGACGTTTGTCTCGCTCCGTGCTGCGTCACCATCGTCCAGGAGAGTGAAGAAGACTAAGGTTAAACCCTTGGGCAGGGTTCGTGTAATATTAAACTATCTGTCGTACTGTTGTCCCAAACCCTACTGCTACTCTTTTATATTTATGGTCTGTAATAACTGCACTTAATTTTATTCGAACACTGGTCTGTAATATTAAGTACTATTTACTCTTCCGCAAATTCTACTCTGATGTATTTTGTTATGAAATGTTGTAACTCTGTAATGGCTTCGCAATGGGATCCTGTCGGAGATAACGGGTGCTTATGTAGCCCGGCAGAGCCCGCTTAGGTCATATGGAACACGGGTCCGGCTGTCAGATGACATTAGTGACTTTGACAGGTGCCTGTGGGCCACGTGATTTAGGCGGTTCTGTTACATACACTACACTAGTTATCTTTTAGTATCTCATTTGTTATCTTTGAATCATCACCTTCCTATCATACTTTGATTACCCCCCTCTGCACTAGTTGTGCTAAGTTGAGATAGATTTAAGGATCTCCTTCTATTAACATTTCTAGCAATCGCTTTCCCTTGGGATAAAATAAATAACGATACCTTGGAATACTCCCGGGTGAAGTGCTACAGCGGTATATTCTGTGCGCTTGCGGAATTATCCAATAGACATAAGAAATACCCCCATGCACTTCTAGCGCCGTTATCAGAGATAGCCTAACACCCTGTCTCTGGTGGTTGCGCTAAGAGGTGTCAACATTAGTCCACTTGAGGTATTGCACATGGATTTGTTCGGTCCAACCAATTGGAGGAAAGAAGTATGGCTTTGTGATAGTTGATGACTTCTCTAGATACACTTGGGTCTTCTTTCTCATTGACAAGAGTAAAGTGTATGAAACCTTCAAATCTTTCATCAAGAGAAGCCAAAATGAGTTTGACACAAGGGTGAAGCAAGTGAGAAGTGACAATGGTAGTGAGTTCAAGAACACAAGAATTGATGAGCTATGTGATGATTTGGGTATCAAGCATCAATTCTCGACCAAGTACGCTCCACAATCAAATGGTCTTGTTGAAAGGAAGAATAGAACTCTTATTGATATGGCAAGAATAATGCTAAGTGAGTACAATGTTAGTGATGACTTTTGGGCCGAAGCTATCAATACGGCTTGCTACACTAGCAACCGTCTCTATTGTCATCCAATGTTGAAGAAGACACCCTACGAGCTCTTGAATGGAAGAAAGCCCAATATTGCATACTTTAGAGTGTTTGGTTGTAAATGCTATATCTTAAAGAAGGGCACTAGATTAGGCAAGTTTGAGAAGAAGTGTGATGAAGGTTTCTTACTTGGATATTCAACTTCAAGCAAAGCTTATAAAGTTTGGAACAAGACACACAAGATAGTTGAAGAAGTCCATGATGTTGAGTTTGATTAAACTAATGGGTCACAACATGAGAAGGATAATCTTGATGATGTGAGAGGACCTCAATTAGTTGATGCTATGAAGAACATGGATATCGGTGATATTAGGCCAAGACAAGTTGAAGAAAATGATGATCAAGATGTCACCCCTCCTATTGTGCAAGTAGAAGACGAAGCGAATCAAGCAAGCTCAAGTGACTCTCAAACTCATGGTCAAGATCAAGACCAAATCCAAGATGCTAGTTCATCTCATGTGCTCCAACCAACTCACATTGCAAGAGATCATCCTCTACATCCAATTGTTGGTGATATTAGTAGAGGTTGCAAACAAGGTCAAGGGTAGTTTCTTTTTGTGAGCACTACTCTATTGTCTCACAAGAGGAGCCTACTAACATTGAGAAGGCACTCAAAGATGAGGATTGGATAAATGCCATACATGAAGAGCTAAACAACTTTGAAAAGAATCAAGTATGGGAGTTAGTTCCAAAACCAAGTAAGCACAATATGATTGGCACCAAGTGGGTCTTCCGGAATAAGAAAGATCAAGATAGGATTGTTGTAAGGAACAAAGCTAGATTGGTTGCACAAGGTTACACTCAAATAGAAGGCTTAGATTTTGTAGAAACCTATGCACCCGTGGCAAGATTGGAAGCAATCCGGATTCTATTGGCTTATGCATGTGCTCATAATATCAAGCTCTATCAAATGGATGTCAAGAGTGCATTCCTTAATGGCTACATCAACGAGTTAGTGTTTGTTGAGCAACCTCCCGGTTTTGAAGATGACAAGAAGCCCAATCATGTATACAAGCTCAAGAAAGCTCTCTATGGCTTGAAACAAGCAACAAGAGCATGGTATGAAAGGTTGAGGGACTTCCTTCTCTCTCTCGGGGAAATTATTTCCTTGGCCCTGAAAAAAGTTTGACTTAGTTTCTTAGCCCTGTTTTCATCAAACTTTGTTATTTGGCCTTAAAACGAAATTTGCTTATTTTCTTGACCCTTTTGTCCACTTTGAAAGATCATAACTCTTCGATATGACATCGGATGAAGATGATTTTTATATGAAAATTGTAGGTCTCGACAAGATCAACTTTATAGTTTTGAGTTTTTTCATTTGAGCAAATTCAAATGCCCAAAAACATCAATATATTATATTAATGTTTTTGGGCTTCTGAACTTTCTCAAATGAAAAAACTTAAAACTATAAAGTTGTAGATCTCATCGAGGCCTACAATTTTCATATAAAAATCATCTTCATCTGATGTCGTATCGAATAGTTATGATCTTTTAATGTGGACGGAAGGGCCAAGAAAATAAGCAAATTTCGTTTTAGGGCCAAATAACAAAGTTCGATGATAACAAGGGCAAGAAACTAAGTCAAACTTTTTTTAGGGCCGAGGAAATAATTTTCTCCTCTCTAATGGGTTCAAGATGAGAAACGTTGACACCACTCTCTTCACCAAGAAGATTAGAAATGACTTGTTCATCATGCAAATCTATGTTGATGACATTATCTTTGGATCAACAAGTCAAGTATTTTATGAGGAGTTTGGAGAAATGATGGCTAAGTTTGAAATGTCCATGGTTAGAGAACTTAGTTACTTTCTTGGACTCCAAAGCAAGCAATTAAAGAATGGTACTTTTGTGAGTCAAAGCAAGTATATCAAGGACATGGTGAAGAAGTTTGGGTTGCAAAATGCTAAGGCAATCTCAACACCAATGGGCACTAGTGGAAGTTTGGAACCGGATGAAGAAGGTGAATTGGTTGATCAAAAGCAATATCGGTCAATGATTGGTAGTCTACTCTATGTGACCGCTTCAAGGCCGGATGTGATGTTTAGTGTGTGCGTGTGTGCAAGATATCAAGCCTCTCCAAGAGAAAATCATTTGAAGGCTACAAAGAGAATATTAAGGTACTTGAAGAGCACACCTAACATTGGTTTGTGGTATCCCAAGGGCTCTAACTTTGAGTTGATTGGTTATAGGGATGCGGACTATGCTGATCGCAAAATCAATAGAAAGAGCACTTCCGGTACTTGTCAACTCTTGGAAAGATCACTAGTCTCATGGTCATCCAAGAAGCAAAATAGTGTTGCACTCTCTACCGCCGAAGCCGAATACATTAGTGCGGGAAGGTGTTGTGCACAAATCTTATGGATGAAGCAAACATTGAAAGACTATGGATTGAAAATCAACAAGGTTCCATTGCTATATATGTGACAATGAAAGTGCGGTGAAGATCACAACCAATCCACTGCAACATTCAACAACCAAGCACATAGATGTAAGGCACCATTTCATAAGAGATCACCAAGTCAAAGGAGATATTGCAATCACAAGTGTGGGCATCGATGATCAACTAGCCGACATATTCACCAAGGCACTTGATGAAGCTAGATTTTGCAAGCTAAGAAATGAATTGAACATACTTGATTACTCCAACATGTGTTGATGCACTTCATGAACATATTATGACATGTCTATCCTCCAAGCAAGGCAAAGGTATCATTGTTTGACATATGCATTCATACTTTGTTAGGACTTGCTAGAACATATAGACATACTTTTGTTCTTTTTAGGTCATTCATTGAAAGCCAAAATGTTTTGAAGTATATATGGCATCATTATTGCTTGTTTGATTGATTGATCTAGTGACGGCATATAACTTGTTCAACATGAAATTAGAAGAACTCTTACATGATATCAAACAAGGGAAACCCTTCGGTCCTTGTAGTGCAGGTATATATGTAACAATCCTTTAATTAGTCAGAATTCTTTACAAACATCATTTCCTGTATCCATCAATATAGTTCAGCACATCTATACCTGTACAAATTTCTATTCCTCAACCTATAATCATTTCCAGTGTCCATGCATATCCTAACTACAATTCCTAAATTTGCAGTCCTTCATACTATCGAGTTCCAAAAGTGGGGTCTCCCACATGCACATATCATTCTCTGGACTATAGGAGATACCTCTAATCCAACACCAGCAATGATAGACAAGTACGTATCAGCAGAGATACCTGACCCAAGGAAAGATCCATTAGGATATGCTCTTGTTGCAGAACACATGATACATGGTCCCTGTGGCAGGCAAAATCCTAGGTGTCCATGCATGAAAAACAACAAAAGTTCAAAGCATTTTCCCAAATCATATCAAGATCAAACAATGGTGAACTCCAATGGTTTTTCTATTTACAAAAGAAATCAAAACAACCTCTTTGTTCAAAAGGGAAATTTCCAGATGGACAACAGATGGGTAGTTCCATATAATATGAACTTGCTCAAAAAGTATCAAGCACACATAAATGTAGAGTGGTGCAATAAAACAACTTTCATCAAATATTTGTTCAAGTATGTCACCAAAGGAGCTGATTGTAGTAAAGCCTATCTTGAAAGAGTACGTAGAGGCCAAGCGGTTCCGTATGATGAGCAAACAGACACTGTGAATGAGATCAAAGAATATCTTGATTGTAGATATATATGTGAGCAAGATGCATGTTGGAGAATGTTTGGTTATGACATCCATAGGCATTATCCAGCAGTAGAAAGAATGACCGTCCACCTTCCAAACGAGAATTTCGTAACTTTTAGCTCACATACGAAAATGAATAAATTAGTATCGGCGGAGTTCTTGAGGAAAACCATGCTAACAGAATGGTTTGTATGCAATCAGATCTATCCTGAGGCTAGAACACTTACATATGCAGAATTTCCTTCAAAATGGATATGGGATCAAAAAGAGAGGCAATGGAACAAACGCAAGCAGCAATATGGTAAGATAGGCCGCCTCCATTATGTACATCCATCAGCTGGTGAGCGCTACTGCCTTCGAATGCTGCTACTAACAGTCAGAGGTGCTACAAGCTATGAACATCTTAGATTTCATAACCACATTTATCATCGTACATTTAAAGACGCATGCAAGTCACGGGGTTTACTTGGTGATGATCAAGAATGGTACAATGCCTTTGACGAGGCAGCTGCATGGGCTACCTCATCACAGTTACGTAACTTATTTGTTACTATGGTGTTGTTCTGTGAGGTCGGTGATGAAAATAGTTTCTTCGAGAAGGTCTGGCGGCACCTATATGATGATATTATTCACCAACATAGAGACATCATTGGTGATCCAAACTATCAGCTATCAGATTCTAGAACCAGAGATTACCTTCTCGACAAATTAGCCAATCTTTTTTCACAGAGTGGCAGAAACATCACTGATTTCAATTTACCTCCCAAAACACATGACCCATATCCAATATTGTACAATCGTTTGGTCGAAGAAGAGCTATCACACCCATCAGATTCGTCAATTGACATGAATAATCCAACAGCATCTCTAAACGAAGAGCAAACAAATGCATTCAATTCAATAGTGCAAAGAGTCCAAACAAATGAACCTGGTTTCTTTTTTTATCAGGATTTGGAGGAACTGGAAAAACATATTGTCGGTGCTAGTTTTGGCGGGTACTAACACCGGCTAGTGATTTTGTGTTTTGCGGTTGAGGTTCCAAATGGTGTGCAAAGGGGAACACAGGGTTTATACTGGTTCATGCTGAGAGGGCCCTACGTCCAGTGGAGAGGAGAGTCGTGTTGCCTTGCACCGGGGTGCTTGTAGTAGGGGGTTACAAGCTAGGCGAGAGAGGGAAGTCCTCCCAAGTCTCTTGTGAGTGTCGAAGTGTATACAAGTCGCTGTATACAAGTCGCTTGTTGTTGTGTGTGGTGTGAAGTATCTGTGCGAGAGCTTGAGAACTTAGAACCTGAGGGATTGTCTAAGGCTGACCTCTGCTCTCCCTTTTATAGTCACAAGGGAGGGGAGAGGGCAGCGCGTACATTGCTATGCATGTTACACTGGGGAGTTGTTGTCTTTGTTTGACTGTCGTCAGCTACGGTCTTGTCTCTGTGTCCCAGGGGTATGGCCATAGTGGTTGGTACGATCTTGGTGAGTACCAAGGCGGCAATCATCGTAGAGATTACGGCATGGCGTAGAGTCACACCTGATGGCTGTCCTTCCGCACGATGTGACAAGAGGGTGAGTCGTCTCGGGGCGTTGTCTCCCGAGGCTCGGGACTCCTGGAGGCGTGATGGAACGGAGCAGGGCGATATCTCCCCTCGGACGTATTTCCGACTTTTAGAGAGTGTTTCCCGAGGGTCGGATGGGCCCGGATGGAAGGTGTGCTCGTCCTTTCAAGTGGACAGTGCAGTAGGCGCCTTTCCCGTTCTTGCGTAGCCCGTTCGTCAGGCGCTTGGACTGTCGTAGTCGTAGTTGGTAGATCCCGGCGGAAAACGGGGCGGTGCACTGTAGACCATACCGGGGAGGGGATGGCCATAGTAGGCCTATCAAATCCGTTGCCAGGGAAATCCTGACAGGTGGTATGGCCGTCGTGCGCGTGCGAAGCACGGTCGCGTCGAGCATCTCGCCTGACGGGACAGTGCTTGTAAAGTCGTAAGAGGTCTCTTGTGGTCCAAGATTGCTCGTCTGACGTCAACTGTGCATTGGATGCCTTTGAGAGATTGCGCTCGAGGGGAATGGGGAAGCTCGGGCGAATCGGAGAATTGGCACCCGAGGATGCCGCTTTCCCGAGCTCTCTCGGGGAGGCTCGGGCGAATCGGAGAATAGGTGCCCGAGGATGCCGCCTTCCCGAGCTCTCTCAGGGAGGCTCAGGCGAATCAGAGAATTGGCGCCCGAGGGTGCCGCTTTCTCGAGCTCTCTCGCGGAGGCTCGGGAGAATCGGAGAATTGGCGCCTGAGGGTGCCGCTTTCCCGAGCTCTCTCGGGGAGGCTCAGGCGAATCGGAGAATTGGCGTCCGAGGGTGCCGCTTTCCCGAGGGTAGGCCGGTGTTAATGCAGCGTCGTCATGAGCCTCCGTTGTTGCGGCCTTCATGGGCTTTCACAGGCTTTGCCTGGGCCGGGCCGTGTTGTGAATAAGTGTTTTTGCATCGAAGTTGGGTACCCCATACTTTAGTACCCGACACATATCTATGGAAACGCATAGTCAACTATCTCAAGCAACAAAAGAAAATAGTTCTTACTGTGGCATCTTCTAGTGTTGCAGCCTTGCTCTTGCCAGGAGGACGCACAGCTCATTCACGGTTCAAGATACCCTGCGATGTAGAAGATGATATGGTTTGTGATGTAAGCAGAGGCACAATGCTATCAGAACTGATTGAGCTCACAAGCCTGGTAATTTGGGACGAAGCCCTTATGGCTAATAAAAAGTGTTTCGAAGCCTTGGATCGTACCTTTTGTGATATAGAAAAAGTAAGAAATCCCGAGGCTGCTAACATTCCATTTGGTGGCAAAATAATGGTCTTGGGAGGAGATCTCAGACAGATCCTACCTGTTGTTGAAGGAGGTGGTAAACAAGAAGTCATTGCTGCTACAATAACTAATTCACATCTGTGGGCCCATGTAGAGATCATAAATTTAACCCAAAATATGCGCCCGTTATCTTCACCATCTAATTCTCAGCAACAACAGGAGATAGCTGTTTTCAGTAAATGGATATTAGACATTGGTGAAGGCAAGGTTCCAGCCACCGCTAAGGAAGAAGACAGTGAAGCAAACTGGATAACAATACCACAAGATATAGTTTTAGTTACTGGTGATGACAAGCTAGCATGTATTGTGCAGTCAGTATATCCTGATTTCCAAAGAAAGTTTAAAGATCCTCTCTATCTTGCACAAAGAGCCATACTAGCTCCAACAAATGAAGTAACAGATTCTACCAATGATTATATGATTCCTTTAGTGCCTGGTAAAAAGAAAGAGTACCTCAGTACAGACACCATTGCCAAATGCACTGCCCAACATGAGGCGTATGATTTATTATATCCAATTGAATTTCTAAATTCAATCAATGGCAATAACTTCCCACAGCATAGAATTGTACTCAAACGAGGAGTACCTATAATGCTGCTACGCAATCTTAACCAAAAAGCTGGCCTATGCAATGGTACAAGATTAATTGTCACTGCAGTTGGGGATTGGACAATGCAAGCAACAATCATGAATGGACCATTTGCAAACCAGAGTTATGCCATTCCACGTGTAACTTTATCTCTTAAAAGTAACAAATGGCCATTTGTCCTACAAAGGCGTCAATATCCAATAAGAGTCTGTTACGCCATGACAATTAACAAAAGTCAGGGACAGACACTCTCTGCTGTTGGTGTATACCTGAAGAAACCAGTGTTTACACATGGGCAGTTATATGTTGCTGTTTCACGGGTTACTACCAGACAAGGTTTAAAAATTTATATGGAAGATGATGAAGGAGAAGCTACGAATGAAACAAAGAATGTTGTTTACAAAGAAATACTCCAATATTAATCTTAGAAGCAAAGTAGCATCTGATTTGATAATTGATCCGACTCAGCAAAAACAGCTGCCACACACATATGGATTCAATCTATCACTCCAATATCAGATAGTTGCATGGATCTTTTGATATAGACTATTATATATCAAATTCGGAAACTATAAAGTAGTTTACATATGTAAAAAGAAAGGGATGCAGACTACATGCCTCTCTTAGGACCATTGTGCTATGTATAGGTGATTCTGCACATCTTTAGCAGAAACTTTGCAGCTGATGTAATGAGCACGGTTTGCGTGCCTTTGTCAGCCACACTTTGGCATGTATAAATCCTTTTGTGCATCCTTAGAAACAAGGAATACAATATTTTGATCAGTGTTCATCCTTCTCATTATTATTCCTACTATACACCCATGTGTAACTTATGATACCTTATTCAGTATATGTATATGTTTTTAAAACTAAAATGTTTTTGCTTCTCATGTAGATAAAAGATGGAGAACTCCAAGTTTCTTAGCAAACTGGAAAAAGGTCGTGAACGACAAGGTATCACTGTCAGAATCATTCGCAAATGGACCATCTATGAAGCTACTGGAAACGGTGCCCCTCTGCATGTGGGCATGGTTCTAGCAGATGCCAAGGTAATGTTTCAGTTACAAGTCCATAAATGGCTCAGATAAATTACAATGTGCATTCTAAATTATATTCTCACATATTTATACAACCATTGTCCAATAGCTTCAACACATATTTATTGTAACAGGGAGATGCAATATATGCTCAAATTGGAGATGATCTCATCAATGAAAAAGCAGATCTTTTTGAAATAGGAAAAGTTTACAATATCAAAAAATTCATAGTTGATAATGCCAGGCCAACTTATAAGCCAGTTGACAAGAAGCTAATGATTGAGATTACAGAGTACACAGCTGCTCAAGTTATCTCAGACCCTCCACAGTCAATACCAGAATATGTCTACAAGATTACTCCATTCTCGGCAATCAAACCAGCACGAGTTGTGTTCACATATACAGGTACAAATCATGCATATATGATTCCTTCTAAATCTTAATCAAATCGTTTTTACTTAATTACTTTCCTGTCTACTTACTTACAATTATATATAAATATTTCCAATCTTTTGCAAGATGTTATTGGATATCTGATCAGATACAAAGCTCTTCACACATTCATGCCAAAAAATATGAAAAAAGGCAAAATGCTTAGAGAAATTTACATCAAAGACTTAAGGTATGCTAAAACCAATTTGTAAACACAAAAAAAAATTGCTTTTACTAATCACAACTTTTGTTTACTAGGGATAATGTCATGAAAATCACACTGTGGGGCGATCAGGCTGCAAGTTTCAATATCAACAACATATACAATGATGAAACCGGAAACCTTATTGTTTGTCTCATTGTTAGCTGCATACCACGTGAAGACTTCATGGAAAAAGGTAACCAAAAAAAAAATCATCAGCATTATCAACACAATACAAGTACTTGATTCCATGAAAAATAATTAGCAAGAAAACAAGTGAATCTTTTCCTCAATATGCATTAGACTATACAAAGGTTCAATCCACAATACATTCCCCATGTTCCTTTGTACAGAATACAGAATATAGTAGATACTCTCTTAAAAAATTAATGTATTATCAATAATATTTCAGGCAAGGTATGCTTAACTGGAAGCCCAGCCTGCTCCTATTATTTCAATCCTAACATTCCAGAGGCAATCTCTTTTCATTCCAGGTAACAGATACACGACAAATAATACATATAATATTTATGTATTTTATTTAACAGATATTCATTATGGTTTTCCAGATTCAAGAACACTCCAGTTTACATTGAACGTCCATCACCAGCTGAAGAAGCTCTTGCCAATCCAATCGAAGACATCCAGCTTCCAGGAAAAAAGTCGCTGATCTATCCAAGATTGATCCATTCGATGATACAGTAAGCAAGAAAAACAATTAGAAAAAAAAAATGCAACTATGCTTCGTCTCTAACTTATCCATCACTATGCTATCTAACAGGAACATGGTCCATTCAAGTGTGCTGTCACAATTGATTCCTTTGTAAAAATACCAATTGGTGGTATATGTCCTGTGAATTCTGCAGGAAAAAGGCTGACCAACAGCTAGATGGTACCTACAAATGCCCAGTAGGCCTAGGTTCAGACACAATTCCAAGGTCTCTATCAAGAAACTTTGTTGTATATGCATCCCTACTGCTTTTATGAATCATTACACCTTCAACTAATCTTCAACTACACAGGTACCTATTATCTTTCATAGGGAAGGATGACACAGGCGAAGCTCGATTTTTTGCCTACGATGAGGAAGCGCAAAAGATCATTCAGCGAGAGTGTCAAGCACTCATAAATCCATTGAGGCGAAAAGACGTTCTCCCTCAGCCACTACAAAATATTGTTAACAAGAAATATGTCTTCTCAGTTGATCTCACCAATGATTCATGCAAGAGCAGTAAAAGAAAGCAGTATCAGATCAAAGCAATCCTGGAAAGACCCACCAAAAATGTTTTGATACTGGAAAGTTGTACATCTCAGATCCCCACCCAAAACATTAGTGCTCAACACCCTGATTTAACATACTCAGTAGATGGCCGTACACCTGTCAAGAGCAGAGTGAAGTCCTACTACTTCAAACATCTACACAAACTGTAAGCTACATCAGGACCAATCTCTCCTCTCTTTTTTTTAAAACTTTCTTCCCCTACATTAAAGCTACTGAAAATACCTCTATATTCATATAAGAATCCTTGTTTCAGACTCCAGCACCTACTACGGAACTAGGAAACACCGGTTCCAAAGATGACGATACCAGGTAATTACTCATTCCTGCTAACCACCATTCAATCACACCCACATAGCCATCCAGTGAAAATACAAGACTGACATGTTCGAATATTTTACAACTGCTTCATATAAGATCTCCAACAGCCAATATCAGTGTTTGTAGAAACTTATTCAGTCCTGAAACCACAACAGAAAAAGGTAATCACATATACTACTAATCTTTAGAGATCTTACAACCATGAAACCTATGAGCTACTAATAACTACACCCATCATATTTAACAGAACATGGCCCCCACAGAAGCTAATCAAGAAGAAGGAGGCACTAGCGAAGCTGACATCCTAGCAGCAACTGGTTCTCAAGAACCTAAAAGAAAGAAGTATCTACAACTCCTTTGATAACATAATTTAGTTATACAGATACTTTACACATACCTAAATTTTTCGTTGATCATGAATTTTTTGCAGGCCAAAAACCGGCACCGGCAAAGAAACCAGCAAGAATGCCTAGCAGGAAAAAAGCTTAGCATTATCTAAAAAGTGAGTCCTACATTTCTAAAATTATATTTACATCAAATATCCTCTACCATGGCTGTTGCAACCTATACTTAGTCACAAACACATTGGGCATACACAAGTATATACTACAACTATATATCACACATGATGAATATGTTCCTACGATTCTACCTTAACAAAAATTTCTATATTGTAATTGACAGCAAGCTATGAAGACGAACAAGAAACCAGCTTTTGCAGCAACTAGCAGACCAAGACAGGAAGACTATGTTATTATACTATTATGCTACTCTTGTGTGTAAATATCAACAGTGAACTACTAGCCACGTCATATGTAGTCCCAGACCTTTATTACGTATACTTACATATTCCTAAGTAAACCTGCGCTGCACTACTTATGAACATAACCTAAGCCATAATATGTACTATGAATTACCAAGAATACTATCATCTCCAGTATCAATCTAATACTGCAGTCGTACTATCTTAAATGCTCAGGATTTCTAAAATGATTCGTCATTTCTTCTATCTATTTCACATCTTTAGAAATCATTCGTAATTATAGTATGTACATATTTTCTCACCAAACCTCATTAATAGAAACAAAAAAGCGAAAAAAAGGAAAAAACATACCAATATTGCTCAGCCACTTAATGGACGGCCAATTACTCTTTCACCTTGCATCCAGGCCCAAATCTATACACTACTGAACAGGCCCATCAAACTCAATACCTAAAGCAACATAGAGGGGGAAAAAAACGAAGCCACAACCCGTTCTTCCTCTTCCGATTCAGCTCCTCCCTCATACCAGCAGCGACGCCCCCGGCGACACCGTCGGCGGCTTTCGCTCCAACTCCGCACCGCCACCCCTATCAACGGATTTCCTCAGGCCGACCTCGCTGCTATTCATCAGGACGACTCCAGGTTTGCACTAATTCCTGCTGCTCCACATTCCTTCATATCTGAAGAAAACACCACTCTAGGGTTCCCAACTTTCCCGTTTCAAAGATCCCGATCGATTCCTCAGTACATCCTCCTTGTCCACTTCTTCTCCATCACAGCGCACTTAACAACCAGTATATTACTATCTCACTTCTTCCCAATACAACAACATCCAACTACAGTTGTCCAAGAAAACCCTAGATGCAAGCACCAGCACTTCATATGATCTGATTTGGTTCCTATTTCTTACTTATATAAATGTGAAATTTCGTTCATTTTATTTCCTAAAATCCCACGATTGCTCACAGGATAAATATATATATCACTTGACAATTCATTTTGCTTCATATATAAAACTATCAGACTTTAATGTGCATACACATTCAAATTAATAACCAATCATTATTTATCAGCTACATAATACGTCACTATACTATCCCTAATTGATAAACCGTTCTAATCTACGTTTCAGGTTATCCACAACACTAAATAATAATTTCTTAAATTCCCAAATCCTGAATACCGAAAAATTGAAGAATTTCCCCAAATATTAATATGCACTCTGTCACCTATACAATACTGTGATTCTATCTTAAATCATTCATTACCAGTAACAAATAGTACAATTACTCTTTGCATCAACTTATATTACTATTATACCTCCAGTGCATACCCGGTATTTAATATTTCATTCCTCCTTACCATTACAGAACATGGCAGCCAACAGGTTTCCCCAATCTTTTAATCATTGACGAAGCATGGTTCGGCCGTCCAGATTACATTTCATGGAGTGCCGCAATCATCACACATGTTCCCAAAAGTTTACAAGGTACACTTGACCACCAGCAACTAGCAGAGCAGATACAATACAAAAATCCAGGTGACTATCAATGTCACAGATATCTTTCAATTTGGCCTAGACTTCATCCTCAAACCCATGTCAGACTACTCAAAAAATCGAATCCTACAAAAGGGTTCCATGACAGTAGATAACAAGACAGTTGTATTCAGCCCTTGGAAACCAGAACACGGAGCCACAACAGTTTCCATCCAAACCCTTCTATCATCTTACCCAGTAAATGAACTTCTAGCAACCTCTGCAGTGCCCAATGAAAACTTCGAAAAGTTAACTATCTATCTTTCAGGCTTACCACCACATCTAGCCAGCACTTCAACAATCCAGTATGTTTTCAGAATTTTTAGCTCGATTCGAACTGTCAAGTTCCTACCTCCAAAGCTCCAGTACTATATCACCACTTTCAGACAACTAAGCCGTGTTCCACAAGTAGTCCACATAGGATTTAAACAAGGCACAGATCAAAATGGTATCATCCACATTTGGCGACTAGACTTTGAAACTTACACAGATGAGATGCTAGGCATAGAAACTGCAACAACATCCAGAATATCAGAGTATGGAGGTACATACCATAGCACACAGATTCTTCCCAAAAAAAAGGATAGACAAAAACAGGAAAACCCTCATAATATCTATACATATTCTCGCAGGAGATTCAGCCTTAAACACTTCTGAACACTTCAATCTAGCAATGCCTCCTTCTTCTCCAGAGGATGAAGCAACTTCTAAACGTCGCTGTAAGTATACACTTTATTTATTCAAACGATTTATGACTAATACTATCTTACTACTTTACCAATTAAACAACAACAGCAAACTAATCGAAACGTAAAACAACAATGCCATTGCAGACTCATCCGACAGCTATGTTCAAAAAGATTCAGATGATGAAAGCCATGGCTGGGAATCCGACCGAAGCCGCACATCAACCTAACCAAGGCTACGACAGCTAATGCTTCATGGAGCCCACTCTAATTTGTCTCCATCAGTTTATTGTAAATGTGTGTGTACTTATTATCGTACGCGTGCTACTTAAACTATCCTTCAGAACCTCATGTAAAATAATGTAGTACCATAAACTACCTACTCTATTTCTATAACTTATTTAGTTACCTCTTATGAGATTCACAATGTATAAACGCACGGGCGCGCGAAGGCGCGCGCCCAGCTACTAGTACTCTCATAAATACCAATTCTTTGTACGACTACTTATAGATCAAGTCTGATACATACCAATTCTAGAGCGGGCTGATGTTGGATGCGTTTGTCTACTGTGAGCGGCCTTGCCACCGTCGTTGTGGATGGGCCAGGGCAGCTCCGCCCCAGGTCCGGCGCCGCTCCTCTGATCCCGTCCACAGGTCCGGTGTAGGATCAGTACAGCTCCTCGACACTCCAGACCTGGCGCCCCCCTTCAACACCTTAAGCACACGCGCGAGCCGCGCGGAGAGACCGAATCAGGAAGTCGTGATGCACGGACATAGGAAGGAAGAAGAAGCGAGGATGGGGATAGCTCGTGCGACTCACATTGTGCAGTTGGCAGGACGGAAGGGGCTAGCTTCTGATTGCTGCGACCTGCCGCTGGCCGGCCGAGCCAGCAAATGCCGAGGGGAGGACTGGAGGTCCAAGCCGCCGCACGCGAGGACCAGGCCGCGCAGCGGCCGATGAGCGCCCGCGCCTGTGCCGTGCCTCTCCTAGGGTTTCGACTCACAGGAGACGAGAGCGCGGGTTTTATTCGACATCTCGCATATCTCAGCCGTTGAAGTCGATCCAACGGCGAAAAGCGAGTGTGATCTGATATGGGCCGAATCATTCATGGACCAAATACGAAATTGCCTCACCCTTTATTGTCCTTTAATTATTTATTATTTGTTTTTTCTATTATCAAATAATAGATAACACATCATGTGAATCGACCTAAAATGTCTTCTACAATCCAAAACTTTTTCTGCAAGCAAATACCTGTATATATGTTGTTATGTATGAGTTTCAGAAATTTTTGAACAGGTTTACTATTTTCTAGAGTTTAAATAAATTTCTACGTGCTTGTTAAAAGTAATTTCGAAATGAATTGTCTGTAGCTCCAGTTAGATTCAAAAAATTCATAAAAAATATGTTTAGACCATACATTTCATTGAAGCCAATATCTTGAAGTTAGATTAAAAAATCATTTGTTTACTAGGGATAATTCATATTTCTATCTCTAAATTACCATAAGATAATTATAATAATATCTAAACTTTGTTAGAAATTTATACAAACTTGCACGACAACATGATTTTGGTTTATAGTCTTTGCATAAATTAAATGATTTAAACAAAGTGATGTTATACATTGTTCACACATGAATACACCTCTCACATAGTTATGTAACTATGTGAGAGATCTATTCATCTATGAATAATGTATAGTCCAACTTTGTTAATACGAGTTGAAAATTTTTTGGCAAGATAATTCAACTATATTATGATTCCATGCCAAATTTTAGGATTTTTAGACACCTTTAAGATATTATTGTTTTTTTTGTCGGAGTCACCAAATATATGTCAACTACCTACAAGCAATTCATTGGGTGCCAACCTCCAAGAAAACTCAATAACCCCCAAGGAAATGATAATTTACTTGACGGTTTAGAATAACACCCGAGAAAATAGGTATTTTCCTTGGCGGCTAAGAATGACACTCAAGGATATGAGTAATTTCCTTGGAGGTGCTTAGAAACCGCCAAGGAAACACCCATATTTCTTGGCGGTTTACTTCAACCTCCAAAGAATATATATTTCCTTGAGAGTTTAGTAGCACCGCCAAGAAAAATGCACTTTCTTTGGTGGTTTGATGTTGGCACTCAAAAAAATCTTTGGCCCCCAAGGCAATTCTAGTTTCTTGTAGTGTTTAGATAGCGTTGTTGGATAAGACTAAAAATAGGTATCGAATCTAGTAACTGTAGCGTAACCCAAACATAAAATGAGTGTTGTATTTTGGGTGTTATTATTGGAGATAGTATGTACCAAGATTGCATGATATTGTAATTTATCATAGCTATAAATATCATTATATATATATATATATATATATATATATATATATAATATAGTGCATTTTATATACTCCCGGGAGTAGTTACTCCCACCTTCAATAAATCACAGTGTGTATGCGTGTATACTAATTTATCAGTTTAAGTTTAGGTATGTTTAGATACTTAATTTAAGATACTTTAAATCTTAATATGCGAAAATTTTTCATCAGAGCCCATATTTTTAAATATATTACTAAAATACCACTATAGTAGTATATTAAAAAGTATAACCATATACTATATGGATAATAGAAAAGTATAACCACATACTACTCTAGGTAGTCTAGTATGACCCTATGCTTCGTCTATATATATTTTTTCGGACCATAAATGATCTAAATTTAGAAATATAGACATGGGAGTAACTACTCTCTGGGAGTAGAAAATAATTTTCACATATATATATATATATATATATATATATATATATATATATATATATATATATATATATATATATTGCATTTTATATACTCCCAGCAGTAGTTACTCTCACATTCAATAAACCACATTGTGTATATGCATGTATACTAATTTATTAGTTTGAGTATGTTTATATACTCAATTTAAGATAATTCAAATCTTAGGATGCGAAATTTTTTCAACCGAGCCCATACTTTTAAATATATTGCTAAAATACTATTGCAGTAGTATAACCATATACTATATGCATAACAAAAAAGTATAACCACATACTACTTTAGATGGTTTAGTATGACCATATACTTCGTCTACATATGTTTCTTGGGACTATAGACGATCTAGATCTAAAGATATAGACATGGAAGTAACTATTCCCTATATATATATATACACACACACTAACAATGACAATAAAGTTTAGTAGAGAAGACATCTAATTTATTTACTGAAGTTTGGATTACCTCTGTGAACCTTACATCTCCATTGAGAAGCTCCTGAGAGAAGAGTCTCGTATTATAAACAACCAAGTAGATCTGGAACTTCTATAACTAGTAAAAATACTTGACCTGCGAAGGATAGAACAACACAAGTATTTTGTTTAAGATAGATGGTAATCTTGCACATAGGTTGAGAAAACCTCTGGTTCCCTATCCTATCGACACACAATGGCATTATTGTTCATGTGAGAACCTTATAAACCGATTGTTAGACCTATATATTCTGGTGTGAAATAAATGAGAGAATTTTTTTTTTTGACCTTCGTCCTAACCTTCGTTCCCATCGGGGAGTGAAACCCAGGACCTAAGGAGCGCGACTAAAGCCATCTAATGAACTCTGTTAGTCACCTGTTCGTCTATAATCCATGCATGTGTTGTGTCCTTGGTAAAGAAAAGGAAAAATAATAATTGTGCCTTCAGAGTTGACGTTGTCATGAAAAAGAATCATTCTAGAATCTATATATTTTCTTTTGTTTTGATAACAAGACACCTAAGTCAAATCGCCTACGCATTCTACTTATCTGTATGTAAATGTATCCATTTTAGGGCCTAATCAAAGCCGGTTGTTTCAAATTAAGTCTCGTCGTTGGACCCGGCCGGAGATTTGAAGCAAAAACGCGTTTCGTTCATTCCATGAGCCGGAGCCTCACCATGTTTGTTGTCCGGCAACGCGACTCGACGAGATGGCCGGCCGCCACACAGGTGTCTCAACTCTAAAGAATAATACTAGTACATGTAGTACAATCGAAGCAAGCCGTACGAGAGCAGAACACTATCCAAGCAGGAGGACACTGGTCATCTATCCTAGTACGTTTATATTATCTGATGAAACGTCAGCCGGTGAAACAGTCACACATGGTAGACAGAATATTAGGGGGTGTTTAATTCCTCTCCAAAATCCCAAAATTTCTGTCACATCAATTTTGCGGCACATTGAAAGGTCCTAAATGGTTAGAGGGAGGTGAATAGCCTATAAAAATTCTATAACCAACAACTCAAGTAAGAGGTTAGATAAATAATAAGCGAAGCGAATTCTTGCGCTAGTCTACTAAAAAAATGTAAGCCACCTAACCGTTCTAAGTTATAGTCTCTATTTCACACACAAGAGGCTAAGTTGCTACTTCTACTCTACTCATAGGTGAGCAACTAAGCTAACAAGCTACACAAGAGTAAGTGCGAGAATGTAAAGAGTAGAGAGAGTGAATCTTATACCGTCGGTGTAGTAATGAGATGAGTACCAATAAGAACAATCACAATAATCAAGAAATTCTCGGCAAGAGATTGATACAATGATTTTTACCGAGGTTCACTTACTTGCCGGCAAGTTACGTCCTCGTTGTAGCGATACACCCACTTGGAGGATCACGCGCTAATTGGCATCACACGCCAAACCCTTCTCAAGGGTGCCGCACAACCAACACAAAGATGGGGATCCACAAGCTACGAGCAATCCACTAGAGTAGCCTTTCGCGATCTCCCGCGGGGATAGGCTCAAGAACCCCTCACAACTTCATCGATCGGAGGCGGAGACAATCACCAACTCCCCTCAACGATCCTCGCAGCTCTAAGCCATCTAGGAGTCGGCAAACTCCAAGAGTAACAAGAGAAACCGCTGCGAAAGACAATTACCAAGTGCCTCTAGATCAACACACTCATGCAATGCACTTGATGCTCTCCAATCTCACCAAATGATGAATACAATCAAGTAGGATGAGTGAGAATGGAGTGGGAAGACTCACAAGTATGTAAGAGTGATTAGAGTGGCCAAGAGTTACTCCCCAAACCGGCCAAGTCTCTATTTATAATCTACACCCAAAGACATAGCCGTTAGGGACTTCCTGCGCATCATCGGACTGTCTGCGTACGCCACCGTCAGACTAACAACACCGGTCCGACGCCTCAGATGGACGCCGCGTGTCCTCTGCCGTTTGAAGTCGACCGTTAGATCCCAACGGCTCTATTTTCGTGCCAAGCAAACCGTCGGACGGACAGTCATCAGACCAAGAACCACGATCCGACGCCCACTGCACGAACAGCGTCGGACGGAAGCAGAACAGGTCGTCAAACTAACGATCGCGACAGTCCGACGTTTCCAGAGAGGATCCAGAGCGCCAAAAACCGTCGGACAGTCGTCCGACGCCCGCCGTCGGACTAAGCAGAACGGTCCAACGCCCTCTGAGTTCTCCACGTGTCAGTCCTTGCACGATCAACACTGTCGGACGCTCGGACAATAGTCTGACGCACAGAAACTGAGTGTCCGACGCCCACCGAAGGGTTAGCCGTCGGATCGAAGACAATGGTCCGACGCTCTGTCAAGTTAAAGTCCGACGCTAGTTTTTCTATTGTAATGTTTTTGAAATTCGCCGAATCCTACCTCGTAAGCTTGGCAGGAGGAAGAGAGGACCAAACCCTCTCTAACCCTCAAACTTCATGTAATACCCCGGGTATTACGGATTAATTAAACCTGCCATGTCATCATATTTAAATTAATTAATTTGCATATGATTGTGCTTAGGGCCATAGAGTGGTTTGATGTAATGTGGTTTTGATTTGGGAATTTGAATTTCAAATTAAAGGTTTGAATTAAACCCTAATTCCACCCCAAAACCCTAATTCAAAATCTAGAAGGAATCTTGAGATGACCCCTAAATGAAAGTTGTAGATCTTTTTAGATGTGACAAATTTTATTTTTGGAGATTTTGAAGTTCTATTATAAAAATTTGAATTAAACTCAAAACAATGAATTGAAAAGTAAAATTGAAATACCATTTCAAAAATTAAGTGGAATATGACAAAACTTCCTTAATAAAAGTTGTAGAGCTCATTGAGTAGAACAACTTCTATTTTGACCATTTTTCAAGTTGTTGTGTAAAATCAAAAGTAATTTTGAAAATATAGTTCGAAATTCAAAAACCTAGTTTACCCCTTTTGCTGTAGTTTCAAAAATATTGCGAAATTGAACTTGGTTCCAAAAGCAAAGTTGTTCAGAATTTCAAAACCTACAACTTTTGTTTTTGCAGTTTTTCAAGTTTGTATTCAAAAATGGGTGAATTTGAATGAAAACCGACAGCCCTAGGAACCTACTGCTACAGTGCCGCGCCACCCTACTCTGTGCGCGAACAGAGCCGGCAGCCGCCGTGCCGGGCGCGCGCGCGTGGCCGCCCGTGCCGGCCGGGATTTGGTCCCCGCGACCGTTGCTCGCGTGCGCCGCGTCGTGCTGCTCGTGTTCCCTCTCCCTGGGTCCTTTAAAGACGACGAGTTTCCCCTCCCCGCGCCATTCCTTCCTCCCCGGCCGCCATTGCCGTCTCTCGGTCGCCGGCCAAATTCGCCGTCGTCGCGCCACCACCACCCTCTCCATCTCCCCGCTGGCTCGCTAACTCCATTGCGCGTCGTTTGCAACCGTTGGCGGGGGCTGTAGTTGCCCGTAGGTGCCGGAGTGCTCATCGCCGTGGTCGCGGGTGACCGGAGCGCCGCCGCTGTCGTCCCCGACGCGACGAGCGTGTTACGGTGAGCCTCTCTTCCTCCGGTCTTGCGTCTTGGACTCCCTGATCCATGCCTAACCTGGTGCGCTCGGTGGTTCTCCGTTTCGTGCCCTGGAGCTCTCGGAACGGGAGGGAGATCGCCGGAGCACGCCGCCGCCGTTGCTGTCACCGTCAAGCTCATCGTTCCGCGCCGCCTCTGCCTTCACCGACTCGACCGTTGGCTTCGTGGTGAGCCACTGAGTCTTTTCCGCCCCATTCCCCTTCCTCTTTCACCTTGTGTGGACCGGCGTAGGGTCGTCGTGCCGTCGGCTTCCGCCATGGGCGAGGAACTCCTCGTCGGAGGCGGCTAGGGTAGAAGCTAAGTGCTCAGGGGTGTCCGCTAGAGTGGATAGTAGCCGTAGGTACGCTCGGGTCCGCCGGTAGGGTCACCGGCGGCGAGAGCCATGCTGGCCGCGCGCGCGCGTGCGCGTGCACGGGCGCCGGCGGGAGGTAGGAGAAGGACCTGACAGGCGGGGTCCGCCTGTCAGCGTCCCGCCTCCCGTGGCCGTGGGCCGCGGCCGCGCTAAAGCGCGCGCGTGCGCGCTGGGCCAGGTGGGCCGGCTCGGGCGCGAACGCGGCCGGCTGGGCCGCCTCGGCCGTGGGCCGTTTTCGTTTTTCCAAAGGGATTTTCAAATATCTTTTCTATTTTGATTTGTTTGAATAGTGCTGATACTTGTTAATTTCATATGAATTAATCTGATGGTTGGAAAATTATGAAAATATTTGTGTATGCTCTCTGTGATATGTAGTATTTGTTAAAAATATAATATAGTGTGTTCCAGTACTTTTTGCCTAATGAATAAATCAGTAGTTTAATTAATAATTGCAAGTTTGAGCAATTTTAATTAATTTCCTGTAAATCCAAAAATCATGAAATTAATTGTGGTACTGTTTCTTGATGAAATCTATCTGTTGGTAAAGTTTGGTCACATTTGGAAATAGTTTGGTTAGTTAATAAATATATGTGAAATTAGGGAAAGTAAATAAAATGAATAGAAGAAATGGATTTAGGGTTTGGTGTGATTTTTGGATTGATTGAAGCCCAAGGGTCTACCCTATATGATCCTTGGCAACAAAACATGTTAGTATGAGGTAGTAGTCATAAAGCTGTGCAGCGGCTTTCCATGACTGTTAAAATGGGTTTTAACATAAAACATGAGATGCCTATTTACTTTTTGA